>VDFB02000003.1:224147086-224310133 GCA_007258455.2 Sequoia sempervirens | reverse complement strand
AAAATGGATGAATTTATAGTCAAAATTTGTCTATAGAATCTGCTGATCTCAACCGTGAGGTCTTTGAAACCCCAATATGCACCCAACAAAAAAAATTCAATTCAACATAGTACCCTCAAATATGGGAAGGAATCTACAACACTTGGAGCTCTGATACCATGTGGGAGTAAATGGTGACTCCCCAACACCCCTAGGAATAGTTGCAACCAAAACCACTTCCACAAGAGAGAGAATGGAAAGAAAGCTTTCATCACAATGCAAAATTGATTAATCGTTGAATATGATTGATTGATGCAAATGTACATGATATTCCTTGCTTATAAAAGCAAGGTTGAGAGATAGGAATAGACATGATCATGACAAGTGTTGTAATCCTATGACATGAGACAACTAACTATCTAGGAATCATGCAATATAGCTAGATAAGATAAGTTCTAGAAAATCCAACTAGGACTTCTAGAAAGAATCTTATATCCTAAGTAAACTTAACATGTGAGTATGTCCCCTAATTAGTTGGTGAGTGAACTAGCTAGGTATTAGACATTTATTCACACCAACATGCATTCCTTGATTCTCAAGTTTCATAGTTAGAGATCCAAAAATAAATCTTGTAGAAAATTTTTCATGAGATGAAAATTTTGCTTGCAACTTTCTTGAAGTTTTCTCTTTAAAGAATCTTCCACCTAAAATCTGAAAACACAAACACAAGAGGAGAAAAATTGTGTTTTTGGTGATGGGGGGTTTTCCTTGGTCAAACCCCATTTGAGTATTTAAACTTTGAAATGAAACAAAATGGGATGAAGGAAATGATGAATGAATAATGCAATGTCATAACTCACCAAAACCTTGATCAAACCTTGGAATGTAAATCTGTAACCAGCATGAAGTGGCCTCAATGGAAGTGGATCTTGATCTTGAAACTTGAATTGAAATGATGTCCTTGAATGATTGGAAGGATAATCAACTCTCCATCACTATATTAGCTCAAACAACATGCATGATGCAAGAATAAATTGACATGATAATTGGATATTGATTGCTACAATAGTTCTTCAATAAATCTGCTCTTGAATTCCTTGAAGATGCTCTTAGAGTCACTTGTGATCATAAAATTTTCTTTAGGATTTAAACACATGAAAATATAGGTGAAACTAAGTGAAATAACCTTATATTTATACATATGTTAACATTAATTCTTGAAATTCAAATATCACAAGCCAACATCTGAATATTGGAAATTTAGGTCCTAGGCTTAAGTGAGGACCCATTCACCCTATGGAAAATGGGTCTTAGGTCACTTACCTAGGACACACATTCTTCAAGGATGAGTGTTATGTTATATAATTAATTAATGTCATGTTTTATCCTTTAGAAATTACTATTAATTAGGCTTGGAATTGAATTAAAGAGGCCAATTAAGGAAATTAAACTCAATTAATTAATACAAGCTCTAGATTAGTGTGAAAGTGTAAAGGTACACCTTACAACACAATAAATAAGAAACAATTAAGTCTATTTTAATAAATAATGTCCTAAAATTAATGTGAATATGTAAAATACATATTACAACACTAAATTAAGGCATAATTAAGTCTATTTTAATAAATATTTATTCCCAAATTAAGTGTTAAAAAGGGATACTTTTTCCTACACTACAGGGGGATATAATGTGAACTTAAAACCTTTATCTATGCCATCCATATTATTTTTTGTTGAGAGAAATGTATCATTGGAAGAGGGAGAAGCATGATTCTCATGACATTCAATAATTGGGTTTTCTAACACCAAGATACCTTCATCACAAGTGGGAGAGGTATTGCGAGAAGAACAACTAGGATTGCCATGATTTCTATGTTTGCATCCTCTTGCACCAAAACTTTAGTGGATGATATAGGTGATATGAAGTCCTCAAGGGCTTCATCTAACATGTCAAATTCATCACAACTAAATTTTTTGAAGGATATTCTTTCTCCAAAGTTTATCATTTTAGTTTTTTTTTTTATGTTTTTTTATTTTTGTTTATGTTTTTTAATGATTGCAAAATGTAAACTACTTTATCTAAGCTAGGAATTGGTGCTGAAAATAAAATAAATGTATATAGATTTGAAACTATCTAGAACTGAAACATGCAAAAAATTTCCCAATTTTTAATGCCTAAACTAAATGGATGATTACACCTAATGCATAAAACATAAATTCTATAAAATTCATAGACTAAAATAGTAGTTTAATAGTAGATCTCGAAAGTGTAGAAAACAACAAAAGTGCTCAAAAAACTTGGTTTTTTTGGCCCTCAAGGACTCATTCGCCCATGGGCAAGTGGGTCCCTATAAAGGGTTTTAAAAAATAAAAAATGCAATTTTTGAGTTGTTATATGTGTTCTTGTTTCTAGGTTTCAGACTATAACTTCTATGGAAAAATTTTCTTGAATTTGAGGACTTAATGGAAGTAGAATTAATGACAAATGAAAAACTATATGACACTTTTTGAAATGCAATTTTGACTCAATTTTTGAATATAAATGATTGAACTTACACTAATATGCAATTACTATGAAAAAATAATGTAATATGCATGCAAATTTTTGAATTTTTCAAATTTAAACAATGCAAAAATTAAAATTTAAAACCCTACATGCAATTCAATCTAATGCAATTTTAACAACCCTAAATGAAATGCAATGTGATGCAATGCAATGTAAACTAATACAAATCCTATATCTAGGCTTTGGATGATCTCCAAATAAGAAATTTGAATGATCAAAATGTCGGGTTCACCATAATGAAACATAGAAAAAGAGGATATGTTCACCAAGACATAGAAAAATGATTGTTTATTACCAATTTTCTATAAATAGAAAAGGGGAAAGTGGGGGTGTAATTAACTTACCTATTTTCTATTTTATTGAAGAAATGAGATCCTCCAAGATAGAATTAACTTTCAGCCCTTTAGGGGTGGGTCAATTCTTACTGAAGATCTAACAATTCCCCCATGTGTGCATGGATGGGGTAACACTAGTACAAAATAGCACAAACTGAAAACTACTAAAAAACTACTTCTATAAATGACTCCAACTCTTACCGAAGGTGGACCATTATTAAGGTTTATTGTCATCATATATAACATGACTGCATTGGATGACTATTATATCATTTTGGAAGGTCATTTGGTATTGGTTGTTTTGATTAATCGATTTGGTAGTATATAGAGTCATTGTTTTAGTCATTGATTTCACAAGACTGTCACTTATTTAGTCATTTTTTTAATGATATATTTAGTTGGTTATTTAGTCACCGACATTGTAATCTAGTCACTTTGTTTAGTAATTTTATTCATTGATGCATCCATTAGTAGTGTATTTAGTCATTAATTTTAATCAATACTTGGCTTTCAATTTTGGTAGTATATTTAAATACTTTTTTATTTCATAGGTCATATATTTAGTCATATACTTATTCATTTTCACATTGATTTCTACACCTAGTCAATTTAATTATTAATTAACGCCAATTAGTAGTAGTATATTTAGTCATTTTTAATTGACTGGATATTTGAGGATTTTAAACATAAAACAAAAAATACATCGCCAATCATCAATTGCACAATATATAATTCATTTTATTGAGAAGGAAAATTGGATGAAATTTATTAATAAAATAAAGGTTTTCTCTTTGTTATAACTTAGAAATAGAGTATTACAATTTTTATTTTCAGTCACGAGACTGAAAATTTGAGTTACAATATTGCCTAGAAATGACTACAAGAAAGAAACTTCAGCAATGATGGAAATGCATGTTTGGATCCCTTCAATGCGAGCACATGCCTCTTTCATCTCTTAAAACTTATACAACATGGGAAGTATTCCTAGAGCAAGTTGTAATGTGCAGAATCCAAGAAGAGAGTGTTGATCATGTCCCATAAATGAAACTCTCTACTTCAATGCAATCAACAATAACACAAATATAATATTTCCTCCTTTATATGCAATGTGCCAACTGATATGAGCAAGAAGGTGCTACCTTTTCCACCATGAATGAATTTGTGCCTCAATATAACCAACAAAATTACTATTAGTCTTAATTCAAAAAGAATAAAAGTGCATTGCATATTGCAAGTTTACAAAAGTAAGTCCAAAAATAGTAGAAAGATAAATCAATTAAAAAATTGTAGGAGACAAATCACATCCACAAACATGGGAGACCTATGCAAAATTGGAGAAATTGGCTTGGAAAATGAAGGTAGCAGGGTATTTCTAGATTCAAGACTTTTACTTAGTGTTGTGGAATAGAAGAAAAAAGAATCATTTATCTACCACCATAGTGAAAAGTTAGCAATTGCTTTTGGTTTATTAAACATAGCCCCTAGTACAACTATTCGAGTTGTTAAGAAGCTTCGAGTATGCTCGAATTTTCACACTACATCTAAATTTATCTCCAAGATTGTTGCAAGTGAAATTTTTCTAAGAGATTTGAACCATTTCCATAATTTTAAATAGGGACAATGTTCTTGTGGAGAATATTGGTGATGTTAAATGAAACAATCTAAAATTAGGCTTGCACTATAATAATGTGCACTACAACAGATATCTAGTAATAATGAAGGGACATCCATCAAAGCATAGAAACAAGAATTTTTTTATCATATGTTGTAGTTACAAGTACCCTGCTAGACATACATGAAAATTTGGAAGCATAGACAAGGCAAGTGAACTTTTTCAAAAAATGCCTCAACGAAATGTGATATCATGGATGCTTTCTCTCCTGCAAGAACTTCAAGTCATTCTTATGGTGATGTGGGGATTTATTGCATCACCACAAAGATGACTTGAAGTGATCATGTGAGAACGGTGAGAATCTTTAGTTCTTTTAGGATGGAAAAATACAAAGTATACAGGGTCTACAAGAAAATATTATACATGATTAATTCCTTGAATGTATTAAACACATCACATATATCGATTCTTTAGAAAATTTAGAACTTTCAAAAGATATTTTTAGGTTCCTCTTGTTCAAACTATTCCTGCTCAAACTATGTTAATGTACATATCGATAATTCAACTATTTAAATAACAATGCAAGGAAGAAGTGACACCTGACAAATCCAATATTTAAAAAATGAAGACTTGAAAAATAAAACAAGGTCATATGGGAGAAACAACACTTACAAAGATAGCTCATAGCAATATTTTTAGAACCTTGAATTTTTTCCATTGCTCTATTGCCATGATTTACATCATTGACTCTTTGATCAGACCAATCATCCCCAAACATATTTTTGTGATGCCACCTTTACAATGGTACTTCCATATTTGAATCATCAATAACTTTCTCCAAGTAGTAATGTTTATTCACAAGCTGTATTCTCCAAGGATCATTGCTATGGGTGGTCAAAAAACTATAGCAATTAATCAATCTTAGATGATTAGAAGCTTTTTCAAATTTCTATAAAAAATGAAAATAATATGTATTGATATCTCACATGATACCCCCTTTCTAGCAAGCACTTCAAGTCATGCCTATAGTGATGTAGGAAAGCCCCACATCACCATAGGAATGACTTGAAGTGCTTGTAGGAGAGAAGGTATCAACATTTATTTGATGCTTTTTTTGAAACCTAAAGTTGCACTAAGGTTTGTAATTGATCCTCAATTGAGGTAGCTTTGTCATGATTCACTTCATCTCTTGATAGATAAAATATTAGTTGCTTCCTATGCTAACAGCTAATGTGTCATGAAATGGCTCTATAAGTTGTGTTCAATTGTCGCATAGTGTCCCAAGATGTTGCACTACATTGTACACAAATGTTTTAGATTACACATCCAAGATTGGAACATGAGAATGTCTCCTACATTCACATGTTGCAGATAGCCTACCCCATCTTTAGAGAATGTGGGATTTTCTTGTCCCTAATACTTCATATCAATTAGGCCCATCCAATGATGCATATATTCTTATAGATCAACTGTGCGTTTACTCACCTCCCACTCAGTGACTGAAGGTTTAAAATTTTAAAGCCTATTACTTATAGTATCCAACTATATAGTGAGGATCATGTAGAAGTTCAGATCTAGAGTTCAATATATACACACTTAAACTTCAGAATTCAAATATAAATTGCAATTTGAAGTTACATTTAACAACACTTCCCTGATCTCCATGTGTTCTAAAGTCTTGCATATATTCATTATTATGCATGTTTTCAATGTGATCTTTCTCAAGTACCCCATATAGGCATAATGTCTCAACACAATTGTATCGTTCTCTGAAAATTTTGCTTCAATAATTATATGATAATGTTTCCAACATATCATGGTAGAACTTTTCACTTTTCAAGAACTATTTCTCGACTCTTGTGGAGTAGATCAGATCTACAATATTTGTAGCATCATTGGTAATCCCAATCATTGGATGTGGGATGAAAGTCCAATAATTTCTACTTCTATGAATTACCAATTTGATCAAGAAATTGATTACAACATCATAATGGTCTCTATGCACACATATTTTCTCTAAGGGTGACACATAAAGTCCTATAGATTTGAAGAAATGTAAGTGAAGGAGCTTATAAAGATGACTAAAAACCTTTGAGAAGTACTAAAAGATAATCTAAAAAGAAATTATGACAATTTGACGAATATTTCTAGAGGCAATTCATTGAATTCTAGCATTAGATAGAATAGGTGAATTTCAAGCTCAAGAATGGAATGATTGGTAGCTATTAGGGTGCATTGTTATGAACGTATCTTTTTATTATGTAGGAAAACACTAGGAAATCTAAAACTATTTATTCTAAGTAAATGTGGTGTTTGAATAGGAAAAATTTAGAGATATGGAATGAAATGGGTAAATTTGGTCATTTTGTTATTCATTTTACTAAAAGGAATTTGATAATTTCTTGTTTGAATTTGTAAGATAGATATGAAACAAAGACTATTGTAATCATCTTTAGATTCTAAAGGACTGAATATAAATGAAATCACAACAAAATAGTGAATTATTCTTTTAATTGAAGTTTTCTATAGGAGAGAGGGCTTATTGTCCTTGTAAAGGCTTGGAATTAAAATATTTTCCAAGGATGATATGAATTTAACATGTCTTATGGTACTGAGGGAATGTGTGTGACATGGATTACTAACTTGATATATAAAGACTTCTTTTTTTCATGAAAATTTCTCTTTTTTTGGTTGAGTCATTTACTTTGACAATACTCTCTAAAGCATTTTGTACATATGAATAATGTTATCTAGAACTTGGGATGTTCATTAAAAAATTTTGACTTCATTAAATAAAAGGCACTATTCATAGGTTTTTCGAATTATCATTACAAATAGTAAGTTCATTCTTCAAAACAAATCCCACAAAAAGTAGACCATATGAAATTGAACTACCATAAAATTCATGGGACCAACTCTGTAATGATGAACAACATAGAGACATTTTTCTCTTGCAACATATATAAGGTAGGAAGAATATCACTTTCATTTCATTCATCCCTTTTATTTTAATGAATAACTTGGATCAATATAAATAACAATTTTTACATTAATGAAATAGGGGTTCAATTTTAATACAAAATCTAACAGTTCCAATAGAGACGATGCTAAGTTAAAAAAAAAAAGAATATTGTTCCAAAAGAAGGTAGATATTTGATTATCACCTACACAATACTGGAGTGGTTTCTTAAGTCTGAGTTTCTATGCACGAAACCTTGGATACTATTCTAAGAAACTGAAACTAATGGAACTAGTCCTATCTCCAATGCTTTTGTAATATTTTCCTCCATACTTTCATATTCACCCTACAAGACACTTCACAATCATAAATTATAAACACATTAATTTTTAATGTGTTATAGGGAAACATTTTGTTATACTCATTCAATTGACTTCCAACAAAAAAAAATGAAAAAAAAATGCTTTACTACCTTCATATCATACCATTCTCTGAGAAACTTTTTATTAGAAGGCTTGTTTTATTTGGATAAATACATAAATGGAGCCCTTGATTCTATATTGAACTTTATGAAGAAGGGCACCCATCTTTTGTAAAAAATTAGTGTTTCCACTAGAGAGTAAAAAGTAATGGAAAAGGAACTATCGTCTGAGACATAACATGAAAATATTTCTACTACCCCATAATAAATGCAAGCACTAAAATAATAGTATTGGTAGTCATTATATAAAGCTCCTTGAAAGGTTCTATTGTAGTGATAATTATGTTGACATAAGGAAGCTTGGAAGCAGCTTCTCCACCATATCTACAACATAAATAATCACAAAAAAAATCTATTAGAAATGTACAAGATTTCAAGTTATAAAACTCCTAAAGCAATACTAAATCTATCAGGCCTCAATTTATGCAGTACTATGGTTTTCACTTCTCTGTAAGTCTCTCTAGGTAGGATTTATATTCAATGGCCTACCATTTCACATTTTGATTGACAATCATATGGAATAAAAAATAGAGCTCACAAAGAAAAGCGATTATCAAAAGTCCATTTAATTCAACACTAGAGTGCACTAATTTATAGGCCAAAAAAACCAACAAAAGCATCTGTGAATACATGCATAATCTTTGTATAGTTTTGATTTATGTTTTATTTTTTTCATATAAACTAATTTTTTTGCCAAAAATCATCTCCTTCTCAAATAATTTTTAAGCCAAAAATATTGGAATCAATAAAAAATGTCTTAATTACTATCTCTATATACTCTAATGAATGTCTAGTGTATTCATATTTCCAAATGAACATATATTGTATGATAGAAATATGAGTTGTGTTCATGTTCTATATATTTATTTGGTGTTCATTCAAAGACCTAGATATACCAATTCAACAATTCTAAATGAAGAATAGGAATTACAAACAAGCATATAAACGCTCCTAGGATGATGATATTGTATGGATAAAAGAAAGGACCCATAATTTCTATACTATAACATATCAACCAATGCCTCATCACACACAACCACACATTGAAAAATGTCTAAGCACACACAACAAGCTATAACAATAAGGTCATGAATAAATCATCAGTAGAATGTTTACCCTAAGTCACAAGTTTCAGTAGTTTTCTCTACAAGTTTGGAACATTTTTAAGTTTAACTCGAAGTGATTTTTTTGCATTATTGAGCCCCAAGTAATAGTGTAAGTTACTCACTAATTATATTGACTCAAAATTTCTCACAAGTATGGAAAGAAATTGTAGGTTTTTTCAATTATGCAGATAATGAGTTTGACAAAAATGCATTTCATATACAATAGTAGAGTGATAGCAAAGCCATAAGACCAAATCCATACATAAGGAATAGTATAAAAATAGTTTGTAATTGTAGAGATGATGAGTCATAGATGCAAAATACAATAATTTTGATAAATAACTCAGGAATAAAAATAGATGAAGCTTCTATCTAAATTGCATTAATGCAATTCGTTCACTATAATACCATACAAACCCTCTCACTTGCAATAGAGGGATTCTATAATCAAGTGAACAATATCAAGTTGATTATTGAGAAATAAATTGATGAGAAGCATCTCCAATCAAAAATATATTTCCAAGGGATTCAAAACTCTTGATTTTCCCTTTCAATATTTTGTAATAGTGTTTCCTTAGATTGGAGAATTTGTCTATGTCTCATTCCTATTCCAAAATAAATATGGATCCATGACATAGGGAACATAGGTTAAAGGTGTAAAACCTTTTATGGAAAGAAACCAAGTTGTAGGACTAATGCATAGGGTATATTATTATAAGATATGGTATATGAGTGTGTTGTTTTATATGATAATTTGACATATGTTTTTTTAATGACTATGGATGGAGTCTCACCTAGAGAAAACTTACATAGTAGAGCTCACTAGGTTGAAATATAAAAAAAAATCACAAAGGAAGTTTTAATATGAGATGGTTATCATAGTGAGTTACTGACCTTTGTGCTACAAGAGTTATTGTTATTGTTGACCAATCCAAGCCTTAGATTTAATGTTTCTTTTGTTCAATATCTATGGACCAATAAAAATAGACGATAAGACTTGCTTATGGGATACATTAGCAACAAGAATTAGAGTGGACGTTATATTATTTGAATAAGGGAAACTAATTTTCTTTTTTAATAACAACAATATGTTTTACACCTCTTTGACATCAATAAAAACAATACTTCCAACATATATATGTATGCATGTACATATATATACATAGCACATACTTGTTTCACCCTATGGTGTTCTTTCCAAAACTTATGAGCATAAATTGTATGACAAAATACATTACAAAGAAGATAGTAATGAATTTAGGGTTTGTTGAAAGGTAGTGAGACCTAGAGTGATATTACGACAATTGACAAGAACTCACTAATGCATGAAAGTCATGGAGAAAACAGTTTATAACATAGATATACATGATAATTTGCATCAAGGAAAAAGTACATATATAAGGTGTTATCATGAAGATACACAATCATGAGTAAAGAAAACGGGGAATAGAGCATGATAATCATATAAAATTATAACACAGTGAGCTTAGTAATAGCAGAAAGAGTTCATTCCAAAGAGTATAAGATAGTGTTCCTTCAATACCTTAAGGTTTTTATTGGTATACCATGAGGATATTTCAAAAGATAAAATGCATCATGAAAGGCATAGGGTAAAAAGTAAGGTATGTGAGAGGATGTTTACATGAGCAATTGGGTGATAGTCAACTAAGCTTTGAAGAATCATATACCATAGACAAGATTTAAAAATCCCATTGAATGTATTAATTTAGATTAATGTATGACAAAGGAAAAGCCTCCAATTCATGAAATAACAATAATTCCAATTATACCTATGTTGTGCATGATTCTAGCTTTATTGTCCACCATATATGAGCCTTTGGTGATTATGTTTCCACCATTACCATAAATAAGAAAAGTTCGGAGTGTGTTGTTACCACTCGCAAAGCCAAGGTAACTCTACAAGGGGTTTCTTCTAATCCACAACCAAAAAGAAAGTGTAATCTTGTAGAGTAGCTAGGGAAGACTCTCGCATAGATTTATTTCCTAGAACTCATTTGCATATCCCCTCAACATAGAGCTATCCTTGATAAAGCCTTGCAGGAATCATCCATACCCGCTGACGTAGATTTCAATGAATTTAAATCCATGGTTTCATACTTAGCTATGTTACATCATGTCACTTTCTTTGAATAAGACTTCCACACAAAATTTTGATCATAATGATCCCCTACACCTAGAATTCTATGTAAATAAACATAAAATTAGACGATTCCTAGTAGATGGTGGAGCAGGTCTAAATATTTTCTCTCTAAAATTAGTAAAAGCATTGGGATACTCTAAAAATTGCATAGATTAAACCAAAAAATTGTCATCAAAGCCTATGATGATGCTAAATGCTCGTCTAAAGGAATATTTTTTCTTCAAGTAAAAGTTGGTCCAACTATACAAAATACAACTTTTCATGTCTTGAATCTAGACTTACACTACAACCTTCTCCTTGGCCTCCCATGGATTCATTCCATGAAATCCATACCATCCACATACCACAATGCCTTAAGTTTCCATATAATGGCACTGAGATAACTATTCCTAGCAATCTTGATCCCTTTCAGTATTGTACAAACCTAAAAGGAACCATTGAGCACCAAGTTCCCATAAATCGAGAGGCCTAACCTTCCACCTCATCCCAATACATTAGTTCACTTGAGCTCATCAAATCATCCACTCCATTCACCACACCATCCAAACCAAAAATATAGATTCAAGACAAAGGATGTGGAGAATACACCATGAAGAATCTCTTTTGCATTGGAAAGTTCCCTAAATCACCAAAGTTCTATGGAAAGATGCATCTCATGCATCCTAAGGTTATCATCCCTAATCTCGCTACCACCTTCACTAAATGGGGAGATTTAGCTAAAGAATCTTTAGATGACCACATTTACACATGGCTATATAAAGAAGAGGACGCAAAACCTAAGCAGTTGCCAGTTGACCAATATGCAAAAGGGTTCCTCTTAATGAAGCAATAAGTATATGATGGACACGGTGGCCTTGGTCTAAAACAAACATGGGATAGTGGAACCCTTTTTTCCTCCCAAATTACAAAAGTATAGTAGGTTAGGGTTTATACTATTAAAATTGATTATCTTGGGTCTTAAGTTGCCTTTGAGTGAGTCTGTTAATGCTTCAAATGAAATTTAGACATTTGAGGACTACTATATCAACTCTGATCCCAATATATGGGAAGGGGGTTTTGATAAAACATTCAACAACTATGAACTTGATGAAACATTTAGAGATCTTGGTGATCCTACTTTTGAGGAAATATTTAGTAAAATATTTAAAATCGATCCCTCGCAAAACTTTTCAAATCCCAACGAAAAGGGAAGCTTGGATCAAAACCTTTTGGGAACCTGATGACACTACATTTACTTTACCTTATTTTCCTATACCATGACCCTTGACAACATTGATGATGGAATGTCCCTCATTTACCCATAGTTAATAGATTTGGACCGACAAGGACCACCAAGTTTAGATAAATTCGAGAATGACAAGGAAATTGTTGAGTTTATGGGACTTCGTGAGGGAATACCGAGTGGGGATCATAAGGTTGGATTTGTCATAGAACTCAATAATGCATTATACTTTGGTGAGGCTATCCTTTCCTCTAGTCACAAAAAGTGAAAATTAAAAAAATAAAAATAAAAAGAATAGGTCTTCAGGTGAAAATTGAAAGATTCATGTTGATCATGAAAAAGTAAAAATAAAGGATGTATCTAAAGGTGAAAACCTCTGTGAGGTGCCCGAGGATGGAGGATTGGATACTTCCATATAGACTGAGAGAGATTGTCATTTCTCATAGAAGAGATGGAAGAAGTGAACAATGGGATGCAAGATAACTTTAGAATCATATAGCTTGCAACATCTTTTACCACTGAGGAAAAACCTTAGTTTATAACATTATTTTCAGCTCAAGGAAAATTAATTCTGCATGGTCATATGTTGATATGCCTGGGTTGGACCTTGAACTTTTTTTACATCACTTACGATTGGTACCAAATGTCAATCCATATAAACAAAATATAAGGAAAATACACTCGCAGATTGCACTCTTGGTCAAGGCTGAACTAAAGAAACTCTTAGATGTTGGATTCTTACACTCTATTGATTATTTAAATTACATATCTAATCTAGTTCATGTCACAAAACTAAATGGTCAAATCAGAGTATATGTTGCAAGTATGAAGAAGTTGTTGCAAGGTATTGTCTATGATGTTAGCTGGTTAATTGGTTATCAATAGGTTGTTGTCATTAATGTTATGGATGTAGGTTATTGCTTGTATATGTCGAGGATATTGAGAAAATCAAATTGAAGGAAAATTGCAAGTGTTCAGTGGTTGCTCCAAGTTTTGGTTTGGTATTTGCTTCTATGTGTGTGTGGTTTATATATGTTGATCATGGTTGTTGGAAGCTACTATATCGAGAGATTTGGTTTCTAATTCATTGTACAGTGTGAATTATGTAAATCAGTTGTGAACTGTAGTTTTCTATGTATCTGGCTAAGGTCTAGAAGAAATGTTGTTGTTTTGGATTTGTTTTTGGTTAAGGCTTGTGACTTTCATTTCTAGATTTAAGTTGATATGATCATGTTGAAGATAATTTTGGTATATGGAAGAATCGTTCTTAATTGCTCTATTTTTTTTACAGTGGTTTGGAAAACCTTGCGTTAAATATTACCTTTGGAATTAATGAAGCATGTTGGGACCTATTTGGGTCCTCATTGAGTGTGTTTTTGGGTTACTCTCATTTGAAATCCACCCTAGGATGTTTTGGTGGTGACCTAATTTGAATTTAATAATGGATGGCTAACTTTGGATGTGTTTCAAAGTTGAAGATGGTATAAATATAGGATTAGTTAGTGGTGAAAATTAAAAAAAAACAAGAGATAAGTGCAAATTTAAATAGATTAGATAGATGCAAAGTAGGTGAAAATTAAGTGGATGAATGTAATGTGAGTGTAGTAGATCATTGTGAAGTCTAAATAATGAGTTTTCAAATGTAGTGAGCTAAAGGTGGACTCTATCATTCATGCATGTTTGCAAGTGGTTGAGAAAATTGTGGTGGATTTCTCTATTGCATTCATATTATCTTCTCTCTATAACATATATATTCTATCTTCTTTGTATCTCTATGAAAGTGAGCCCTCTGAGTGGTTAGCCCTATGGGAAAGTGAAGTCTTCATCTAGATAGTGAGTCCTTATTTTGGCAGTGATCCTTTTGTAATTAGTTTTGATATTCTCTGTATTTTGAGTTTATCCTCATTGTGGTTTTTCCCTCATTTTTTTTTCCATGTAAATCTAGTGTTACTATGTTTGTGTGATGGTTTTCAATTTCTGCTCTTTCACTTAATGTTTAATCATTTTAATAAAGTTACAAATTGTGATTGATCTATGTTTTGGTGAATATTATAAAAGTGAAATTTGTGACAATTGATTCACTCCCACACCCTCTCAATTGTCTTTTTCAACAATTGGTATTAGAGCTTAACCGCTTAACGAAGGTCTAGGATGGTTAGAAAAATCACTCATGATTATCCAAGGTTGGATGGAACTAATTATGCTATCTGGAAAATACTGATGGAAGAATATCTAGAGCATTGTGGGTATGATGTGGAGAAATATTACAAGAATTATTACACTCATTTGGCTAATGGTCTAAGTATAGTTGTTGAGATCAAGGAATATGAAGTGAACAAAAGGTGAAGTACATTTTGAAGAATAGTCTTGTACATTCTGAGTTGATTAAAGTTCAAAATTTGAAGACTTCTAAGGAAGTCTTGGATGCTCTAGAAAAGGCTCATAAAGGTGATGAAAGGGTCAAAGAGGAAAATTTGCAGAATTTAGAGACACAATTTGAGCTCCTACATATGTCTAAAGATGAGAATCTTAAAGGTTATGTACAAAGATTGGATGAGGTAGTGGTTGGAATGTGAGGAATTGGTGCTACACTAGATGAATCTAGAATTGTAAAGAATATGTTTAGAACTCTCCCTGATGCTTACAGTGAAAAGGTATGTGTTATTGAAGAACATGTAGATTACAAGGTTTACACTAAAGGTCAGTTGTTGGGAACTATGACATCTTAAGAGATGAGAAATTTGAATTTAAAAAATTGATCCAAATCAGAGACTGCTTCTAAGGCTACAAAAGATGAAGATATGGATGAAGAAAATCTTGATGAAGAGGAAGCTAACTTTGTGAGAAAGATGAAGAAAGGCTCTGGAAAGTATGAAGGTGAGTTACCCTTTAAATTCTTTAGTTGTTGAGGAATAGTTCATTAACCTACATGGTGTCTAGAAATAGGTAAGAGGAATAAACAAAGATGTGAGAAAGAAAGGAAAGGTAAGAAGATCAATATAGAATATTATGTGAATGAGGATGCTAGTATATCTAATGAATAATTTGACTATGGAGATCCTAATGACAATTAATGCTTGTTCTTGGCTATAAAATATGACCCCACTTCTGCTAATTCTAAAAAACATGTGAAGGAATGCCCTTTAGAGAAGGAGAAAAATGAAGGTACTATAATCTATACCCTACATGCTAAATAGGAAAATAACTATTGGGTTGTTGACAGTGGTTGTTCACATCACAAATTGATTTTAACTTAAAAATTATGTTGACAACTTAGTTATGTTTGGAGATGATACTGGTGCTAAAATTTGTGGGATAGGTTCACTAAGTTTTTATGGAAAGCATAATATCGATGATGTCTATTATGTTAAGGGTGTAAGAAAAAATATTTTGAGTGTTGGACAGATGTGGGGTAGATCATATAATCTTGTATATGAGGATGAAATATTTGTGATGAGGAAAGGTTCCAAAATAGTGATTGTTGTAGGAAAGAAATCTAAAGGAAATATCTATCAACTTAAGGGTGTTGATGGATGATTCTTTATGACTCAGATTAATAAAAATTGGTTATGGATTCAGAGAATTTTTCATATGAATTTGGATAACTTGGCAAGGATTAGTGCATTTCAGGTCGTGAGATATTTACTAAGAATTACAAAGCCTATTAATGCTACTTGCAGGAATTGTTAGTTTGGGAATCAGACAAGAAATCATTACAGATCAGAGGAACAATCTACTACTCAACTACTAGATTAAGTTAATTCATATCTTTGTGGTTCTATAAGAGTGAGAAGCCTACAAGGTGAAAGGTACTTATTATTTTTATTGATGATTATTCTAGATATACATGGGTCACATTTCTAGGTCAATGATTATTGAGATAGGTTTATTAGAACTTTAATAGAGAGAAGATATTCCTACTATTATTTATGTATTCAATCAAGTTCAAGCAAGAGAAAATAGTACAAAGACCCCCTATGAACTATCGTATAGTTGAAATCCTACTATTAAATATTTCAAGGTATTTGGAAGAAAATGTTATATTAGAAGGGATGAAGAAAATTTAGGAAAGTTTGACTCAAGGATTTTTTCTGGGATATTATACTAGAAGCAAAGCTTACAAATGTTTCAACAAAATAATAAGGAAGATTTTAGAAAGCTCAAATGTTAGAGTTGATGAAACAATGAAGAATTTAATTGATATTGATGGATATGTATCCGATGAACCTGATTGTATAAGAATTGAGGAAATTGTGGAAGAATGGGAAAAGGATGAGCAAGAGAAGAATAATGAAGAAGAAGAAAAATAAGAAGAAGATTTGGTAGTGTCACCTAAGACACCTAGATAGGTGTGGAAGAATCATTCAGAAAATTGGATCATTGGAGACAAGACAAAAGGAGTATTGACAAGAAGCAGAGCTACTAATGATGAAGTAAATTTGTGTTTCCTTTCTTATATTGAACCAAAGACTATAAGTGAAGCAAATAAAGATGAGCATTGGATGTAATCTATGAGGGAAGAACTTATGTAGATTGAGAAGAATCAAACTTAGGAATTGGTACAAAGACCAGAAGAAAAAAACATTATTGGATCAAAGTGGATATTCAGAAATAAGTTGAAAGTGATAAAAAACAAAGAAATGCTTATGTGTAAGGGTTAATCACAACTAGAAGGCATAGATTTTTAGGATAATTTTTCTCTAATGACAAGAATGGAAGCTATCCAAATTTTCTTAGAATTTTTTTCTCATAGAAATTTCAAAGTCTATCAAATGGAGGTCAAGTCTGCATTTTTGAATGGTGAGCTAGAAGACAAATTCTACATGGAAAAATTAGAAGGATTTTACCTATCTGATCAACTAGCATATATGGTCTACCGATTAAAGAAATCTTTATATGGTTTGAAGCAAGATCCTAGAGATTGATATGTAAGATTAGATAGATACTTGATTCAACAAGGTTTCAACAAATGTATGACAGCTAGTAACCTATACTTTAAAGTTGAAAATGCAAAAATCTTGATTGTTGTTGTATACGTTAATGACATTATTTTTGGAGGTAATGAAACTATGCATAATTTTTTTGTGGAAGAGATGAAAATGTCTATGTTTGGTGGGATGAATTTCATTCTTGGGCTACAAATTAATCAAATAGAGAAAATAAACTTTATTTCACAGTCTAAGTATGCAAGAGAGATGTTGAAGAAGTTTGGGATGGATGGTTCCAAACCGGTATGCACTCCTATGGTGAATGGTTGCAAATTAGATAAACATGATGATTCACCTATGTCTCATCAGAGCAATTATAGATCTATGATTGGTGGACTATTGTAGTTGACTACTACTAGACCAAATATTATGCATGATGTCTATCTTGTGGATAGATTTCAAGAAGATCCTAAAGAAACACATGTTGTTGTTAAAAGGATATGTAAATATTTGAATGGCACTATGGATTATTGATTGTGGTATCCTAGAGATATTGAATTTATAGTAAGTGCTTATATAGATATAAATTAGGTTGGATGTGTAGATGATAGGAAAAGTACAAGTGGTGGTGCATTCTTTCTTGGTTGTAGATTCATGACATGGTTGAATAAAATTCAGGATTTAGTTTCCCTATCTACTAATGAAGTTGAGTATATTTCTACTACATCTAGTTGTACACAAGTTCTATGAGTTGAAAAAACATTGAGACATATCACAATTGTGTATGATGATCCTATTTCTATCTTCTCTGATAACACAAGTGAAGCTAACATTTCAAACAATCCATTGATGCACTCGCGGAAAAAGCATATATCTATTAGGTATCATATCTTGAGAGAGAAGGTTGTGGAGAATCAAGTAAAGCTTGAGTATGTCCCTATAAAGGATCTAATTTCTAATATATTTACGAAGACTCTTCCTAAAGATACTTTTGAGTATCTCAAAGAGAAGTTAGGGGTCATTTCCCCTCATTTCTTAAACTAGATGTATATGGAGATGCATCAATCTAGTGGATCTATGGATCTATTGTTAAAAGGTGCAGGACAAGTGAGAGAGGGGGTGAATCAATTGTCACCAGATTCAAACACAAAACTTCACACACTTATTAACTTCACTACCACACTATTTTTTTATTAAGTATGAACATGAAATGTAGATAACATAAAGAAAAATCAACACAATGAACACCAGATTTTATGTGGAAAACCAAATAAGGGAGAAAACATAATGAGGATTAACTCATAATATAAAGTAATAGAAAAACTAAATACATGAGGCTCATTTCCAAGGGCTCACTGCCCAAATACAAAGGCTTACTACCTACATATAGGATTCACTATCCAAAAGGGAGGCTCACTACCTACAGATACAAAAGATAACAAAAAGATCCACCACAACAATTTACACACATCTACACCCTTGATTAAAAGATTGCAGAAACCTTCAAATCATTACTTTTAGGAATCTAACACAATAAAGTTTGCTACCTCAACTCACTTTCACACAACTCTACTTCTCAAGTGTGGCTTACTTCATTAATTTTTATGATTTAATCCTTCACAATTCAACTTGCATTTATACCATCTTCAACCTTACAAAATTTCTCCAAGGTCAGCTACATATGCTTCATTTCATAAATTCAAATTAGGTCAAAAAATCAACATTCCCATGGTGGAAAGGAATGAGAGTGGACCACACAAATACTTAACTATGACCCAAAAAATGTCTTAGATCAAACACACACTTAATTAAATTTTTAATTCTTCATCTGAACTGTAAACACTAGGTTGGCCAAACCTAATAAAAACACAAATGAACATTGAATTACATACTTCCTAGCAAGAACATAACATGAAAATGATGTAACAAACTTTATCATGCACAAGAACACATCTTAGATACCTTCAGATACATTTTTAGCAAGTGCAACAACCTTCAAACAAAAAACACCTTCCAATAGTCCATCTAGACTGTGCAAACACACACACAACTTTGAAACTCAAATTTTAGAGCACTAGACCACAAACATCTCTACCATAACCTAGAGAACACCATTACAAGTCATATTCTAGATCTGCAATACCTGAAACAAATCAGCGGAGGATTGCATGACGAAAAAATTTCTCCCAGTCCATAGACAAACAACTCTGCTAAACCAATTCACACATCAGTGAACAAAACTTTCACATTCCATTAAACCAGAGCCTACAAATTAGGAGATGTCACCAAAAAATCCCAAACAACAACCCTTCATATGCACGCAAGCATAGGACCATCACATAAGAAACATGGAGCACATAGTGGAGCACATTATGAACACATACATGACTCTAACTTTACTCTTTATTAATTTTCTAAAAATCACTTGGTAACTCATCATTTCAGCACATCCACAACATCATAAGGATAGCTCCATGTACTTACAACATCTCAACAAATCAACTATACATGCACAATCTATAACATTCTAAATGGTGTTGATATCAATGAAAACACCACAAAACTTTCTCATACTTACAACAATATTCTCCTTTTTCATTGATGGAAACACATTATGTGAAAAATGATCAAAGACAACACTTTCCTTTATTTTCTAGATTATACAACCTACACAACATTCATTCAATCTCAATATTTTGGGTAAATAACTTCTCTTCCTCTTCTATTATTTTTCACTTGAATCTCTCTCCCCCTTTGACATCAATGGTAAAGATCAACTGGACTAATACACCTACATGTGCACCTAGTTCAGAGGGCCAATGACGCACAAATTATCCCTAGGATACTCAAAATTATCTTCAAAATAGAATTATTAAATATATCTACAATTTGTTCCTTTGGAGATACACACTCTAGCATAACTTTATTCTCCAATACCTTCACTCAGGAAATGATATCTAATAGATATATGTTTTGTTCTTGAATGCATTACTAGATTCTTTGAAATGTTTATAGAACTTGTATTTTCATAGAATATAGGAATAGGATCATTACATATCACTCCTATATCTTTCACTATTTGCTTCATCCATTAAATCTATGTGCAATAAGATGTTGCAACAATATACTCGACTTCTACAGTGGATAAAAAAACTGAGTCTTGTTTCTTACTTAACCATGAAACAAATCTTCTACCAAGAAAGAAAGTACCTCCACTGGCATTCTTTTGGTAATACACACAACTAGTCCAATTTGCATCAGTATAAGCACTTAAAGTGAAATTAGCATCCTTAGGATACCACAATTCATAATCTGGTGTGCCTCTGAGATATTTGAATATCTTCTTTAAAGCTGTAACATGTACTTCTTTATTTTCTACTTGAAATATGGCAACTAAACATACTGCATGCATTATATCCTATTTGGTAGTAGTAAGATACAATAGTCTACCAATCATAGATCTATATTTTCTCTAATCAGCTTTAGTAGATTCATCGTCTTTACTTAGTTTATATCTCATCACCATAGGAGTACTAACCAGTTTGGATTCATCCATTCCCAACTTCTTTAACAACTCTTTTACATATTTCAATTATGAAATGAATATCCCCTTATCCTAGTTTGATTTACTTGAATACCAAGAAAGAAATTCAACTCACCAATCATGGAAATTTCAAGTTCTTTTTGAATCTCCTACAAATCTCTTACACATACCTTAATTTCCTCCAAAGATGATATCATCAAAATATACTACCACTATCAACATTTAGATACCTTGCCCTTTGAAGTAAAGATTGTTGTCAACAGAGCCTTTTTTAAATCCTTGTGTCTGGTATTTATCTAATCTTGTGTACAATGCTTTGGGATCTTGTTTTAGTCCATACAATGCCTTTTTCAACATATAAACCATATCTAGTTTGTTTGATAATTGAAATCCTTCAGGTTGTTCCATGTATACTTCTTCAAGTTCTCTCTTTAGAAATGCAGACTTCACATCCATCTGATACACCTTGAAATCCTTGTGGGAAGAAAATGAAAAAAACATCCTAATAGGATCATCTGGTTCAACTTCACTTATCTCAATAGGTCTATGCATATCCTCATCAACTTTCACATTAGCACTCACAACAATCTTCCTCAATCTTTTATTAAAGCATTAATATGGTTTTCTGGTAGTTGAGTATCCAAGGAAAATTCCTTCATCACATCTAGCATCAAACTTCCCAAGATTCTCATCATCACTTTTAATGTAACATTTGCTTTCAAACACCTTAAATTACTTCATAGTAGGAGCCTTAAAAATCCATAACTCATAAGGATTCTTTGTGTTGTTGCCTCTAATTTGACCTTTGTTGAGGACACAAACAAGAATGTGTATTGCCTCTCTCTAGTATACACTAGGCACATTTGCTTCTTTCATCATGGTTCATTTAGCTTCCTTTATAGTCTAGCTCTTTCTCTCAACAATTCTATTCTGTTGAGGGGTTCTAGTAGCGAAAAAATGTCTCTTTATGCCATGCTCTTCACAAAATGCATTAAACTCACTAGAAGTGAATTATCCACCTCTATCAGATCTCAAACATTTTATTCTTAGGTTCACTTCATTTTCTACTCTTGTTTTGAACACTTTAAACCTATCCAAGGCTTGAGTCTTCTCTCTAAGAAAGGCAACCCATGTCATTCAAGAATAGTCATCAATAAGGAGCATGAAATACCTGTCACCATTTAGGCTTCTTGTTCTAGTAGGACCACAAAGGTCTATATGAATTGATTCTAGCATTTTGGTAGTTGATTGGTCTTTTCCTTTGAAACTACATATTTTTTGTTTCCCTAACTAACAACTCCTGCAAATTGTATTAGCAGGCTTTATGATTTTAGGTAGACCTCAGACAACATCTATTGAACTAATTCTGACTAGATTATCAAAGTTTACATGTCCCATTCTCTGATGCCACAACCAGCTATCATTAACTATTGATACAAGGAACTAACCATCAACACCCTTAAGTTGATAGATGTTTCCATAAGTTCTTCCTGCAACAACCATAACTCTGGATCCTTTTCCCATTTCATAGAAATTATCCTAAAACACAAGTTTGAAACATTTGCTACACATATATCCAACACTCAAAAATTTATGCCTTGGGACCTTTACATAATATACATCATCAGTGTTGTGTATTCCATAAAAACTAATTGTACCTTTTCTCCAAAATCATCACCAAACATTACCAAAACACCATAACACTTTTCAATTTTAGTAAACTTACTTTTATCTCTAGTCACGTGATTAGAGAATCCACTGTCAATCGCCCAATAGTCTTCATCCTATCTAGCGTGAAAGGAAATGACTAAAGTACCTTCCATCTCATCCTTCTTGTTCTCCAAATCACTTTTTCTTGCACATCTTCTAGGGTTAGCAGACATAGACTTATTCTCCAAAGCTAAGAACAAGCATTCACTATCATCACCCTCATAATCAAATTCATCATCAGATATTCTAACTTCTTCTCTAACATAATACAACTTCTTGAATTTTGTATCCTTTCTATCTTTATGATATATGTTCTTCTTATGTACAACTCTATTTAGACATCTTGAGGCATAATGACCAATATTTCCACAACTAAAACATTTAATTTAAGGTAACATACATTTATACATACCAGTACCTTTCTTCAACTTCCTTGTAAAATTTGCTTCCAATTCATTTGAACCATCACTATCTAGATCATCTTCATTGTTTTTTACTTTAAATGGTGTTTCTATATTTTCTTCTTTCTTTCCAAACTTTCTCATCTCAAATGCAGTCAAGGTGCCAAATAGTTGTTCTTTAGTATATTTCTTAGGATCATATGTTTCCTCATAACTTGAAACCTTATCACTGTAAGACTCTGGTAAGGTCATTATAATCTTCTCTATTATATTTTCATCTTCTAGAGTGCCCCCTTGATTCCTAACTTCATTTTTTGCTAGATCAACCGTCTATAAATAGCTTGCAATATCTTAACCTTCTTCCATTTTCAAATTCTCATATCTATGCTTTTCCATCAGCTTCTTTTTCAATTTCACTCTATCATTTCCTTCATAAATATCTTCCAACTTCTTCCAAACTTCATGTGTAGTGCCCAAAGAAATAACCTTAGTTCACTCAGTCTTAGATAAAGCACTATAGATCACATACCTCACTTTTTCATTCTTCTCATAAGAAAAAACCTAATCTATAGTAGTAGGAACACTTTCTGGTGCAACATACTTTTCCTCAATAGTCTTCCAGGTCTTGTAACCAAGAGAGATAATGTAACCTCTCATTTTCACTTTCTAGTCACTGTAGTCA
Source organism: Sequoia sempervirens (assembly GCA_007258455.2). Taxonomy (NCBI): domain Eukaryota; kingdom Viridiplantae; phylum Streptophyta; class Pinopsida; order Cupressales; family Cupressaceae; genus Sequoia; species Sequoia sempervirens. The sequence continues at coordinate 224,286,447 of VDFB02000003.1, read as the reverse complement.
GATCCATAAAAATAACCTCAACTGAACTAAACTAAGCTAAACTGAACTAAATTGAACTGATACTAAACTAATAGTTCCACTCCACCCATGTAAATATCAATCCCTAATTTGTAGGATCAAAACATGCATTACTAAAGTGTTATCAATCCTCCAAATAGTTAACTGAAGCAAGGTGGGTTCCACCTTCCATATGGACTCCCCATGTGTTCCTATCTTGTAGGAGCTCTTCTTAGACATCCCCATATGTTCCTATCATTTAGGAATAATCGTAAATGTAAGTTTACATGTTTATTTCATTTGAATTTAATCTATTTCTAATCCTAGTGTAGGGGAACACTTTCCAAGGACTTAGGAGATACACGAAATATTTTTAGGATTACAATTAAATGGCATCCTATTTCCAACATTCTCCCACTTGACATTATACATTGCAATTATTCTAAAAAGGGAATCATTATTATAAATAAAGTACATGACTCAAGGCCAATGACCTTCCTACAATAAGAGAACTTATTGTAGGAACTAGTTTTGTAAGATAATCTACAACATTGATGAAAGTGCCAATGTTCTCAATAAATTCCTTCCCACTCTCAACCATTTCTTGCACAAAGTGATACAAAACATCAACATTCTTATTATGATCATGATACATAGGATTTTTTGCTAAACAAATAACACTCTATCACATTCAAGTCTAATTTTCTTGCAATTAAAACCAATACCTTTCACAGGTCTCTGTAACCAAACTGCCTCTTTAGAGGCATGTGTAGTAGCTATTTACTCTACTTCTATGGTGGACAAAGAAACCATGGGTTTCCTCTTACTCATCCAACTAACCATAGCTCCAAATAAAGTAAACACATAGCCACTTATCGACCTCCGACTGTCCAAGACTCCTGCCCAATCTGAATCAACAAAACCCTATATATCCAATGATTTGTGCATAATATCAATATCATTAGTACCATGATAAACCAAACAATAATCAAAAGTACCTCTTAAATATCTAAACACCCTCTTAATATAAGTCCAATATTCTTGACCATGGTTAGACATAAATCTACTTAGAACTCCCATTTCCTAGGCTATATCTAGTCTTGTAAAAACCATTGCATACATCAAACTACCAACTCCACTAGGACATGGAATTTGAGACATTTCCTCATGATCAAAATCAGATTTAGGACCAATGTCTTTAAACTTAACTTCGTTCCAACTAGTAAAGGAATATTAATTGGTTTACTATCAAGCATGTTAAACCATTTCAAAATAGTATCGACATAGTTGCTTTGACTTAAGCAAACCTTTTTGTTACCTCTATCTTTGCTAATCTCTATACCAAGGATATATTTTGTAGCCCCTATATCTTTCATCTCAAATGTGCTAGAGAGTTGTGCTTTCAATTCTTTGATCATTACCTTGTTGTTACCAATAAACAACATTTCATCAACATACAAGATAATAATTAAAATTTGATCATTAATAAAATTTATGTAAACAAAATGATATTCCTCACTGATCTTCCTCACTCCTAGCATAACCAATTTTCAATGCAAAAGCATCAAACTTCCGACCATACTGCATTCTAGGTGACTATTTCAATCCATATAAAGATCTATTTATCCTACAAACCAATAATTATTTTTCTTTTACAAAAAAACCATCAGGTTGCGTCATATAAATCTCTTCATCAAGATTCCCATGTAAGAAAGTAGTTTTCACATCCATTTTCTCTATCTCAAAATCATAAGAAACAACAATAGATAAAAACAATCTAATACAAGTTAATTTAGCAATAAGAGAGAATATTTCATTCAAGTCAACTCCCTGTCTTTGGGAGTAGCCCTTAGCTACTAATCTAGTCATCTACCTTTCAAGATTACCATCTATGTATGTGTAGGATCATCATGGAAAAAATAGGCCCTTAAGTGGCAAAAAATTCAGAAAAATCATAGTTAAGAAACTTGATATTAAAATTTGAACAAGTTATCTATATTATTTCAAAAATATGTAAGAATAGAATTTGTAGAAAATTGAATGTAGTTTCTAAACTACTAGGTTTATTCAAAAAATGAAAAAATATATTTGGTGAAAATTTAAAATTTCAATGCAGTAGTACTTAAATTTTATGGAAAAAATAAGAAGCAGGCGCATATCTGACCACCCTAACCAAAATAAAATGATAATATTTTTTTATAATATTTTATATATAAGTAGAGGACTCATGTCAGGATGTGATGCATTTTTTTTGTAATTTTTTTCTAAGTAAATAATTAATTATGAATTTTTTATTACAACTTTTAAAAAATATTAAAACTAGTATGTCTGACCACCTTAACTTGGTCAAAACATCATGAAATTCATTTTTTTTAATCATATACTATTTGAAGCATATAATGTGATGTATGTTTTGGATTCAAAAAATGTGATACCGTTTGAAAGCTATAGATGTATTTCAATCAACCTATCAATCTGGACTTTAGTCGTAATTCAAATAGAAAATGAATAATAAATATTTATTAAATTCAAAGTAAAGCATAATTTATATTGGTGCAAAGCTAATAATCTCCTTTAAAAACCCTTTTCTTTTCATCAATTTTGGGTTAAAAAAAGTTGTCAGCTACATACCCTACACATACCCATCATATCACCACTTTTTGGCCCATCATGATCCTACACATACCCATCTTCTCCAATTTTCTTTTTAAAGATCCATTTACAACCAATGGCTTTTATTCCTTTGGGAAAACTGTCAAGATCCCATGTGGCACAAGTATCCAAGGAGACCATTTCCTCATGCATATCATGTGACCAAAACTTGTTTTGATCTAGAGATAAAGCTTCCCTATAAGATATAGGTTCATCATTAGTACTCATCAAAGAAAATATACAATGAAAATTAGGTGGGCTATACCTATCAAGGGGATTTTGTTTTCTTGTGGATCTTCTCAAAGAAGGTTCTTCTTATTCCTCAATATTCTAATCATGAGAATTTATCTCATAACTCTATGAACTCTATCCATCCAATTGTTCTTCAACATGTGCATCTTCATGCTTCTCATTATTTATCTAAAAATGCACTATTCAAGAAGTATCCTTCTCCTTTGGTTGTTCTCTTGTATAAGATATAAATTCCCTAAAAATCGCATCTCTAGATAAAGTAATTTTTCGAGTTAGAGGATTCCAAAGCTTGTAACCTTTTACATTTTCACCATGACCTATGAATATTTTTTTTGTGCTTTTGGATCTAACTTAGACCACTTTTCTTTAGGCACATGAACAAAATCCTTACAACCAAAGATCCTTAAATGTGCAACACTAGGTTTCTAGACCTAACCACATTTCATAAGGGGTTTTATCTTCAATAGATGAACTAGGAGATCTATTGATTAAATAAGAAGTACTTACAACCTCGGCCCAAAGGCACCAATCTAGCTTAACTCTACTTAATATACTCATATCTCTTTCCATTAAGGTTCAGTTCATCCTTTCTGCTACTCCATTTTGTTGAGGTGTATATGGAATTGTTTTTTGTCTCACAATTCCTGCATGCTTACAATAATCATCAAATTCCTTAGAACAATATTCACCACCATTATATGATCTCAACACTTTTATCTTATGATCTAATTGTTTCTCAACCAAAGTCTTAAATTCTTTAAACTTATTGAGCACATCATATTTGTTATGGATAAAATAGATCCATGTGTATCTTGAGACATCATCAGTAAATGTGTCATAATATCTATATATTCCAATAGAGTCAATATCCATAAGACCCATAACATTTGAATGGATAATCTCTAATAATCCTTTAGCTTTATTTGTTCCATTAGGAAATGAAGATCTAGATTGCTTTCCAAACACACAATACTCACAAAAATATTTTTTTCTAATATTATAATCAAGAATACCATCAACCAATTTCTTATTAAGAATGGTCCTAAGACCCTTTTCACTAATGTGGCCCAATCTATGGTGGCACAACATACATGTATTTTCAACTTTAGTTAAATTGGATGATTTATTCAAATTGGAGGTATTAAGCTTAAACAAAGTCCCAATCCGACATCCCTAGGGAACCACCATATTCCCTTTCACCAATCTACAACCACGTTTGGTAAACATCACATGCATTCTAGAATCATTAAACTTAGATACAGAAAGTAGATTTCTAGCAAGTCTTAGAATATGTAAAACATCATTAAGGGTCTTAACCCTACCATCACTAAAACACAACTTTACCTCTCCTTTTCCCATAATCTTTGTTGTGCTATTATCTCCAAAGAAGAAATTCCCTCCATCATATGCAATATACTTAGTGAGCCACTCCTTGGTAGGTTTCATATGATAGGAGCAATCTAAATCAATAAGCCAAGAGTCATTACTAACAATATTACATGAAATGATCAATGCATCATTACCATCATTGAAGGATTTCTTTATAGAAGAATCAAAACTCTTTTTACTTTTCTTACAATCCTTCTTTGCATGTCCTAGTTTCCCACAGTTCTAGTTCTGGACAACACTTTACCTTAATCTTACTAGGGGTTTTACATTGTCCTTTAGACTTACCCTTCCCTTTCTTATCTCCCTTGTGTTCCTTTTCCTTAGGCCTACCTCTTACAAACAAGGCATCTTGGGACATCATTTTAGACTTCCTCCTCATCTCTACTAATAGGAGAGTAGGAATTATATTATCCATCTTAGGATCTATACCACTACCACTAATAGCAACAATAATATTTTCCCAAGACTCTAATAAAGAACAAAGTAACAAAATGGATTTATCTCCGTCTTCTAGCTTTACATCTGTAGATGCTAACTAGCATGGAATCAAACTGAAAGCATTTAAATGATGTGCAACAAAATTACCATCTTTCATCTTTAAAGAATACAACTGTCTTTGCAAATTCAACTTATTAGTAAGACTTTTGGTTTGATAGATATCACTTATCCTCTTCCACAATTTATATGTGGTAGCTTCATTTGAAACATTCAAGAGAACAACATTAGCACAACATAACCTTATGGTCCCTCTAGCCTTCTTATCAAGCTTATCCCAATCCTCACTTGACACCATTGTAGATGGATTTGTCTCATTACAAAAAACTAACCACTAATCTCTCTCTTCAAGGAGATCCTCTATTTTTAGTTTCCACATCTCATAACTAGATCCATTGAATCTTTCAATATCTAGATGAGAAGTAGAACTAATCATAACACAATTCTTTTACAAATCTGCAATAACACAATAGTAAAAGCTCCCACTATAGCCAAAAACCTTCAAAATTTTAAGAGAAAGGTGTCCCAAACTCTAACCAACCATTGGCTCTGATACCAAATGTTGAAAATGAAGGAAATATTGTCACTTAAAACTTGTAAAATTATGATATTTTAGATCTAATTAAGTGTTCTTTATCACAATTCATTGTGTATGATTAATTTGTTTAGATCAATTTTACCAATTGTCAAAAGAAATAGAAGATTGTAGAAGAATGAGACAAGGAGATAGAAGTGACATAACATATACATGGAGAAACACTTTCAGGAAAAAAATCCACTAGAATCAATATTTCTTGTATTATTTAACCTTAGAACCAGATTACAATAATATTGTATCAATCCTTGATTGAAATGCTTCTTTTCCTCCAACAATCCTTCTTCACAACCTGCAATAAACTCTCATGGAACTCATACGCTTGTTGCAATTAATAGAAAATAAAATGACCATGTAAACTCATAAGAGCTCTACAATACAAGAGCATAAATCTCCTCACAAAAATTTAAGCCTAAATTGGACAAGTAGATTCCACAATGTAATCTGAATTCAAATTAAATTCTTCCTCTATTTAGGTGCCCCAAAGTAAACACTTAACTAAAATTTGTTCAATAAGATCTCATGAAAACTTCACCTGAAAGTTGCCACCCAAGAATGGGACCACTTGACTAAGCCTTGTAAATATCTTCTCATGTAAAAGGTGTTAACTGAAAGATGCCAACTTGGGCACCCAAGGTAGTCCCAAGTCAATCTTAGTTAACTAAAAATATCTCTCCACCAATTCATGCAAACATTATGCATGATTGATCATCCCCACATAACTGAAAGTATCTACCTATGATCTATCATGCAACTAAAATCATTAGTCGTGCCACTCAAGTCAACTCTAGTCAACTAACATTCAACTAAAAATAACTATGTGCAACTCAAGATAACTAAACCATAACTAAGCTAAACTGAACTGAATTGAACTAAAATGAACTAAATTGAACTAAATTGAACTGATACTAAACTGATTGTGCCACTCTATTGATGTAAATATCAATCCCTAATTTGTAGGATCAAAACATGCATTACTAAAGTGTTATCAATCCTCCAAGTAGTTAACTGAAGCAAGGTGGGTTCCACCTTCCATGTGGGTACCCCATGTGCTCCTATCTTGTAGGGGATCTTCTTGGACATCCCCACATGTTCCTATCATTTAGGAATAATCACAAATTTTAATTTACATGTTTATTTTATTCGAATTTAATCTCTTTCTAATCCTAGTGTTGGGGAACACTTTCCAAAGAATTAGGAGATACATGAAATATTTTTAGGATTGCAATTAAATGGCATCCTATTCCCAACACTAACATTGTTGTATGATGCTCTTATTGAAGTTTAGGGTTGGATTTCATGCCTTTCTAATGATAATTAAAGTTCTATGAAATGTAGTTGTTATCAGTAGAGTTGATTTCATCATTTTATATTCAAATGATGATTAGAAGAATTAAGATGAGGATTAGAAACATTTTTGAAAGTGGAGAGATGTCATTGAAGGTTTATAGTATGTATTATGCTCTCTCCTATTATTCTTGTTGAAGTATGTGTTGATGAAAGAAAGTTTTGTCCTCTACAAATTGTTGAAGTATTTATGGTTTAGGAAGTTGGTTGAAGATATTTAATCATCAAAGCTTATGCCTCTCCAACAGTCTTATGGGAAATTCAATGAGTGGGGGACCAACTTTTGCCTCACTAAATACCTCTAGGATTTTTATAGAAAGTCAGCTCTTCTTTTGGGGGTTTGGAGTAAAGGGTAGAAAGAAATGTAAATATAAAACATGAAAAGGGCGATACTCCAATGCTTTTACAATGTTTCAAACTTGACCATTTTTATGATTGATATAATTAGACACAAAATTCCACAACCCTTCATTTGTTGGAAAGAGAACAAAAAACAAAGGCTAAAAATTAAGTGCAATGTAGACTTTCAAATCTTCCCTCAAGCAATGTTCATTAAGGTCTAATCAAACATAAAGATTTCTAAATATAACAGAAAGAATGTTCAGAAATTGCATAAGCTCTCTCTCCTAATACAACATAAAAAAGTAAAACAACAACCCTTTAGAAAAATAGAGAAGTCCAATGACATAATTTCCAATTTTCACAATCCACTATTCTACTATACAAGCATACAACATGGAAATTAGGTATTTAAACTATTTTTATTTAGCTTGCACGACACTATGTTTCATTTAAAATGATAGTACTAAGAAAGAAAGCTTGAAAAAATCCATACATGCACAGTCTCAACAATTTCTCCTCAATAGTTCATGCTTTAAATATCAAATGAACTTTAAAACAAAGGTCAAATGCTAATTTGACAATAGTTTAAACCTTAATTGATATAATATGCCAAAGAAAAGTAGCTCTACAATTGTGTTTCTGAAATTAATTCTATATCCTAAGAAAACTAAAGAATCTTTCCTTATTCAATGAAACTGAAACTTGAAATTCTAACCCCTCATTGTGTCATTTCCCTCCTTATATAGTTGTAGAAAAAGACTACACTGCCTCAACAAAAAAGTTAATACAGCCAAGTGTTTGATAGTTAATGGCACATGATCTGATCGTAGATCTCCAGTTAGGTCACAATGATCTTTTCTCATCAATTCTCACCTACCACATTAGTGTTTTTCAGATGTTTAGCAAAGATAAATTCTTGTAAATGATCAAATCCTAAGAACAACAGCCTAGCAAAAAGGTTCAATCGATTGATCACATCACCTAGAGGCATTGAATCAAAGCTTCCATCCCAAAAACCAAGAAAGAAGAAGGCCATCCAGCTTCAAAAAACTCCCAAAAATATATCACTCCATAGGAGACACAATCCACTTGCAATGAAGAGATGACATGTCAAAAGGGAAAAGACTTTTGAGCTCATGAATATAGCTCCCTTTAAAATCCCCGACAAGCCAACACATGTTCTGAACTCTCTTCTAAAATGGAGATGAAAGATAAAATCTATGCAACCACCACATGGTGAATTGCACACCTTTCTGATAACTCTACTCAAGCATATACACACTCAAAACTGAAAAATATTGTACAAGCCAAAATTCAAAATGATTAAGGAAAAAAATACTTCACGAAGACTGTCTAGGAGAATTCCTTGCATTCCTACGATATTGAAGATTTGGTCTTGCAATTTGGGATTCCATGTTAGTGCTTTGTGGAACTTGCACTCCTATCTATTCAAGTCACCTATGTTTTTGAGGAGATTTTTGGGAATTACATATTGTTGGTAGTGTTGCTATTTGTCTAGCTTGGTCCAAGAAATGTTGTGCATTTATCCACATTTGTGTCTCTACTCTTGCAGCTTGGTGAATGTGATCTCAATATCTATGTGGTGTCTTAGTTCCAATTTCATGAAATTAAGTGGCCCACAAGCTGATTTGTTAATGTTACATCTCATGCTTATGTATTATTTTCTTCCTGAATGAAGTTTTTTGTTCCTTTTTTTTGTGGTAGCTATTGGTGGGATGGTTGTATGAAAGAAGTTGTTGAATGTGTGTTTGTATGTTCATAAAAAATCCCCATGTGATCCACACATTGTTGATTGACCAGTTTGGTGCTACATTGTGTTTTGAGTTGGATTTCTAGGTTATTTGTGGATATCTAGCTGACAAGGCTTGCTCCTTTGCTTGTTTCACATGTTTGGTGGTTTGTGCTAGTAATTAAAGAAGTGTTATGATGGACTTGGGTCATATCCCATATTTTTTAGGATTGCCTCAAGTAAATTGAAATTAAATTATTTTTTGGGCCGACCAATTACGTGCTTCACATTTCTTCTACATGTTTCCTTGATCTGCTAACTTAGATTGATGTGTACCAATTTTTAAATTATTTTAGATCACATTGGAAGAAATATTATGGCTGTTTTTTATCATCTTTATCTTTTGGATATGACCACATTATGCTTTGGTAGTTGACTTGTTGAATTCATTGTTTATCTCCTTCTTGGTTGACCTAATTGAAGTTTTGAAGAGTTGTGGTGGATATAAATGCAATATCATTTTAAATTCAAAAAATATGGAGATACATGTACAAGTGAATAAGTGTGCAAAAAAAGAAAGTGTGGAAAAATGTGGATTATCTTTGAAGATCTCATAGAAGAAGTGTGACTATGTATGAAAGATAGATCATGTGCGCTATAACACCCCAATCAATAGAGTGTTGTGTTGGTAATCATTGTAATTTTCTATAAATTATTATTTTATCTTTCTTTGAGATAGTGAATCTCATCATGTCCCTACATCTTGCTCTTGAAGTTGTGTTGGCTTTATTTCTACAAATCCTTTGTATCTTGCACTAAGGAAGTGAACCTTTTTGCAAGTCTTTTTGGTAGTGAGCCTTTAGATTGCGAGTTAGCTCTCCTCAGGGTTTTTCCCTCATTGGGTTTTCCACATAAATTTGGTGTCATCTTGTGGATGTGTGTTATTTTCTCTTTTATCATTGATGTTGTTTTGGTTAAGGTTACTATTGCTATATCTTTCTTTGTTGAAGGTTGTTGAATTGGTTAAAGGTTTAAAGTTTTATATATTTCCATTTTGTGCATCTTCTTAAGGGTTTAAAGAGTGTATTGTGCTGAAAATTTTAAGTTCTAAAGGGCTTTAGTTAATTTTTCTAGACTTATTGAGCCCCCTCTTAGTCTCTAGGTGTGTTCAATGCTTTTTCCTTACACATTCAACTACCTTTTACCCACTACTTCTCTCCCCATTCCACCTTGGTGTCATCACCAACCATGTTTTGGCCATGCCTTACACTAGTATTTTTTTTTAATGACTCTCGTTCCACCATAAAAATGTCAGATATCATGCTCTATCCAATAGTTTGGTCAGCACTCTTCATATCCATTGGCTTTATACTGATTAAGCTTTTGAACAATATGATGATTTTTAGGTAAGATCTCATCTTCTACTTCCACCCACTCTTTCACAATTCTGCTCTAGTTCACCCATTATTGTTGATCGTGATTGACTCCTGCATCCAACTCTAGCCATTCCTTATCTACATCATTCATTCAAGTCTCTATTCATCACTTTGGTCAGTATGCTCATGCCATTTTCAACCCCTATTATGAACCCATATAAAAAAATATTATGAAGACAAAACCTCAAACACACATCGAATAAATTTCTTTTATAAAATTATATCGCATATATCAAATTACCTATATACTCAAGGGTAGGAGATATTAACACTTTTCTAGAAGAGATGGAAGGGACCTTTGAAAAATAGGATTTAAGATTTGATGAGTTACAACATGTACTAGTGTGTAATACTACAAGTTGGTGTGGAAAGTACATAAATACATTATTCCTCAATGTAAAAGGCATCAAAATTCCAATAAAAATAAGATATTTATAAAAGCAAGGTGAATATATAGATAATCCAAAAATACAAAAGATTCTTTTTTAATCTACCCTTGGAAATATGTATACCAATGTAGATGATCGTGAATGAATATGATGAAATACTATACATGCAATTTTTCTACTAGACCAAGTAAAGTAATTGGCATAATCTTAGTATCAATCAAGAAAGGAGAACAAAATAAAAGACTTGATAGAGCTACACAAAGATTTTATCCACACATTTTCATTTTATAGTCCAAGAAAAGACATAAATGATGTGTTACTTGAAATTAAGAAAAGTATATTTAGATCGACTAAGAAAGATATAATAAGAATACACCAACAAGCTTCACCACCGCCAAGAATAAAAGGGATATAGAAACTAATTTAGTGTCTGGATAAAGAAACTCAACACTAAAAGAAAATATTATGTAAGAAACCAAAAAAAATGATGATCAATATAAGTTGGATCTAAAAGTGCACCATGGAGGGAGATAAATAGCACATGAGAATGAAGAAAAAGTTAAATATTATTATTCCATAAAACTTAGGGAGAAAACATAGCTACAATAGGGGAACCTAGGTTAGAAAAAAGTGGTTATTATTTGGATGAAAAGGTTGTAACACAAGTAGTTGAAATATTATCAAAAGATGAAGACATATTTCCATGTACATCCATTGGTTTAAAAGAGGAAAAATAAGTATGGGTTGTGACGATATGATTGAATGTAATTAAACCAAAAAATAAAAAACCCTAAAAAATTAATCCAAAGACAAAGATGACTTAGATAGAATTGGATAAAATGGTATTTACAAGAATCATAAAATCTATGGAATATGTAGAATGGTTTAATCGAATGGTGGTACACAAAATTTATAGGATAAATAATAATCTACTTAGATTTTAGAGAACCGAATAAGGCCTACATACATGACTCATTTCCCACAACTTTTATAGAAGAGATCTTAGAGTCAACAATAGGATCTTGAGAAATATATTCTCTTAAAGATGACTTCTTAGACTACCACCAAGTAAAAATCAAATAGGAGAACTAGCCTAAAATAAATTTTACAATAGAATGGGGTTCATTTATGTATATAATGATGTAGTCTCGAATAAAAAATGTGTTGGTAGTGTTTAGATTAATAATGGCCAATACGTTCAAGGAGTTTATCTATGATTTTGTTAAATTTTATATAGGTGACTAGATGGTGTATGGATTAGTAAAAGACTATGTACACACACTTTGTATGATGTTCAGCAAGTGAAAAATACTACAAATATCATTAAACTCAATAAATCATATTTTTTAGTATCCTTTGGTACAATATTAGGACACATTATATGTAAGGAAGGATTAATGTTAGATCCTATGAAAGTTAGGCTAATTATGACACCACCTCAACCAAAGATAGCACTAGACGTTAAAATATCCCTAGGGTACAATGGCTATCACCGCAAGTATCAATAGTGTGATAACTATGGTGTCCATACTTCACAAGGATGCAAAATAATATGGTAAAAATTCTCATATATGATATCAAACAAGATGATCTAATGCAAGGGCTAAAATTCCCTTAAAACCAATTTTAACCCTAGTACCATCTAAAAAATGGGCTATAGATTTCACATAACCCATAAACCCCATCTACAAAACTCTCAAAAATAATATTTATAATCACAAATCAAAAATTAGTAACTATACCTCTTTCCATGAATATTAAGCATGGCATTGAATTGAAGGCCTCATCTAATTGTGTATCCTCTAATGCTTCCTATTATTTTGATATTCATACTACTTCTACCACTTTTATAGTTACTACTAGTCCCATTAACACTCCTAGTATAAATTCTAACTTCACCATCATTATGCCTTCCACAATTATATATTTTTCTTTCTCTCAATGATTTTATTCCTCATTATAGATTTACCTTTAGACTATGGTACTGCCCTTATCAAATCTATATCTCATACTTCTACCTACATTCCTACTAGTGTAAGACCTTCAACATATGTGTATCACACCATCCCTACTTCCATCCTTATGTCTCATACTATTCCCATCTCTAATCCCATACCTAACCCATCACATAATGTGGTTCCTTCATCCATTGCTACATCCTTACCTCTTACCACACACCCCCATTTAACCTCATATTGTCTTACACACCTCTAACACCACAACTATATTCATCTGTACCCTAGATATTTTACTGCAAGTTTTTTACCATCTTAAGAAATAATAAATGGTCATAAAAATAATGTTATCACATATAACCCTCCACATAGAACAACACTTGCTTCTAAGGTTGTTATGTATCTATTGCATAAAATGTTTGTGGTACCAAGAATTGACCTATATAATGAAAAGGGTGACCTAAATGCACATTTACAAGACTTTGTATAGCATGACTATATTTTTATTTTGAAGACAAGATATTAGTTTAACTGTCGCAACAAACAATAAAAGATTGTGTTGTACATTTTATTTTTCTTAACCTCTAGATTGTATTCACTCTTTTGAAGAGTCATTAACTACTTTCCTACATCATTTCCCTGTAATTATCAATAACCTAACTAAATATAATCAATGAAGTAATGAGCCAATCATATTACTATGTTATTCACTTCCAAACTTTGTGTAAAAAGCTAAGACATCACTTGAATGAAGATAAACTTTATATCATGTTCTTGGAAGCAATTATTTCAATCATTAATAACAATGTACATCTGAGTAGGGGAGAGGGGCTTATAGTGGGCCACCCTAAATTTGTGTTTTCCAAAGTTTTATGTAAAATTTTTAAATCACTCTCAAATTTGTACAACTTATTTGGCAAGTCCCCTACTTATAAAAATTGGTTTCAAGGCCACATCATCAAATATAATGTCACATTAGCAAGCTTCTAGTCAATGAATCCAAAAAGGCCTAAAAAAAGGTCAGAGTCTGATAGTGGGTCACTAAGTCATGTATTATTGGTGCGTTGATGTGACATCACATGATTTGTTAGTTTTTGTACTTTATGGAAAAAACGTGTTTTGCAATTAGATATTAAGTGTATGTTTCTTGGATATTAAGCCTACCCACTATAAGACCCACTCATACCTACTTCTATACCCACCATTAGAATCCTACCCATTATGGGCCTCTTTCCCCTAGTTTCTCATCTTCTAGAAATGTGGACTCACTTGAAAACTCTTTGAGATAAATTGCTTCACTCGTCTATATAAATATAATTCAAATATGTTATTCTCCATAATCTCAAATTAAATCACAATATCAACGACTAAATTTCAAACTTAGATTCCAATTCAAAACATATAGGCTACTAAACAAATGTGACCAAAAATATCAAAGATGAAATTTTAGGCACCTACATGGCTTCATGTACACCCTCAAATTTAGGACGCACTAGCCGTATAGACAGCGATTTAAAAGGACTTGGTGACCCACTGTTTATCCTTTTCTTTGTTTCGTAGGGTGATTTCTTTTGTCTCATCTCCTTGTTAACATCGTTCCTTCTCGAATAAAAAGACTACGTAATTTAATTGGAACGTCAGAGGCGATATTTCAGACTGAAGCCTAAAACTTGTCTACATAAACAGTTTAAGGAAGTTGATTATTTAGATCTACTCCATGACAGCAACTAAACATACGGTACTCCGACTCCGAGAATATCTGGTCCATGGTGTCGGACCCCAATTGAAACCATTCATTACAATTTACAATGAGCCTTGGATTACATCACTTACATGACATGTTAAGAAGCATACCCCTCATTAATCTCCCACCAGATTTTTCTCTCTGTATTATGGAAGCAGACTTGTGAATGATCATTCATAACTCATCCACTTATACCAGAGAAATGGAAGCCCATCTCCACCTTTTAATATAGTACATTTTTTAATTTTTATTTAATGAAAACTATGAATAAAGATTTTATATTAGTAAACTTGTTTCTATGACAATACAAACTTTTATATATTTTATTTAAAATATTAAGAAATTAAATATAATTGATAAATAATAAATTTTGTTTATGTTATATATTTAAAAAATAGAATAAAATGAATAGATAGGTAAGTTAGGATAGTGAATGTTAGTGGATGAGAGATTAGACAAGTAGTTAGGAAAATAAATTAGATTGGTTGTATATAGTACATATGTAAATACTCTACGTGTATCATTGACACGAATAAAATTAATTTAGTTTTCTTTTCTAGTATGAAAGAAGACTAATCTTTTTACTAAGTTCTTACGTGAGACCAAGTTTTTTTAAGATCTTAGAGGATTATTTTAGGATTGAAACAAGTCACATGGTAATTTGATGGTTGTCATTCAAATAGTATTGTGAATATCACAAATTGTATTAGAGAGTGTTATGTGTTGTGAGTTATCTATGATAGTTAATGTTCATGGTTGAGAGATTTGACAAATAACTAGAAAAACAAATGAAATTGATTGTGTATAGTGTATATGTAAATGCTATACATATGTTTAACTAACACAAATAAAAGCAATTCATTCTAAAATAAAATGTTTTAAACTATATTTTTACATAAATCATTGCATATATATGTAACTTTTATTTTTATTTTTATTAATTTTTTTAATATATTATAGGGGTGGAGATATTGTTGCATAGAGGCATCCCTCGACCCATGACTTGCATTGTGGAGTTTGAAGTTCATGGTCATTTTGACCTATACATGATGGATAGGAGGTCATTTTTGACTTGCATAGGCTTCTTGGGTAGGGTTTTTCATTGGTGTTGGTGAAAAACGAGAGTTGCCTTCCATGAGTCGTGAGCTTCTTGGAGGGAATTGCATTTGAATTTTAAAATTTTAGAATTTCCTTTCCTTGGCAATTGAATTTTGAAATTTATTTGTGCTGCAACAATTGTGAGATTTATTCATAAGGTTTGTTGCACTATTGACACATGAAATGGTTGATTTCTGGTGACAAAAGAAACTTGGGGGAGACATCATTTTGGTTATATAATCCCTTGGTCACATAGACTTTTATTCTTTGCTTGCAATCAATCAAAGGGGAATTAAAATCCACCTCTATTTTACCTATTTTTTCTTCAAATTTTCAAAAGAAAATTAGTTGTAATTTTTGCATAGGCATATTATTTTTTTAAATGTAATTTTAAGCATATAGGAAAAGTCTAAATTGACATAAATTTCAATTGGAAACTCAAAATTGAGTGTTGTTATTTTTAAAGTGATTAATTTTCATGCTTGATCCATTGGAATTGATTCCACACTAAAATATTTTATAAAGTTTTATTTTTCACTCCAATTGGTCTTGCCTATGCACTACCGCTATAAAGTTTCAAATTTTATTTTGGGGGGCTATCCATTGTTAAATCAAAGGAAGTGCACTTTGAGTTGTGTCTTGAATACTTTAGCATACATTTTTAGTTTTAAGCCTTAATTGAGACAATCTAGAAGATCATAAATGTATCTTGTAATCATGAACTAAGATAAAGCTCCATTTGGGGGGACTCGTCATGTCTTTGAGTTTTGTTTCCATATTTTTGTTGTCAAGATAACTTTAGAGAACCATTTTTCCAAGAAACAAAGGATAAAGAACCACTACCTTGAGTAGGATATATTTCCCTATTTCCTTGGATTTGTTCTTGAGCCACATGAATGTGAACAAAAAAATGCATAGTTTAACAAAAATAACAAGGTCTATGGACTAATATCTCTTACCATTTCTAAGGATTTTTTACATTACATAGAGCACATTGAGTTCCCTTTCACTACTTGGGCCACCATCCACCATTTGTATGGAGATATTAGATCTCCATGTAATAATGATCCTTCCTTGAATCATACAAAGACTTTTGTCACCTAATTTTGTGTGGACACATACTAAGGGGATAAGCATTTTATTTGGTTGATACATATTTATGCTCCATATCCTCCATATAATATAGTTGTAGAGAAGGGGGATTCATTGCTCATGAGTCTCTTTATTCTTAAGTGAATATCAAGGAGAAAATTGACCTAAACTACCTTAAGGAATAGAGTGAGAGTTCCAGAAATAGAAAGAGGGGGTCAAAAGGTTTTCTAGACAGACTGATGAATTCTCGACTAAAGGAAGGTAGCACAAAATAAGGACAAAAGTGTGAAACATTAGAGTCCCAAAGGCATGTTGATGTCTCATACGAACCAAAAACCAAGAAAATCATAGGAAACAACAAAGCAACTACTGACAATCTAATTACTAAGAACTTCTAGAATACGGGAAAGTCACAAAGTATAATAGAACCTAAATAAAGAAAGATAGACTAAGTAATATGTAGATTAAATGATGATACAATGAAAGAAGAAATCTCTCACAACCAACCAAGCAACGAACCCTCCAACAAATGAATATCTTCAACACCTACACACATAAGACTGAGGGAAAAATGTTGGGGTTTTTTTAGAGGCTTGCTATAGTCAAACCCCCATTTTGATGTTCCCACGTCTACAAATAACTAGATAGGTAGAGAAAGTGAACAAAGTAAGAAAATATGAAGTGATAAAAGCAATCCTTGCTCAATAAGAAGAATCCTTTTCATGAGATAGATATGCAATATATAGGGGATGTGATAAATCCCAAGATGCTCAAAGATACAAGGTAAGCAAGATATGACCTACAAGGCTTGAGCAAGCCAAAGAGAGAAAGAGACAACTACAAGAGCCAAGAGAGTTGCAAAGAGAGTGTCATAAGAATGTGAGAGTGTTGTAGAAAGCTATATAGAGTCGTGCGAGCAAGAGAGAAGAGAGTGTTTCCAAGAGGGAGAAATCAAGAAGTCCCAATAATTTGAAAATATAGCAATTAAAGAGAGAATAGGAGAGAAAAGAAGCTTCTCGAGCCATTAGAAGTCATTCTAGGCTATTACTACTATCAAAATTAGCTCACAAATTACAAGGCACTCAAAAATAGTCATTTGAACGTTGAAATGTCATAGGACACTAGTGTAGTGCGTGGATGTCTATGTGGTGTGCTAATGTCTAGATCCTTCACACCACAAAATCATGAGAATGAGAAAAGTAGAAGGTTTGATGCAAAGTTGACATGTGAATGTAGCTATTGAAAAGGGGTCCCAAGCATCCTAAGAGGGGAAAATGGTTGATTCAAGGGATAAAATGAGCCTACAAAAATACTAAGGGAGTGGAAACTAAATTGGATACAAGAATGTATGTGAAATTGAAAGGGGTGCAATTTATGACATTACATTTTTACCCCACCTTAGCGGAAATATGAATCTACACAAATATGCATGCTAAAGGTAATCTCTAAACACAAATAACATCATGATACCAAAAGGATACTATAGATGAAGTAGACAACTCTTCAAACCAAGGAATCATACCCCCATTCTGAAGACCTACAAAATAAATGCATTAGAAAAGAATGATTTGCACAAGACAACAAGGTTAGAACATATAAAAACACATACACACAATGGTACATAATAAACTAAAGGATTTGAGTCCACAAAGTGAAAGAGATCTCAATGCAAAAGGATGTCTCAATACCTTGTGTCGTCTACAAATTAAGAAATAACATATAAAATAATTCTTAAACAAAGAGAAGAATGTAAGCATTGATTGCTTCAAGAGAAAAATGAACCCAAAAGTAATGCAAGCAACTAATGTCAAAGAGAGAAAGAGGTATATACTCAAGATGAAGAAAATACAAGTCTTTGATTCAATATACACAATTGAGAAGAGAAGAGAGGGAGAATTTAAGAGAAAGAGGGAGGAGCTAGAAAGGAATGAAAATCCCAAGAGAGATGGATCCATAGGTACTCAGTCCTCTGAAGATTTGAACAAAAGTCTTGCAGGCACTAAAACCTATAAAAAGGTGAGAAAAATGCTTTATAGGTTCTTGGTCCTACAAAGTCAAACAAATAGATCCCACTAGATGAAAGTACTTTACAAGTGCTCAGACTTGCAAAGGAGGCACCCCAAGTTCTTGGTCTTGAGGGAAGCCCAATGTGAGAGACCCTACATAGTTTGATTGGTCCTTAGAGGTGCTTAGTCCTATGAGGCAAGCTTGATGCAAAGAAGCTTTGTAGGTTCTCAGTCCTACAAATCAAGACTAATCAAAGAAGCTTGTGGCTTTTGTAAGCTATGTTGAAGGATAGTCGCAGAAAATAAAAGTCTAGTTAGGCTACCCCCAAGCTAGATGCCAAGATACAAGACAAGTCTAGTCATGATTTCCCCAAGCTAGATAACAACCAACCTTCTTGATAGGACTAACAACATTATCTACTTTAATAGAGATGTGATCATCTTCCTCAAAAGGGGGAGGATCAACATCAAGGGTATTACAACTATTGTTCACATTACCCCATGATGTAGAAGAATAATCATCTTTGATAGGGGTTTGGATGATGTTATTAGAAGGTTTAAGTGGATCAATTCAAATTTTTATTCCAAAATTAAGTAATCTATAAAGTCTAAGGAACCCCAATCATCACTAATAAATGCATTCTTTTGAGAAGTAGAAATAGTATACTTAAGATTTCTTGCTTCAGAAGGATAGATTCTTGAGTGACATTTATCTCAAGAGAATCCTTTATAATAGGTACTATAGGAGTAGATGTCAATGCATGAGAAGAGACTGAAGGGATAAGAGTGGACACAACCAAAGCCTAACTAATAGCTTCCATCTCACACAAGTGTATGGCCTCAGGGTCAGCCCTGATTGTGACTACTTGACTATTACAAATGAACTTAATAGATTTATGTAAGGTAGAAAGGATTTCACCCATAGAATGAATCCATGATCTATAAACAAGAGAAAGTGGATTTGCTACTCATTCGAGTCTCTTTATTCTCAATAGAATCCCAAGAGGTGAACTTCCCTAAAATAGCTCAAGGAATAGAGTGAGAGTTAAGAACCAGAAAGAGCAAATCAAAAAGGTTTTTTGGACAGACTAATGAAATCTTAACCAAAGGATAGTAGTGTGGAACAAGGATGATAGCATGGAACACTAGAGTCCCAGAGGCATGCTGGCATCTCATACGGACCAAAAATCAAGAATATCATAGGAAACAACAAAGAAACTACTAACGATTCAATTACTAAGACATTGTAGAATGTGGGAATGTAACAAAGTATAACAAAACTCAAATAAAGTAAGATAGACTAAGTGATATGTAGATTGAATGATGATAAAATGAAAGAAGAGGAAGAAATCTCTCACAACCAACCAAGCAACAAAGCCTCCAACAAATGAATATATTCAACCCCTACAAAAATAAGACTGAGGAAAAAATGTTGGGGTTGTTTAGGGGCTTGCCATGGTCAAACCCTTGTTTTGGTGTTCCCACCTCCACAAACAAGCAAATAGGTAGAGAAAGTGAACAAGGTAAGAAAATATGAAGTGATAAAACCAATCCTCACTCAAGGAGGAGAACCTCTATCATGAGATAGAGATGCAATAGATAGAGGATGTAATAAATCCCAAGATTCTCAAAGGTACAAGGTAAGAAAGATATCACTTGCAAGGCTTAAGCAAGCCAAAGAGAGAAAGAGACAACTACAAGATCCAACAGATGTACAAAGAGAGTGTTTTTAGAATGTGAGAGTGTTGTAGGAAGCTATAAAGAGTTGTGTGAGAACGATCCAAGTGGGAGAAATCAAGAAGACAACCCAATGGAAATGGAAAGATATCTTTTAAAGAGAGAATAGGAGGGAAAATAAGCTTTTTGATTCATTACAATGTGCTTGGTCTTGGAATGAAATGTTAGGTTCTTGGCTAGACATATCACACTTTGATTATCACAATAAATTGTCACTACACCTTGTTTTATTCCAATATCTAAACATATCCTCTTAAGCCAAATGGATTCTTTACAAGAATGAGTAGCTGTCATATACTTTGCTTTAGTAGCATAAAAGGAAACCACAACCTACCACTTACTCATCCAACTAATTACCACTAAATAAAGTAAACACATAAGCACTAGTGGATCTCAAGCTATTAACATTACCTAGCCTAGCCTGAATCCACATAACCATGAATATTAAAGGAAATCTCATCTTCCATCATATTATTGTGATAATATAAGGAATAATATGAGGTATCACACAAACATTTGAAAACTCTTTTAGCTGCATCCTAATGAACTCTACCAGTATTAGACATAAATCTAGAAATAACTCCTACTGCTTGGGAAATGTCTAGTCTAGTACTTGAGCCATAGAATACATCAAACTTTGAATTGCACTCTGGTAAGACACTCAACTCATGTCTTCCATCTTCGATGGGGATGTTGGACAATTTGAAATAGATAATTTTTTTCTAGCTGAAAAAAGAAAAAATAATGGTCTATAATCCTGCATATCAAACCTCTATAAAATTGAATTGACATACTTACTTTGGCCAAGGCATATATTTGTGTTCACTCTATCTATTCTAATTTACATCTCAAGAATGTGTTTAGCTACACCAAGATATTTTATTTTAAATTTAACAGCAAGTTGAGATTTCAGTTCTAAAATCATACCTTTCCCTTTACCAATGAATAACATATCATCAACATATAATGCAAAAAATAGGAAATGATCACCATTAGTTTTAGAATTAAAAAAATGATCTCATTTAGAACTCTCAAATCCCAAACTCAACATATATGTATCAAATTTCTGGTACCACATCCGAGGACTCTATTGTAAGCCATACAAATATTTCTTCAATTTGAAAACCAATTTACTTTTACCTTTCACCATGTAGTGCTTTGGTTGTGTCATATAAATATACTCCTCTAAGTCACCATGAAGGAAATAAATTTTCACATCCATTTGCTCAACCTCTAAATCATAAGAAGCAACAATAGAAAGAAAAAAACTAATGGATGTCATTTTTCGAATAGGAGAAATTATCTCACCATAATCAAGACCCTCAACTTGAGAGTAACCTTTTAGAACCAACCTTGCTTTGTACTTCTCAATACCTCCATATGAACCAATCTTTTTCTTGAATACCCATTTGCAGCCAACAGGTTTTCTTCCTTTAAGAAATGGGACAAGCTCCCATGTATCATTCTTTCTCAGAGCTACCATTTCTTCATCCATAACAATCTTCAAATATTTTACATCATTCATACCTAATTCCTCTTTTATTGATCTTGGTTCATCCATGTTAGTATTCAAAGAAAAAATAAATCTCCAATCATCGAGTAAATACCTATCAGGTATTTGTCTTTGTCTTGTAGGCCTGCGAACAAGTTGAGTTAGAGGTTCTTCATCCTCTTCTAAAGATTGAGAGCTAGATGAGCTATCCTCAACTTCTTGTCTATCCATGGGCCTTGATTCAACTCTCTTAGGTGTAGAAGGAATTTGAATCCAATCTTCCTATTTAAGTTGTTTTAGTTGTAATATAATAGAAGGATTAGTTTCTCTAAAAATAACACTTCTACTATGTATTACCTTCTGCCCAACAAGATCCAAAAGCTTGTATCCTTTCACACCATAACTGTATCTAATGAAGATACATTTCATAGTGCTTTTTTCCAACTTTGTTCACTTCTCCTTTCACACATGTGCATATGCCTCACAACCAAAAAAGCAAAGATGTCTTAATGAAGGCTTGTGGCCCAACCATGCCTCTATAGGAATTTTATCAACAAGAGCTAATATTGGAGACTTGTTAATCAAGTAACAAGCATTGGAAACAACTTCAAATCAAAACCTTTTTTCTAGAACAACACCACTCAACCTACTCCTAGCATTCTCCATCAGTGTCCTATTCATTCTTTCTACAACTTCATTATGTTGTGGAAAATATGGAGTTGTACTTTGTCTATGAATACCACAATCTTTATAGAATATATCAAAATAATTAGAGAAAAATTCACCTTCATTATTAGTCCTCAAACATTTTATTTTCTTTTCAGTTTACAACTTAACCATTGCTTTAAATTCTTTAAATTGACTCAAAACTTCACATTTACTCTTTAGAAAATATACCCATGTTCTTCTACTATAATCACCAATAAATGAAACTTAATATGTGGATTTACCAATTGAAGGAACATCTATAGGACCAAGCACATTAGAAAAAATAAGATCCAATACACCACAAGATTTATGAGAGATAAAGTAAAAATGAATGTAGTTTTATTTTCCATAAATGCAATGCTCACAGAAATTAAATTCAAGATTAGAATCAAACAAACCTTCAATGAGGTTTTTATTTTTCAAGGTCCTTAAACCCTTTTCTCCAACATGGCCAAGTATTTGGTGCCATAACATAGTTTTCTCTACAAGTAACTTTTATTTAAAAGAAAGAGCATCCTTGGGTACCCAAAACTCATGACCATCTGCTAAAGGTGAAACACTCACTTCTTCCATTGACTTGATTTTAATAGAAGTACCATTGTACTTGACAATACCTACATCAAGCTTATACAATGTGCCATATATGACAACTATAGCAATCTCCATAGCACCTCTAACCATCTTGCATCCTGCATCAAAAAATAATACCTACACACCTACATATATTAGTTTTCTCACAGACAAATTTTTTTGTGCTAAACCAGGTATATGGGACAAATCATTAATCCTTATTATTCTACCATCAAGAGACTTGATTTTAACTTTACCACAAACAAAAATGTCTAAATTTGAATCATTACCAAAGTACACCTTACCTCGATCAAATTCTTCATATTTTGAAAACCAATCTCTATTAAAGGTCATAAGGAAAGATGCACTTGAGTCAACTAATCATACATCATTACTTGCATGAGTTTCCAAAGTTATTGATGCCAACTAAGCCACCGACATATTGAATTCTTCTAGGAAGTCTATAATTCATCCAACCTCTTCCATTCTCAAGGAATACAATCTCTTCCTCAAAACAATCTTGTTCACTAAAGATTTGGATTGATATATCTTACCAAGCTTCTTCCATTGTTTTGGTGCATAGATCTCTTCTTGGACATTAATTAAAATAAAGTATGCTAAGCACAATCTTATTAGACCCTTTGATTTACGATCCATAAGATCATATTGAAAATCTTGAGTTGGAGTTGTAGGCCTTGAAACATTCTCATCAACAACATCTCATAGATCTCAATCTATCAATGGACCATCCATCTTCAACTTCCACATTTCAAAATTATTAGGTCAAAAAATTTATCCAAATCTATTCTCCCTAATGAACTTTCCATATGAACAATCTTGCAACAATATCACAAAGTGTTTGCTACACAAGCTCCCACTCAAATCTGGATTAGTTCAAAATACCCAACAACCCACAACTAAAACCAAATGTTATCTAGCTTTGATACCACTTGTAAGGAAGTTGAGGTAGCGAAACAACTTCCTACACTACTCTTGAGAGGAGAATAATACAAAAAAATTATAGACCTTTAACAATTACAAAAATTTAAACTAAAATAGACATAAATATCATGCATACCACAATATAGTGATTTACGTGTAGAAAACCCTTTCAGGAGAAAAAAAAACCCACACTCTAAAAGCTGCCCAATATATTATTCAAAAATCACAAAGATTACAATATACTTGCAGAGCAAGCTTCTCATAGGTGTATCACCACTCAAAGATCTAGAGGTAACACGACCACTATCAGACTCTCAGAATACATCATAATACACATCCATAATACAACATCCTCATAAAATAGGGTTGCCTTCTAGGGAAATTCAAGCTAAAAAAATATTGACCATTGGATATGAGACATAATGATGAGTGGTTTAGATTTTCAATAATAAGGGGGATCCCTTCGGCACCCCCCTGTCATCATCGGATGAACATTAGCTTATGTATCAATAGTAAATTATGTTATTGAAAGGTTGAGACACATTTTCTCAAAAATAGAGACAAAGACAACTACCAATAACTATCATACTGCTACCAAGATATGGTTCCACTTGACATTGTACCACCATGAATGGTAATGATCAAGACATAAAGCTACCAATGCCACATAGCATTGATAAACATGATAGGATGAAAGGAAATATCAATTAGAAGAAATAGGCGATTCAACACAAGGAAGATCACCATGATCCTTAAGGTGTTGAATTTGATTACTTGAAACCTTACATTCATTAGTGGAATGAACATGCACTCAATGATATGCAAAAAAATAGCTATTATTTTAGAATTTATTTCATTTCTTTGTGGGAAGAGTAATCAGGAAAGCTTTGAGAAGCATCAACAAGATAGTCTCTTGATCAATAGTAGTGGAATTTTCTTTCTCATCACAAGATTTCATACACACAGAAGATGATAAGGAATTAGATGAAGATGGAGATAAAGGTGGTAAACCTAGATCTTTCTTGAAAAAATGTAGTATAGAATTCACTTGTTCTTTATCATTTTTCTCCATGTTTTCATTGTATCCATGTTTAGAAAGGATTTTGGATACAATAGTGGGTATCTGTAGGATCATGATGGGCCAAAAAGTGGCGATATGTAAGTGATATGATGGACCATGTGGCTGATCACTTTTTTTCACCCAAAATGGATGAAACAAAAAGGGTTTTTAAAGGTGATTCTCAACTTTCCACCAATATAAATTATGCTTTACTTTGAATTTAATAAATAATTATTATTCATTTTCTACTTGAATTATGACTAAAGTCCTGATTGATAGATTGATTGAAAAAAATCTATATCTTTCAAATGGTATCACATTTTTTGAATCCAAAACATGCGTCACATTCTATGCTTCGCATAATATAGGATTAAAAAAATAAAATTGAATTTCCTGAAGTTTTGACCAAGTTAAGGTGGTTAGACATACGAGTTTTATATTTTTAAAAGTTGTAATAAAAAATTCATAATTAATTATCTACTTGGAAAAAATTACAAAAATACGATCACATCGGGACATGAGTCCTCTACTTATATCTAAAATATTATCATTTTATTATAGTTAGGTGGTCAAGACACCTACTTATTTTTCCCCAAATTAAAGTACTATTGCATTGAAATTTCAAATTTTCACCAAATAGATTTAAAAAATAAATTAAACCTAGTAGTTTAGAAACTATATTTAATTTTCTACAGATTCTATTCTTATATATTTTTGAAATAATATAGATAACTTATTCAAATTTTTATGTCAAGTTGCCTTACTCTGATTTTTCTAATTTTTTTGCCACTTAAGAGCCTATTTTTTCCATGATGATCTTGCACATACCCTAGCCTAACAAGATTCCAACTCAGATGAAGGGTTTTTATGCTTCTAAGAGGGATTGGCTTCTTCACAAGAACAAAAATCATTTTTAATTTTTGTAAAGTTATGTATCTTCCTCTCATGAGGTATGTGAGTTGAAGAGCCCCCATCACAAACATGGGGTGATGTTGTTGATGTCAAACCAAGTTAAGAAGATGAAACATAAGGATCTTTAGGTGTAGATTATGAGATTTTGTACTCTCTCATAAAGGAGGGTGTAGAATCTAATGAACCACAATCATCCATAAAACATGTGTTTGAAGATGAACCATTTGTATATGAATCTTTAGACTTTGAGGGTGAGATTTTGGACTCTTCTTTGAAACAAGGTGTAAAATCGAATCACCCCCAATCATAAAATAAGAGTTCTATTGTAGATGGAAGATGATTAGGATTTCCATCAAATTGTATAGGTTCTACTTTTAAAGGGAAGTTGGAAGTATTATGATCATCTTGAACTTGTGAATTATAGCTTTTTCATCTGCTTCAACCATGCATATATTTTTTAACATTCAAACTTCATCGCACATTGGAGAGCAGATGGGAATCCTTTCATGGCATGAATCCATGATCTCCCAAGGAGAAGGTTGTACAAAACAAGTCCTAGCATGATATGGATAGGGGTAGGAAAAACTATAGGTACAACTTCAATGGGTAATGTGACCATTGTTAATGGTTTCCTATTAACATTGTAAAATCAATGAATATTAACATCATTGAGTTGAATAACCTTTTCCACACCAATTTTATCTAGGATATCAATGCTACAAAAATTAAGACCATCTATATTTCCTATGAGAGTGTTTATAACTACAGTTTCATTAATAATCACCTTTATTATTAAGGCTTTATGTTTATTTTGGATCTCAAGTGAGGGTATTTCATGTTGAGGGAATGTGATATATGACTTTGTCACTTGCATATGATCAAAGGATGTTGGTACATCATTCAATTTCACAAAAAAATGGATATAATTCTTCTATAAGACTTATTTGAGCATCCTATTGTATGTAGGTGATGTTTGAATCAAATCTCAAAAGGTGATATTTATCTGAGTACAACAAAGCTACTAAACAAGATCACAGTCTTCAGCACTACACTTAGGAATGTTATACGTGTGATAAGTTGGTTTTTGTGACACATGTTTGATAGAGGATTGGATTACAAAGTTTAGGATAACACTTGGAGGTAATGGAGGTCTAATAATAGGAGGTAACTTAGGAGGCTCACTAATCAAAGGAGATCCAATTTGTGCACTATTAACCTCAACTAAGTTACATAGATGAGCTTCTAATGAGGGGGTGAAATAAAGAAAAATAGGTGGGGTAAATGCTATGGAAGCGGGTTCACAATAATGAATTAATAACAAAGGACATCATTTTCTTCAATTTATTCAAGGAAATGAGATCTAAACAATGAAATGACTAATAACCAAAAGGTGAGCCAAATCAAGCTATGAATCAAAAAATTTCCCTTCTATGCAAGGTTGGGGGTATGAGTTAAATAGCCCTTTGGGGAGAAATATTAAATCCATCAAATAAACTCCAAAATGAAAATGAAATAATGTACTCAAAACTAATGTAACCACCAATCAAAAGGAAAATTTGAGAAGGGGATAATGATGTGTACCATGCAACAAAAGTTCCTTTCTAAATATCACTAAGGAATCATTCACCCTATGGTGAATAGGTCCTAGCTAGGGCTTTGTAAAACTGATTTTTGGGTTCTCTTCTTCTATATCTGCACTATGGGAGTAAATAGTGACTCCCCAACACCCCCAGGAATAGTTACGACCAAAACCACTTCCACAAGAGAGAGAATGGCAAGAAAGCTTACTTCACAATGCAAGATTGATTGATGGTTGAAAATGATAGATTGATGAAAATGTACATGAGATGCATTACTTATAAAGGAAAGGTTGAGAGATAGGATTAGACATGATCATGGCAAGTGTCGTAATCCTATGACATGAGACAACTAACTACCTAGGAATCATGCAATATAGCTAGATAAGATAAGTTCTAGAAAATCCAACTAAGACTTCTAGAAAGAATCTTATATCCTAAGTAAACTTGACATGTGAATATGTCCCCTAATTACCTAGTGAGTGAATTAGCTAGGTACAAGAAATGTATTCTCACCAACACCCCCCCCTTAAGTGCAACTTAGGGAAAATATTATTATGCAAACTATGCAAAGACTATGAGGATGGGTCCTAGCTACTAGGCCATGTTAGGTACCCATTTACAAATGAAAATGCAATCAATCTCGCACAAGTGGAGAAAAGGAGAAAACCTAGTGGGACAAAACTCCTCTCCAAAAGAGAGTAAACAAAACAAAACAAACATTATGTATGGAGGACTCAATGATATCCCCCAAGGACTATATCCATCATGTATGTACAATCAAATACCCCCCCATAAGAGGGAAGTAGAGAGATAAGATATTCCCCCATAATAAAGAAGCTTCAATGCGGATGAAGAACGCTTGAAAACAAAAGATGACCCAATGTCTGCAAGCAACACATCTCCCCTTAGGAAGAAACAAGTTCATAAGTTGATGATGAAGCCACTCCATGTCCAACTAAAAGGAGGAAGCATGAATGCTCAACATGTATGCCTCTGAAATATGATGAGGAATATCTTACATTGAATGAGCCACAACATAATCATGTTCAAAATCAACCAAGAAACATGATAAATCAAGTGAAGGAGGAGACTCATGAATGTCAATCTCAAAAGACAAAGTAGATGGTGTAACAATTGTGCTAAAACTGTCATCAAAGAGGAGAAAAATCCCTTCAAGTGTGTCTTCCAAATCTACAATATGAAACTCCATGAACAAGTTAGAGATACCTATTTTTTATGCCTTGCACAACCACCCCATTTTAAATTTGATTAAAATGAGACCCTCTTTTGCTTTCGCTCTTTCTATTTTTCCCCCTTCGGTTTTGAGGTTTTGCTTTGCCTTGGCATGTGCTTAATATGTTTATCTTGCTTTCCCAAGTGTTTTCCCCAAGTTTCATGTTGAAAATCTTATGTTTTGTGCGAAGTTCAGGTTTTTACCCTGGTTCAGGATTTTCCAGTTCATCTAGATTTTCCCAGTTTTCTTTCAAACTCTGGTTTCAATGTTGTTGTCCGGGTTTTTGAGCCAGTTTGGGATTGTCCACCCCATCCAGATTTTCCTGAATTGCACTCGAAGTCCGGCTCGGCCTATTTTACACTACAGTTCAAAGATTTCTGGCCTTCACAGAATTCTGCCTGGGTCGGATTTTTCTGGATTCCACTTCACCGTCGGGTTTCTGAATTTTGGGTCACTAAGAATTACCGGTTGCTATGAGTTTCTTAACTCTCTCTGCCTGGGTGAATCTCTCACCGATGTGTGTTCACGAACGGTTTCCATGCCTTTCCCTATTTTTCAATGCCATAGTTTTATTTGGGTAGGGTTTTATGAAGCCCAATTCAATTTGACGTGCTCTGCGTTTGGAGTTTTGGGTCATCTGCAAAATTCTGGTCAAGTTGGATTTTTCTAGATTTTTTGCCAAGCTTCGAATTGCTTGAGATTGATGGAACAAGAATGATTTAGGTGATGAATGCTTGATACTCCATGCTTATTTTCATGGATTTCATAATGTTATATGCATTACTTCTTCATTCGAATGATCTATTGGTGAACCTTATGCCTGCTTCAAGATTCTCTGTCCTGTTCGAATTTTCCTGGTTTCCTTCAGTTTTCCGAAGTTCATAGTTCTGAGTCATCCGTGAAATTTTGGTCCAGCCAGAATTTTCTGAATTCTCTGCTATGCTTTGTGGAATTTAAGAAATTGGATAAAATTGATGAATCTAATGATGAATTCTTAAACATATCTTGCTTTAGCTTGATGAATTTCACTGTTGTATGCATTCTTTTGTTCATTTTGATAATCTATTGTTGATATTGGTGCCTCATCGGGAGAATCCACCTGGTTCGATTTTTTTGAAATTCCTCCCAGGTTGGTTTTCCTCGGTTAACATGAAATCCTCAACTTCTTAGTGTTGATGCTTAATGAATAATTTAATAGTTTTATCATGATTTTAAGCTAAAAATTTGATGAAATGTTGTCGATATTGGACCTAAAATTTCCAGCCAAATTTTGCAAAATTTATGAAGAATTGAAAAAATTCTAAGAGTATGAGTATGAGGCAGAGGATAATATGAAAGGCAACAAGAAGGGTCGATAATGTTGATTTGATGAGCCAATGCTTGACTATTGTGAACCTTTGGATAAAATTAGATATTAATAATGTACTCACTATCAAAACATGTGAGAAAATCAGTGCCACTCTTCGTGACACATCATAGTCAGGGCATTTACAACCATGGAAGTTATCAATGAGACAATTTCAAAAGAGAAAAAATCAAGCAATTTCTTAAGGCTACTCGAGATATGAAATTTGGAGAAACAGTCCATAAAGGATTTATATGAAGGTAAAAATTTGGAGATTGTGGTTATTGTTGGGTCAAAAGGAAGTTTTTTTTTAATTTTGAGCCATATTAAATATCCACAATAGAAAAGGTTCTGCACTATTACCACCATAAAATCTAGGCCTTCATCAAGTCAAAAATATAAATATTGTTGATAGTAATTAATAAAATTGCTCTTTTTGCATTTCAATTTTGGAGGACTCCAATTGGAGATCATTCAAACTATTTTGTCAGGAAAAAAATTGCTTTTGACTCAAGAAAACATGAGCATCCACACATCCACGTTGATAAGAGTTATGTGACTGGTTTGAATGGGCATAATTGATGAAGCAGATACAAAGCACATTGAAATTAATGAAGAATGAGAATTGTATTATTTTATGTGATAAGGCTAATGATTTTGAGATGTATCTAAGGATACAAAATGACCACGATTGGAATATATGTATACAACATTCACACCAATGAGAACATAATATATAATGTTGTAGGAAGTGTTTAATATCTTGAAATACCTAAGAATGCATAACAAGCTCATCAACCATTCTATGCTTGAGAAATTTCTTCGAAAATGCACATTCTTCGTGTGCTGAATACTAATGTTGATGGGCAACAAAATATTATGTTTTGTCTGACTTCCATCAAGGGTATTGGCTGCCATTTCACTAACATCATCTGCAAGAAGGCGAATGTTGATATGAGTAAAAGGGCTAGAAGGTTGTCAGGACAGGAATTGGAAAATCTAATGGTAATAGTGGCGAATCCCAGATAGTTAAAGATCCCAGACTGGTTTCTTAATAGAAAGAAGGACCAAAGGGATAGGGTGTTTCTCTTAGGTGGTATCCAATGCCCTCAACATGAAGCTTAGAGATGACTTGGAATGTCTCAAGAAGATCAGGAATCACTGCAGTCTAAGACATTATTGGGGCCTTCGAGTTTGTGGACAACACACAAAGACCACTAGACATAGGGGAAAGACTATTGGTGTCTCAAAAAAGCATTGATTACTTTCTTTCCAAGGAGAAGTTACACAAATAAAGGATTCTCCAAATCATGATGAAACTTTGCACCCGAAGGTAAATAAAAGATATTGGTAGAGAAACTAAAAAATAGTGATGGCCAGTCAAGCATCTTCAATGATAAATCATGTTTTGGTCCACCATACATGGATAGTCAATAACACACAAAGTCTCATTTGTGATGGACAATGCCAAGGAACTAGAGAAATTCCAAAGGGGGCTAGATGATGTTCTTAATATAAGCCCAAGTTTTAGTCATTATAGAGATGTGTCTACAAGCTGAAATGTGGCTAAAACTAAATTAGAATCTAGTGCGAAATAAGTGCTTGAGTGTACAAAACAACTTACAAGTTAATTGCTAAAGTATGGTGCTAAAAAATGAGGGGGAAGAGATTAGATTGTTGTTGACAAAAGAGAAATATTTTATAACAATATCCTGAATACAGTGTGAGTGATTGATGGCTAAAAAGGCAATTGAATCTGTCGAGATCTATGTAAAGGTGATCTATATCAAAGATCTAGAGAGAGAAATATCACTTTTAAAAGTGTTACGAGGAAACTTCAAAGTTTTCCAAGCAATGAATGATTCAAATTCTAACATGAATCTATGAAAACCATCTCCTATATATGATTATCAGAGAATGTTTGAGGTGGATCTGTCAATGATGCAGTGACATGCATTTGGAAATAAAAGACACATATTAGTTTTTTCTTACAAATAATACGGTGAAAATGGATGATTCCCTGCATTTCCAGAAACAACTTGTGAAGAAACCCTAAAATCAACACACCAGGGAAAAAGAATCCCAAATGGATCGCTGAGACAATAATAATCGAGGTAAGTGTTGCCGAGTGTGTTTTTCACACCGATCAAAGAGTATATCGGCAATAGAATGATGCTCAGGGTGAGTATTTCTCAAAAATGCAAGGTCACAATGATGAGAAATTTACCAAGA
Source organism: Sequoia sempervirens (assembly GCA_007258455.2). Lineage (NCBI taxonomy): Eukaryota > Viridiplantae > Streptophyta > Pinopsida > Cupressales > Cupressaceae > Sequoia > Sequoia sempervirens. Next base: position 224,254,096 of record VDFB02000003.1, on the reverse strand, counting down.
GAACATACTAACTTCTTCAGTGAAAGAAGTGAAATCAGTGGAAAGTCCCCCTGATAAAGCATTTCACACCAAAGCTTGAAAAAGGAAGTGAATATTAAAATGAATACTATTAGTGAAAGTGAAAAAGGAATTTTAATATTAGATTACAAAATGGTAAAATGATAGATTATTGAATAAAATAAAGGTGAAGAAATAATGTGTTTCCTTCATAAGATAAGATATTTCCATTGAAGATATGAATTTTTTCATCGAAGGGAGTTATAAGATGAATAAATTGTTTTACCAAAGGAAAGAAAAAGGGTGAAATTTTATAAAATATTTGCACAGAGAAGTGGGATTTTTTCACCAATGGAGTCCAAAGGAGGATAATTATTTTACCCATGGAAAGCATGAATGATAAAATTTATGAAATATTTATTTTGGGGTTAGGTATTTTTCACCGGGAAATTGAAAGAGAAGATAAATGGAGGGAAAAAACATATTTACTGAAGGAGTTATAAAGCAGGTAATTAACTAATTGGTCAAAAGTAAAGATTGCTAGCAAGGAATAATTGTTGAAGTTAATTTTTGTGAAGATGTAAAGACGAAGATTAAAGTTAAAATATTTAATTTTCTTGAAGGAAATTAATTAAATATTTTGTTAAAGAAGAAAAATATTGAAGAGATGCATGAGACGGATGTTGCGAAGGGTCATAACCCTAAAATTATAATGTATATATGTAAAGTAAAATTGTATCAATAAAGAGGAAATTAGATTTAGGGTTAGGTAGGAGATATATAGAAGATACTTTTAAATATATAAATTACATAGGGAAGACCATGTCGCAAGCATTATTTTGAAGAAATCAATGAAAGCTCTTTGATTTTGTGGTCTCATACTGGTATTAATTGTTTGTTGAGTTAATTGAAAACATTGTCAGGTTGTCTCCAAGGTTGATATTTCTTTGTTATTCAAATTGATATATCAAGTATATACTCAATTTATCAATGCACATTTGTTGTATTTGTGTGGCATGATTAATTGGATCTTTCAAGTAAACATTAAATCCTTTTAGTCATTCATAGTAACTTGGAGGTGTCATTTGGATCACTAAGTAGAACCTAGTAATTACATTCTTGCATGTTTATACAAGTTATAAACTAATATTAGTATGCCAAATAGTTAGAATTATTGCCAAGTATAAGCCACTCATCTTAGATTTTCATTTGACTCCATATACCCAACAAGGCACTGGTATCATACATTTTATAGTTTAGTTTTATCAAATTTATTGTCAGCATTTCACATCTATTAATTGAACATATTCATACGCTTCACATTGATATTTTTTGCACAACTCTTACAAAATCAAGTTTGCATCTTTCCATTTCCAATTTCCATTGTGGAAGGATTGTTTTAGTTGGAATAATATAGTTTAAGTCTGCCTTATTCATATAGGTACACCCACCTAGGTCTAACGGGACTTGAAGAGAAGAAGGTATAAACCACTTGGCCTTGTCTATTACCCTGAAATGTACCAAGAGATTGGCAACCTCTTGAGGCATTTCTCCTGTATTTTTGAGAGCTAACAGTCGACATTTGGATTCTCACATTGGTGTTTGATGGATGCAGTTTGAGTCTAGCAAGGCAGCGGTTGGAGAGGCTAAAGGAGACATAGAGGGATCCTCCATCTCTGAAGTAGAAGAAAGAATGAATTTTTATGTAAAGATTAGGATTCATGAGAGCAAGATGACATCAGCCTGGTTTGAGGTTTCAAGTATGAATATTGAGCACCCTACTATGAAGGACTAAGGATATCATAGGATGCAGTAACTGGGCACTAGCTGGATAAAGCAGCGACCTACAATGCAGTCATGAATGAATATTAATCCAACAAGAGACTGGGACAATACAATGGGACATATTTGAAGAATAAAATTGATTCCATTAAATAGAAAACTAGGGTTTTGCCTATGCCACTTGCGAATGGCTTGCAGAGGATGTTCTTGATAATGAAGGCCAAAATGGAACAAGGTATGGGCGAAGTGGAGGAAGTAGTTAATGCAAAACACGTCGAAAGTCATGCTTCCTTATCATTTCACTTTGCCTCTTCTTCATGTGTTTTGATCTGAGTTATGAGGGAGATCCTGTACTGATATGGTTGGTGCCCTTGCATTTAATGCACATTTGACTTTGTTTCAAACTCTTATAGGGTCAACTTCTTCTATGACTGACTCATTGTAAACCCTAAACTAGGTCGACGCATCTGGCGCATTTTATAAATATGGAATTTCACCTCTTTTGTAGGGGTTAGAAAGGTTAGAGGAAAGTTAAGAAGGGTTAGAAAAGGTTCTTTGGGATATAGAAATAGCTAGTTAGGGTTTTGAAGGAAGTTAGACATTTTTTATTTACAGTTCAGCAAGAAGAGGAGGTGATGTATCTTCTTGATTTTCTTACCATAGATGGAGATATTTTAAAGACATGGGTTTCTGTACACTGGTGATCTTGCCATATTTGTAAATTATGCTTATCTATTTCATTAATAGTTGGAGCATCCAAATTTAAACCCACTTTATATTAGGCACTAGAACGGTATTCATTTTTGGTTAATCATTTGATTTGAAAAGCTTTCAAGGAATGAAATTGCATCTTATGTTTTGTTTGAATGATGATTTGCAATCTACTATTAAAGTTTGCACTGTGAATGAATGAAACTTTGTATCAATTACAGGTTAATTTTCTTCTGCAATTCGAGTTTAGGAATTCCTCGGAAGGCAACAAGTCTAATTAGTTGAATGAATCAACATTCTTTTTAGTTTGAAAACCTTGATCTATCTTTTTTCTATTTCTTTAAAACCACTGGTTAAATTATGTTTAGATAGATTTTTGATCTTGCAACAATCTAGAAGCTCAAAAATAGCAAGCCCCTTGAACATTACAACCATAATAACCACTTCGTGATAATGTTGTGAACCAACATCAAAGACCTTGGGAGGTGATTAGTTTGATTATTGATTGTCCCTTTCAGGAGAGGTGAGATACTTTTACTTTTATCTTACATACATGTTGTGGGTCAATTTGGCATGTCAATAGGAACTGGCGCTAGAGGGAGGGTGAGAAGAGAAAACTAGATAACATTGGGTCTTTCTCACTAAAGAGGTCCCATAGAGTTCTTTGATCAACTGAAAACCCACCACCTTTGATAGAACTCAAGACCCCAATGAGACACAAGATTCACAGGGTGACCATTCTACCACCCTTGTCAGCTCTACTCACTCCAACAAGCTTTTCAACATTACCTCAGTGGATACCTGTGAATCCACCACCAAATCCACCTCAATTTCCATTACAGCTAGTTTACCCCATCCAACAGTTGGCTCAACCTCCACCACCACCACCAATGGCATTTTTTGTGAATAATCCCTCTCCATTGGGGACTATTCCTGGAGGCTTTCATGATATGCCTAATAATCATGAGAGATTCTTTCCTAAATACATTCATGGTGAATCAAGGAGTGTTGAGAAGCACATACAATCTTTTAAGGATACTTGTACCAGAGCCTAGATAACTCACCATGATGTGGTTTGTAGGGTTTTCCCTTATTCCTTAGGGGATATGGTGTACAACTAGTACCTAAATATTCCACAAGGTTCTAATCTGAGCTAGACAGATATGGAGAATTCTTTCATTAATCAGTTCAAAGTTTATGTGGATCTAGCCATTTTGTTCCATCGATTTGCTACCATTAGGAAGGATCCATGTGAATCCCTACCCTTTTTTAATACAAGGTTTCAACGAATGTATAGGAGATTGCAAGACCCCTATCTAGTTGTTGAGAATAGTGCCATTCAGGCATATTTTGTAATTATAGACCCTTTGCTTGGCTTGTTCCTATAAAGGACTTATTAGCTGAAAGATATTGATTCTCTATCTAAAGTTTATCATCTATCCATCAAGCTGCAACAACAAACTAGCTCTCAAAAAGGGAACTTGGGAGGAGGTTTTCCTTCTATGGGGTATCAAATGCCTAATCCAACCCCTTTATTCAATACTATCCCAAGGATGTCTCCTTCCCATTATGGACCTATGTCTGAGTTGCAGACTCAATCTCCTATTCCATTCTTTTCCAATGGAGTTCCTAACTTCTCTCAACAATCACAGGCTCATCATAGTCCACATGGTCATCATAATCAACCTAGAATACCAAATCTTGTCAGTTAGCCACCTATTGTTAAGAATCCTGAGAGTGAAAGGATAGTTCAACTCACAAACGAGGTAGAGAACCTAAAGAAAACTCTGTCTCAAGTCACAAATGACATGGCTCAACTTAAATTGAACCCCTCTCAGAACCAAGGTAATTACCCTAACCAAAATAATAATAATCAGGGTGATTATTAGAACAACAACAAGCACAACCAGAGGAATTATCAAGGGAAAAACTTCCCTAACCAAGGCTATCAAAATCAGAATAGAGGATATAACCAGAGACCTAATAACAACAGACAATGGAACACAGGGCCAAATAATGGTGGGGTTTCTCACAATTATCAAACTAATGAGGATAGGCCACATACTGCAAATGTGGCTAACCTCAATTTTATGACTAACTAGTGCAGGCTACATGATACTGCAACTCATTCTGAATTGAACTATCCTGAAATGGAGAAGGTTGTGAAGATGGTACATGCAGATGCCCAAATGTTCCAGGGGAATTTAAAGAAAGGAGGTGGCTCAGTGGATACAACAATGGCTTATGGCCTCTTTGAAGAAGAACCTTCATTCCCAATGCAGAATGAGAATGAACCAAAAGAAGATGTGTATGATGCCCAAGCCTTATAGACAAAGGGAGGACACTTCCTAAGAAACGAGAATAAGGGTCTATTCACTACATCAACATCACCTAACCACATGGTGCCTCTGAATCAGAGTGGTGATAACAACCCTCCTCCACCAAAGGGTCCACCTAACTTCCCTAGCAAAGGTAATTCAACTAGTGTTTTCAAATATAATGCAAGTTATAACACAAAATTTGATATTGTTTCTAAGATGTAGACACATAAAACCTCTTTATCATACTTTGACATCCTAAAATGGTCACCTTCCCAATGAGACATAGTACTGAAAGCTTTGGAATAAGTTGATAAATTAAAAGGGAAAACCAAGGTGGCACCCATTGTAGACATGAACATAGCTTTGTGTAGAAACAAGGTAGGGACCCCACCATTTATTTTAAGTTTGAGAATCTATGGGAAGAATCTACACAATTGTTTGCTAGATTCAGGGGCTTCTGGCAATGTTATGCCATTTTTTGTATGCAAGAAATTTGGATTGAATCCTGTAGAAACAAACAAGGTCATCCAACTTGATAAAATAGAGGTTAATGTAGTTGGAGAATTAAGAAATATACATGTACAAGTAGGGTCTGACCCTAGGATTCAAACCAATATGGATATTCAGGTAGCAAACATTCTTGAGACTTATGGTATGCTTTTGAGCAGAGATCTAATGAAGAGTATAGGGGGATATCTCTCCCTTGACTTTTCACATATGTGGCTACCATGGAGGGGAATGCCTATGCAGATTAGGATTGAGAGTGAACCTCACCTCAAACATATCATCACTGAGTATGAATGTCCCAATGAGGTAGCTTATTTTGAAACTGAGATAGGGGTTTATAAAAGAGAGGAAATTCTGACTCTTTCAGTTATTGATTCTAATGATTTGTCAATGCAAGAATTTCCTGATCCCATGATTAGTGTAAACCAGCAGGTATTGATCAGGAAGTTGCAATAGGATTAGATAGTCTTAGGGGAAGATATCGATTTGTGGAGTCTTCTACTCCCAAATTAGTGCAGGGTGCACTACCAAAATCATTCAAAATTGACCTTCCAACCCTGCATCAGTGTTCTAAATCATGTTTTACAAACTGAAGAAACTAGCCCAAGTCACCTTGAGACCATTTCAGATCACTTCTCATTTGAAGCCAAAAATGCAATAATGTTAACCAGGGATAATATACCTTCAGAGGAAGTCCCTCCTCAAACTGAACTTACCCCGGTCATAATACTAGACCAACATAGTTATGTTGAACAACCCTAGGGTGTGTTTGATACCCTTGTGCTCACAAGTATACCAAAACCAAAGGGGTTAATCAAAGGTGCAGATAACTGTTAGAAAGATATCCTAGGATTACATGATATATCTGAGTGGGAATTGGATATTGCACCTAATGAACCTATTGAACACCCACCCCAATAGTTGATGTCAAAGATCAAGTGGCCCCACCTATAGTTCATCTTATCCAAGCACCCACAGCAAGCTCAAAGAGATCAACCCCAGCTCATAATCGGCTATGGACCCTCACATTTGATGGATCCAAATCTAAAACAAGGTGTGGTGTTGGAATTGAGTTAACTAGCCCGAAAGGGAAAACCTTTTTGCTTCTTATAGGTTATAGTTTGGATGCACTAACAATATAGTAGAATATGAAGCATTAGCTTGGGGACTGATGTTCACACATTAGAAGAAAGTTATTGCCTTGATGGTTAAAGGAGATTCATAAGTGATTATCAAGAAAGTATGCAACTAGTACGCATGTCACAATAAAAGGCTGGAAGCTTATAGAAATCGGGTGTGGAACTTGATTGAAGACTTTGATGCTTTTGGGATTAGTTTAATCCCTACAGAGGAGAATCAAATAGCTAATTCATTAGCTATTGCTGCAAGTACCCTGGAGCCCATGCAAGGCTCCAAGCTCAAGAGATTCTCGGTAGAATTGATATCCACCCTGGATTTCCTTGATAATGTCAAGAACTTTCAAGTCTTCAACGATGATCCACATATCCTTGTTTTTCTAGCAAGCTCAGATGTTTTCGAAGGATAGATCATCGATGAGTCCAACAAGGATCAAGGAGACTAGAACCTCAAAGACTACGATATAGAAGGTGTCCTCAATTTAAAAAGTAATAGCATTCCCAATGGAATGGTGGCCTTAGAAATAATTTTTGATTCAAATCCAAGGGTTCGGGAAAATGTATCAACTGAAGATAAGAGAGGTGAATATGAAACTGTTAACTTGGCTGACTCTGGCCCTAAAAGGAATGTTTACATAGGGAAAGCCTTCCCTAAAGCAATTAGAGAAGATATATTGAGGACACTGAAGAAAGATATAGCTACAATAGCTTGGGGGAATGAAGATCTAAAAAAATTTGATACTTTTGTGATAACTCATACTATTCCTTTGAAGCCTGAAGCTAGACCATTTCAGTGGAAACAACGTCCTATCAATGCCCTGATTGAACCACTAATTTTTAAGGAAGTTCAAAAATTGATTTCTGCAAGAATAATCTTCCCTGTACGACATTCAACATGGGTGGCTAACTTGGTTCCAAATCATAAAAAGAATGGGGAGATCAAGCTATGTGTAGATTTTAGGAATCTGAATAGAGCTTTCAAAAAAGACAACTACCCACTCCCCTCCCTAGATGAAGTCTTGCAAACTATCAATGGGTCTTAGATGATGTTGTTCTTGGATGGTTATTCTGGGTACAATCAAGTGATTGTTAATTATGAAGACAGAATGAAGACAACCTTCACTACTAAGTGGGGAACATTTGCTTATAGGAGGATGCCATTTAGTTTGATAAACGCTGGAGCAACCTTTCAACGTGCAATTTACATAGAGTTCAAATATTTGATTGGTAAGTGCATCATCATTTATATGGATGACCTGATAGAATTCTCTAAAGATAGACTAAACCATGCTACAAACTTGGCTAAAGTTCTTGAAAGATGTATCCAATATGGTGTTTCTCTTAATCCTAAAAAGTGTGTGTTCAAGGTTTCTAAAGGGAAACTTTTGGGACACATAATCTCAGAAAGAGGGATATTAATAGATCTAGACTGAGTTGAGTCTATTTTGAAGTTAACCATGCCAGGAAGTAAGAAGGAGATGAGATCTTTCTTCGAAAACATCAACTTTGTGAGGAAATTTATCATAGGTTTTGCAGAAATTGTCAAACCTTTGAATGAAATGATGAAGAAAGATGCTAGAATAGAATGGAGTAATGAGGAAAAGGTTGCTTTTTCTTAGGTTAAGAAATCCATTTTGGATGCGTCGGTCCTCACCATCTTGACTACTTGAAGCCATTTTATATCTATTCTTTTTCTTCTGAACACTCATGTTCAGCTGTCCTGACACAACGAAGAGAGGAGGGGGATGAAAGGCCAATTTCCTTCATGAGCTCTCTGTTTAAGAATGTTGAGGTCAAGTACCCACCTCTTGAAAAGAAAAATTTTGCGTTGGTTAGAGTTTTCAAGAAGTTCAAGCATTATATCCTTCAAAGTCAAATCATTGTTGTGGTTCCTGATGTTGCTCTGAAGTCTCTACTTATGCAGAGTGAGTTGGGAGAACGAAGGGGGAAATGGATGGCTATTTTGCAGGAGTTCGATTTGGAGACTCACCCTATGAAACTTGTCTAAGGTCAAGGCCTATCTAAAGCAATGGTGGATGTTGGTAAGAACATTACTTGTTAGCAGTACACAACACATTCCTTTTCTAATGACCCTTAGTATGCTGATATTATTTATTTCATGCTCAATAATTGGTGCCCAAAGTGAATGAATACAAATCAGAGGAGAGCAATGAGAATGAAAAGCTCCCATTATATGCTCAAAGGAGGATTGTTATATAGAAAGAATTTTGAGGGGGTTTATCTACAATGCCTTGATCAACAAGAAGTTAAGCACACAATTTTTGAATTTCATGGGAAACATGGCACGAGTCATGGTTCTGCGGATTCTTTAGCACATTAGATCCTTAGATCTATTTATTATTGGCCATGTGTATTTAAGGATGCCCACCAACATGTAAGGACATGTCATATATGTCAAACTTCTGCATCAAGAGAGCATCATCCAACCATGCCATTGTGGCCTATTTATGAGGTAAGGCCATTTGCCCAATGGGCACTTGATTTTATTGGGGTAATTAACCCAAATTATTCTGTAGGACATAAATTTATTTTGACTTCCATAGATTACTGCACGAGATGGATAGAATCTATACCTTGCAAGAATAGCACAATGGAGGTAGTAATAAAGTTCCTCACTGAATGCATCACAACTAGCTTTGGAGTACCCTTTGCACTGGTATGTGACAATGAACTCTCCTTTTCTTCTGTCGAGTTCATTTCATGGGCTTATGATCATAGGATTGTTTTAAAGTACTCTTCAAACTATTATCTGCAAGGAAATGGAGTTGCAAAATCAACTAATAATAAACTCCTAGGAGTAATCAAAAAACTATTAGAGAACAATCCTAGAGACTAGCATACCCAGTTAAGATTTGTGTTATGGGTAGATAGGGCTAGGATAAAGGTTGCGTTGAAGAATTCACTGTTTAAGCTAGTGTATGGCCAAGAACCCATGTTCCCTATTCACTTGCAAATACTTGTCCTAAAATTTATGTAGGAATTTTACTCTAGTGATGATAGGATTGAAGGTTAGCTGGCTTGTTGAAATTAGAAGAGAAGAGAGATGCTACTTTGCAGCAATTCTTTAGGCACCAGGCTATTGTCAAACATTGGTTTGACAAAAGAGCCAAAGTCAAGGCTTTCAGGATATTAGGCCTTGTCATACTGTGGGATAAATCCAATGAAATGAAGGGTGACCACCAAAATTTTGATAAGCTCTGGTTGGGCGCCTATCAAATTGTTGAAATCCTAGGAGAAAATGCTTTCCAGCTGAGTAGTTTAATAGGAGAACTTGTTCCATTGCCTATCAGTGGATAGTTTCTAAAACATTATTTTGGGTCGTAAAAGGGTCTAGTATCTTGTTGGGTTGTATATATGTAAATAGTTTGTTGTTTCGTTCATTTTGTCTTTTCCTTGTTTGTTTTTGTGGGGTCCTTCATTTTATTCAATTAAGGGGGTTGTTATCTAAAGTATACTTTGGTTACTAGGAGAGAAGTTGGTTTAGATATTTTTAGGTTTTCTAATTGGATGATTTTGTTCTAAATTCATTATTTTATGTCCATTGTCAATGAGAGTTGTGGAAAGTCATTGAGAACAAGGTGTAAAGTAAGCAATCTTCACTAACTACAATTGAATCTGTCACAAATCATCAGAAACATCTCCTTTTGTAAAGGTATATTTTTCTTAGGATGATGGTGCTACAGGATTTGAGTTAAAAATCCAATTCCCTAGATGTTGTTATGAGGTCCATGGTAGTTTTCAACCCAATATAGATGTTGGACATCTAGCATATTGAGAAGGAATTGAATGAAAAAAAAAGAGAAAGAGAACTATCTAAGAAAAGAGAACTTAATACTAAATGGGTGATTCCAGTATCTCTACTGGGGCTATGGATGCCTGACTCGCAGTAGAGCAATGCTATGAGAAAACTAGAGGTATCTTCGTCGGAGCTATGGATGCTTGACTGGCAACAGAGCAATGCCTAGGATATCATTGCATAAAAGTTAAAGGGAATCAACTCATGTAGCTCAAATCCTGCACATAATTGTTCAAAAGATGAGGAAAACTTTGTAAAAGGGTGATGCACCATCAAGCACACACATAGATTCAAGGGTAGCCAGTGTTGATTTACATTTGAGATTCTAGCTCAACCTTGTTTACTAAAATTGACCTAACTGGAATTGTGATGTCCATAAACCAAGAGTTTTGGGTAACGGAATCCCTCAATTTCCTAAAAATGGTTAAACTGTTTTCCCAGTCAAGTCGCCAATTTTTATGCCTTGCATAACCACCAATTTTAAAATTTGATTAAAATGGGACCCTCTGTTGCTTTTGCTCTTTGTGTTTTTCCCACTTCAGTTTTGAGGTTTTTCTTTGCCTTGGCATGTGCTTAATATGTTTATCTTACTTGCCCAAGTGTTTTCCCCAAGTTGCATGTTGAAAACCTTATGTTTTGGGTGAAGTTCAAGTTTTTACCCTAGTTTAGGATTTTCCGGCCCATCCAAATTTTCCTAGTTTTCTTTCAAACTCCGGTTTCAATGCTATTGTTCAGATTTTTGAGCCAGTTCAGGATTGTATGCCCCTTCCAGATTTTCCTGGATTGTGCTCAAAGTCTAGCTCGACCGGTTTTACACTACAGTTCAGAGATTTCTGACCTTCGTGGAATTTTGCCTAGGTTAGATTTTTCCAGATTCTACTTCGTTGTCGAGTTTTGAATTTCAGGTCATTGAGACTTACCAGACACCGTGAGTTTCTTAACTCTCTCTGCCCAGGTGGATCTCGCGCCGATGTGTGTTCCCAAATGGTTTCCATGCCTTTCTTTGTTTTTCAATGCCTGAGTTTGATTCAGGTAGGCTTTTACGAAGCCTAGTTCAATTTGACGTGCTCTGAGTTCGGAGTTTTGGGTCATCCGCAAAATTCTGGTCTAGCTGGATTTTTCTAGACTTTCTGCCAAGCTTTGAGTGGCTTGAGATTGATGGAATAGGAATGATTTAGGTGATGAATGCTTGATACTCCATGCTTATTTTGATGTATTTCACAGTGTTATATGCATTCCTTCTTCATTCGAATGATCTATTCATGAGTCTTATGCCTGCTTTGAGATTCTCTGTCCCATTCGGATTTTCCTGGTTTACTTCATTTTTTTGAAGTTTGGAGTTTTGAGTCATCCATGGATTTTTGGTCCAATCAGAATTTTCTGAATTCTCTTCTATGCTTTGTGGAATTTAAGAAATTGGCTAAATTTTTTTGAATCTAATGATGAATGCTTAAAAATATCTTGCTTTAGCTTGATGAATTTCACTGTTGTATGAATTCTTTTGTTCATTTTGATAATCTATTATTGATATTGGTGCCTCATTGGGAGAATCTACCTAGTTTAGAATTTTCTAAAATTCCTCCCAGGTTGGTTTTCCTCAGTTAACTTGAAATCCTGGACTTCTTAGTGTTGATGCTTAATGACTAATTTAATGGTTTTATCATGATTTTAAGCTAACATTTTCATGAAATGTTGTTGACATTTGGATTCTCACATTGGTGTTTGATGAATGCAGGTTCAGTCTAGCAAGGCAGTGGCTGGAGAGGCTAAAGGAGACATAGAGGGATCCTCCATCTTTGAAGCAGAAGAAAGAATGAAGTTGTATGTAAAGAGGAGGATTCCTAAGAGAAAGAAGGCATCATCTTGGTTTGAGGTTTCAGGTATGAATATTGAGCACCCTCCTATGAAGGACTAAGGCTATCATGGGATGCAGTGACTGGGCACCAGCTGGATGATGCAGCGACCTATAATGCAGTCATGAATGAATATCAATCCAACAAGAGACTGGGACAATACGATGGGACATATCTAAAGAATAACATTGATGCCATTAAATGGTGAACTAGGGTTTCACCTATGCCACTTGTGAATGGCTTGTAGATGATTTTCTTGATGACGAAGGCCAGAATGGAACAAGGTATGGGTGAAGTGGAGGAAGTAGTTAATGCAAAAGGCGTCGAAAGTTGTGCTTCCTCATTGTTTCGCTTTGCCTCTTCTTCACACATTTTGATCTAAGTTATAAGGGAGATCCTGGGCTGATCTGGCTGGTTTCCTTGCATTTAATGCACACTTGAATTTTTTTCAAATTCTTCTAGGGCTGAATTCTTCTATGACTGACTCATTGTAAACCCTAAATTGGGCTGACACATCTGGCGCGTTTTATAAATATGGCATTTCACCTCTTTTGTATGGGTTAGATAGGTTAGAGGAAAGTTAAGAAGGGTTAGAAAAGGTTCTTTGGGATATAGAAATAGCGAGTTAGGGTTTTGAAGGAAGTTAGACATTTTTTTATACAGTTCAGCAGGAAGAGGAGGTGATGTATCTTCTTGATTTTCTTACCATAGATGGAGATAGTTTAAAGACATGGGTTCTGTACACTGGTGATCTTGCCAAATTTGTAAATGTTGCTTATCTATTTCATTAATAGTAGGAGCAACCATATTTAAACCCACTTTATATTATGATCTAGAATGGTATTCATTTTTCGTTAATCATTTGATTTGAAAAGCTTTCAAGGAATGAAATTTTATCTTATGTTTTGTTTTAATGATGACTTGCAATCTACTGTTAAAGTTTGCACTGTGAATGAATGAAACTTTGTATCAATTACAAGTTAATTTTATTCTGCAATTCTAGTTTAGGAATTCCTTGGAAGGAAACATGTCTGATTAGTTGAATCAATCAACATTATTTTCAGTTTGAAAACCTTGATCTATCTTTTTTCTGTCTTTAAAACCACTAGTTAAAGTATATTTAGATAGATGTTTGATCTTGCAACAATCTAGAAGCTCAAAACCAACATTCCCCTTGAAAATTACAGCCATATTGACCACTTCGTGAAATACCAACATTGTGAACCAACATCAAAGACCTTGGGAGGCGATTAGTTTGATTATTGATTGTCTCTTTAAGGAGAGGTGAGATACTTTTACTTTTATCTTACCTACATATTGTGGGTCAATTCGGCACCTCAACACTTGTCAAATATTCATCCCACAAAGTAAGATCTGAAAAAATATGATCATCCTAGTAAATAGAAGCATCAATGACTGAAGAAGCAAGAGGTGGAGTAGGAAGCTCAGCACTAGTCTCTAGAATACCAAGGTGTAGATGACCAAACTTCTCCTCACTAACATGGTTCACACTCAATGGAGTGTGTGATGTAGTCAAAGGATCAATATCATCTTCTGAAGGAAAATTTAAAAAGGAATACACACAAGATGAATGATCAACCATCCCAATAGAAACAATATCCCCAGTCTCCAAGTCCCTTATGTACACCCTATCTTGAGTGAACTCAACTGTTTTACCTTGACCCCCATGAGTAATTTGATAAATAGAAAGTAGATTAGTGGACAAGGAAGGAGCACAAATAACATCACTGAAATTCCATTCCCACTTACCTTCATATATGTATTGTTACCCATAAATATATGAGGTGAATTACAAGGCTCAAAAGAAGAGAACACAGGCATAGAAGATGCCATATGATGAGATTCCCCTAAATGAATAATTCATCTATGAGATTCAAGACTTATAGAGGCCAAGATTGCTTGTCCTTTCATTTTGTGTAGCCTAGATGTGGATCTTGTATCTTGTGACTGAGGTGATGATGAGGGGGTTTCCAATTGAGATGCTAAAGAAGAAGTAGAAGACATTGATAAGGGAAACTGAATGTTATTCTTTTGAAGAAGGTGTGTAAGTTCATCAATCTTCATATTATAACATCTATGCCCATCATGTCCTAATCTTTTACAATATGCACATTTGAACTTCTTATTTTTAGATGATTTCTCTTTAGAAGAGGTTGTAGACTCAAGAGTGTTATGTGAAGGAGAATCTTTACCTTGCTCATTAGACTTGGGAGCCTTGTTTTGCTTCTTACCTTTGCCACTTGAAGCCTTCGTATCCTTTGCAACAAGAGCATGGGATGTAGAGGACTTCAATGTGCCCAATGTTAACCAACTTTACTTGTTCCCTTGTGAGTTGAGCTACAAATTCATGAAGAGAAGGAATTTTGTATGCATTGCCAAGGGAATCCATAGTAGCATAGAAAGTGGAAACAAACACAAAATAATCAAGACCAAGATTAGCAAGAATAGAAAGAATCAACTGTTCATCCTCTTTAGTAACCCTGCAATTAGATAATTGCAATCTAAGAGAGTTGAGCTTAGAGAAGAACTCTTGGATATTGTCAAAATATGAAGGATTTAGACCCATTAGTTCATTCTCCAACTTAAATTTTCTCATCTTATCTAGATTACCAAAGAGACTCTCTAAAGTAGTCCAAGCTTCATTAGGATGAGTGCAGGATGCAACATGATATCTAAGATCTGGAGAAATGGACAACTTTAGAGTACCAAGAGCTTCATCCCTTCTATCAAGCAATTTTATTTTCTCTTTTGCTCCTACAAGTTCTGGATCTTGACCAAATGTTACTCTTTGCAACTTCAATTTTAACAGTAATAACTCCATTTGAGTTCTCCACTCATGATAGTTATATGGAGTTAGAAGTACAACTTTTGTAAAATCCATGATACAATTAGATATTACAAGAGAGGAACAACAAATTCCATCACAATACAAGAGATCAACCCCTTTGTCCCAAAAAAATTACATATTTTTTGCAAATTTACAACAATGTATTCCAAACTATAAAATCAGCTACAAACTAAAAATATGAAAATCTAGAAACAAATCTACAAGAAGTGAATGAATATAATTGAAGTGCTCTTGAATACCTTCCATTTTCATCGATGTCCACAAGTCAAATCATATCCGTTGCTTGCCCTAGTTTACGGGAGGTTGGGAGGCCTCTAGAGAATATTTTGTGGCATCAAGTAGTCACTTTCTAGTCCCTTCGATGTCAATTCTCTTGTGCAGTCAGTGCTAGTAAGCATGACTAATTGGACTAGTGTATTTATTTCATGGTTAGCGTCCTTCATCTTCATCCATCATTGTTCGACTCTATGCATATGGTACAAAGAATTTAATATTGTGCATTTATTCGATGGTCAGTTCTTCTATTTTACTTGGAATTTTTATTACAATAAAGTTTTCTTTGATAAAAACTTTAGTCCATGGTTTATACAAATCTGACTATCAATGTAAATCACATGAATGTTTTATTCTTCAAAAAGATTTGTATTATTTGAAAAGGTCGACAATGTAATGCTGACCAAGGGTGGCGGTTTGTTATTTTCTACCTCAGAAAACCATGGTCACATGAGTGACCTGATCTGAGCCCCTAGGAGCCCAAAAATTGATCCTATTTAACCTTCATATGTAGGTTGTGTTTTGTCACATAGTGCCTTTTATAGGCATTTTTTTCATTTTCTCATAACTTTTGCAAACGAAGACCATTTTTCAGAAATAAAATATTGACAGAAATATAGAAGTTTGAAGTTTACAGTGGTGTATATAGTTTGCAATTTTTTTTTAGTTTTGTGCTAGGTTGAAGCCAAATCATCGTTTCTTTCCTTCAAGCTCATATCTTTTTGCTCTAGACTCTGTTTCTCCCCAAATTTGTGGACGTCGATGAAAATGGAAGGTACACATAGATGGAGGAGAAATAAGAGGAATATGCTAATATATTTGTACCACTGATGGAATATTTCTCAGACCTAATTGGTACCCTTGATGTGATGGCAAGGCTTGATGTGGCCGATTGATAAGGGAGTAAATAATGTGACTGTCGATTTGACCACCACCTGTATAATGTGATTTGATATTTGATGTGTACCCTTCAGCATTTACCTTGACTACAAATAAAATTCACAATATGTCGCACTGAAATTTAATAAACGCCAATAATTTGTAAAATATATATGTCCAACAAGGGAAAAAAGAATTGCCCCAAAATATAATAAAGCCTGGTAGAAATAAAATTTCCCCAAATTTAGAGAAATACCACAAAAATATTATCAGAAAATATTATTTTGCGAAAATGAGAAAATCGTACCACTTCGGAGGCTGTCCCAACAAAAAAAAAAATTCCTCAAAAACAACTTTACCCAAAATGGATGAATTTATAGTCAAAATTTGTCTATAGAATCTGCTGATCTCAACCGTGAGGTCTTTGAAACCCCAATATGCACCAAACAAAAAAAATTCAATTCAACATAGTACCCTCAAATATGGGAAGGAATCTACAACACCTGGAGCTCTGATACCATGTGGGAGTAAATGGTGACTCCCCAACACCCCTAGGAATAGTTGCAACCAAAACCACTTCCACAAGAGAGAGAATGGAAAGAAAGCTTTCATCACAATGCAAAATTGATTAATGGTTGAATATGATTGATTGATGCAAATGTACATGATATTCCTTGCTTATAAAAGCAAGGTTGAGAGATAGGAATAGACATGATCATGACAAGTGTTGTAATCCTATGACATGAGACAACTAACTATCTAGGAATCATGCAATATAGCTAGATAAGATAAGTTCTAGAAAATCCAACTAGGACTTCTAGAAAGAATCTTATATCCTAAGTAAACTTAACATGTGAGTATGTCCCCTAATTAGTTGGTGAGTGAACTAGCTAGGTATTAGACATTTATTCACACCAACATGCATTCCTTGATTCTCAAGTTTCATAGTTAGAGATCCAAAAATAAATCTTGTAGAAAATTTTTCATGAGATGAAAATTTTGCTTGCAACTTTCTTGAAGTTTTCTCTTTAAAGAATCTTCCACCTAAAATCTGAAAACACAAACACAAGAGGAGAAAAATTGTGTTTTTGGTGATGGGGGGTTTTCCTTGGTCAAACCCCATTTGAGTATTTAAACTTTGAAATGAAACAAAATGGGATGAAGGAAATGATGAATGAATAATGCAATGTCATAACTCACCAAAACCTTGATCAAACCTTGGAATGTAAATCTGTAACCAGCATGAAGTGGCCTCAATGGAAGTGGATCTTGATCTTGAAACTTGAATTGAAATGATGTCCTTGAATGATTGGAAGGATAATCAACTCTCCATCACTATATTAGCTCAAACAACATGCATGATGCAAGAATAAATTGACATGATAATTGGATATTGATTGCTACAATAGTTCTTCAATAAATCTGCTCTTGAATTCCTTGAAGATGCTCTTAGAGTCACTTGTGATCATAAAATTTTCTTTAGGATTTAAACACATGAAAATATAGGTGAAACTAAGTGAAATAACCTTATATTTATACATATGTTAACATTAATTCTTGAAATTCAAATATCACAAGCCAACATCTGAATATTGGAAATTTAGGTCCTAGGCTTAAGTGAGGACCCATTCACCCTATGGAAAATGGGTCTTAGGTCACTTACCTAGGACACACATTCTTCAAGGATGAGTGTTATGTTATATAATTAATTAATGTCATGTTTTATCCTTTAGAAATTACTATTAATTAGGCTTGGAATTGAATTAAAGAGGCCAATTAAGGAAATTAAACTCAATTAATTAATACAAGCTCTAGATTAGTGTGAAAGTGTAAAGGTACACCTTACAACACAATAAATAAGAAACAATTAAGTCTATTTTAATAAATAATGTCCTAAAATTAATGTGAATATGTAAAATACATATTACAACACTAAATTAAGGCATAATTAAGTCTATTTTAATAAATATTTATTCCCAAATTAAGTGTTAAAAAGGGATACTTTTTCCTACACTACAGGGGGATATAATGTGAACTTAAAACCTTTATCTATGCCATCCATATTATTTTTTGTTGAGAGAAATGTATCATTGGAAGAGGGAGAAGCATGATTCTCATGACATTCAATAATTGGGTTTTCTAACACCAAGATACCTTCATCACAAGTGGGAGAGGTATTGCGAGAAGAACAACTAGGATTGCCATGATTTCTATGTTTGCATCCTCTTGCACCAAAACTTTAGTGGATGATATAGGTGATATGAAGTCCTCAAGGGCTTCATCTAACATGTCAAATTCATCACAACTAAATTTTTTGAAGGATATTCTTTCTCCAAAGTTTATCATTTTAGTTTTTTTTTTTATGTTTTTTTATTTTTGTTTATGTTTTTTAATGATTGCAAAATGTAAACTACTTTATCTAAGCTAGGAATTGGTGCTGAAAATAAAATAAATGTATATAGATTTGAAACTATCTAGAACTGAAACATGCAAAAATTTTCCCAATTTTTAATGCCTAAACTAAATGGATGATTACACCTAATGCATAAAACATAAATTCTATAAAATTCATAGACTAAAATAGTAGTTTAATAGTAGATCTCGAAAGTGTAGAAAACAACAAAAGTGCTCAAAAAACTTGGTTTTTTTGGCCCTCAAGGACTCATTCGCCCATGGGCAAGTGGGTCCCTATAAAGGGTTTTAAAAAATAAAAAATGCAATTTTTGAGTTGTTATATGTGTTCTTGTTTCTAGGTTTCAGACTATAACTTCTATGGAAAAATTTTCTTGAATTTGAGGACTTAATGGAAGTAGAATTAATGACAAATGAAAAACTATATGACACTTTTTGAAATGCAATTTTGACTCAATTTTTGAATATAAATGATTGAACTTACACTAATATGCAATTACTATGAAAAAATAATGTAATATGCATGCAAATTTTTGAATTTTTCAAATTTAAACAATGCAAAAATTAAAATTTAAAACCCTACATGCAATTCAATCTAATGCAATTTTAACAACCCTAAATGAAATGCAATGTGATGCAATGCAATGTAAACTAATACAAATCCTATATCTAGGCTTTGGATGATCTCCAAATAAGAAATTTGAATGATCAAAATGTCGGGTTCACCATAATGAAACATAGAAAAAGAGGATATGTTCACCAAGACATAGAAAAATGATTGTTTATTACCAATTTTCTATAAATAGAAAAGGGGAAAGTGGGGGTGTAATTAACTTACCTATTTTCTATTTTATTCAAGAAATGAGATCCTTCAAGACAGAATTAACTTCCAGCCCTTAGGTGGGTCAATTATATTGAAGATCTAACAATTTACTTTATGTGTGTAAATGGATGGGGGTAACACTAGTACAAAAATAGCAATAAACTATTCAAAAAACTACTTATAAATGACTGAACTTGGTCACATGACCATTAGTAGTTTATTGTCAGTCATATATAATGTGACTAGATTGATGACTAAATCATTTTTAGTCATTTATTGGTTGTTTTGATTAATCGATTAGGTAGTATATATAGTCATTTTAGTCATTGATTGTTGTTATATGGTCACTTATTTTAGTCATTTTTTTTAATGATATATTTAGTTGGTTATTTAGTCATTGATTGTTGTAATGTAGTCAATTATTTAGTAATTTTTATTCACTAATTTCTATCCATTAGTAGTGTATTTAGTCATTAATTTTAATCATTATTTTGATCAATTTAGCAGCATATTTAGTCATTTTTATTTCATAGGTCATATATTTAGTCATATTTATTCATTTTTCATTGATTTCAATTAATTGATCATATATTTAGTCAATTTAATTATTAATTGATGTCAATTAGTAGTATATTTAGTCATTTTAATTGATTGATATTTGAGTATTTAAACATAAAACAAAAAATACACGTCAATCATTAATTGCACAATATAATTCAGGTATTGAGAAGGAAAAATTGATGAAATTTATTAATAAAATAAAGGTGTTCTTGTTACAACTTAGAAATAGAGTATTACAATTTTTATTTTCATTCATAGGAATGAAAATCTAAGTTACAATATTGCACATAAATGACTACAAGAAAGAAACTTCTCCAAAAAACTTCTGCAATGATGGAAATGCATGCTTGGATCCTTTCAATGTGGGCACATTCCCATTTGATCTCTTAAAACTTCTACAACATGGGAAATATTCCTAGAGAAAGTTGTAACATGTAGAATCCAAGAAGGAGAGTGTTGATCATGTCCAATATATGAAGCTCTCTCCTTCAATGCAATAAAAAATAACCAAAATATAATATTTCCTCCTTTATATGCAATGTTCCATCTAATATGAACAACAAGCCGCTACCTTTTCCACCATGAATGAAGTTGTGCCTCAATATAACCAACACAATTACTATTAGTCTCTATTCAAAAAGAATAAAAGTGCATTGTATGTTGCAAGTTTACAAAAGTAAGTCCAAAAATAATAGAAAGATAAATCAATCGATTAAAAAATTGTAGGAGATAGATCATATCCACAAACATGGGAGAGCTATGCAAAATTGGAGAAATTGGCTTGGAAAATGAAGGCAGTAGGGTATTTCTAGATTCAATACTTTTATGTAGTGTTGTGGAATAGAAGAAAAAAGAATCATTTGTCTACCACCATAGTGAAAAGTTAGCTTGATTGCTTTTGGTTTATTAAACACGGCCCTTGGTAAAACTATTAGAGTTGTTAAGAATCTTCGAGTATGCTCTGATTTTCACACTACAACTAAATTCATCTCCAAGATTGTTGCAAGTGAAATTTTTCTAAGAGATGTGAACCATTTCCATCATTTTAAATAGGTACAATGTTCTTGTGGAGAATATTGGTGATGCTAAATGAAACAATCCAAAATTAGGCTTGTACTATAATAATGTGCACTACACCAGATATCTAGTAATAACAAAGGGACATCTATCAAAGCATAAAAACAGAGATTTTTTTGTCATATGTTGTAGTTACAAGTGCCCTACTATAGATACATGAAAATATGGAAGCATAGACAAGGCAAGTGAACTTTTTCAAAAAATGCCTCAAAGAAATGCGATATCATGGATACTTGCTCTCCCGCAAGAACTTCAAGTCATTCCTATGTTGAGAATCTTTATTTCTTTTGGGATGGAAAAGGATAAAGTATAGACGGTCTAAAAGAAAATATTATACATGAGTAATTCCTTGAATGTATTAAACACATCACATATATCGATTCTTTAGAAAAATTAGAACTTTCAAAATATATTTTCAGGTTCCTCTTGTTCAAACTATTCCTACTCAAAATATGTTAATGCACATACCAATAATTCAGCTATTCAAATAACAATGCAATAAAGAAGTGACACCTGAAAAATCCAATATTTAAAAAATGAAGACTTGAAAAATAAAACAAGCTCATATGGGATAAAAAAAACTTGTAGAGATAGCTCATAGTAGTATTTGTGGAACCTTGAATTTTTTCCATTGTTCCATTTCCATGTTTTACATCATTGACTCTTTGATCAGACCAATCATCCCCAAACATATTTTTGTGAGGCCACCTTGAAAATAGTACTTCCATATTTGAATCATCAATAAATTTCTCTAGGTAGTAATGCTTATTCACAAGCTGCATTCTCCAAGGATCATTGCTATGGGTGGTCAACAAACTGTAGTAATTAATCAATCTCATATGATTAGAAGCTTTTTCGAATTTCTATACAAAATGCAAAGAATATGTATTAATATCTCACATGATACCCCCTTTCTTGCCAACACTTCAAGTCATGCCTGTGGTGATGTGAGAAATCACCACATCACCATAGGCATGCCTTGAAGTGCTTGCAGGAGAGAAGGTATCAACATTTCTTTGAGGCATTTTTTGAAACCTAAAGGTGCACCAAGGCTTTTAATTGATCCTCAATTGAGGTAGTTGTGTCATGATTCACTTCATCTCTCAATAGATAAAATTTTGGTTACTTCCTATGCTGATAGCTAATGTGTCATGAAATGGCTCTAGAAGTTGTGTTGAATTGTCACATGGTGTCCCAAGATGTTGCACTAAATTTTACACAAAATATTTAGATTGCACATGCAAGATTGGGACATGAAAATGTCTCCTACATTCACATGTTGTAGATAGCCTACCCCATCTTTAGAGAATGTGGGATTTTCTTCTCCCTAATACTTCATATCAAATAGGCCCATCCAATGACGCATATATTCTTATAGATCAAATGTGTGTTTACTCATCTCCCACTTTGTGATTGAAGGTTTCAAATTTTAAAGCCTATTACTTATAGTATCCAACTATATAGTGAGGATCATGTAGAACTTTGGACCTAGAATTCAACATACACACACTTAGACTTCATAATTCAAATATATATTGCAATTTGAAGTTACATTTTACAATACTTCCCTAATCTCCATGTGTTCCAAAGTCTTGCATATATTCATTATTATGCATATTTTCAATGTGATCTTGCTCAAGTACCCCATATAGGGATAATGTCTCAACACAATTGTATCATTCTCTTAAAATTTTGCTTCAATAATTATACGATAATGCTTCCAACATATCATGGTAGAAATTTTCACTTTTCAAGCACCATTTCTTGACTCTTGTGGAGTAGATTAGATCTACAATATTTGCAGCATCATTGGTAATCCCAATCATTGGACATGGGATGAAATTCCAATAATTTCTACTTCTATGAATTACCAATTTGATCAAGAGAGTGATTACAACATCATAATGGTCTCTATGCACACATCTTTTCTCTAAGGGAGACACATAAAGTCCTATAGATTTGAAGAAATGTAAGTGAAGGAGCTTATAAAGATGACTATAAAACCTTTGAGAAGTACCAAAAGATAATTTGAAAAGAAATTATGAAAATTTGATGAATATTTCTTCAGGTAATTCATCAAATTCTAGCATTAGATAGAATAGGTGAATTTCAAGTTCAAGAATGGAATGATTGGTAGCTATTAGGGTGCATTGTTATGAACACATCTTTTTATTATATAGGTGCTAGGAAATCTAAAACTATTTATTATAAGTAAATGTGGTGTTTGAATAGGAAAAATTTAGAGATCATGGAATGAAATGGGTAAATTTGATCATTTTGTTATTCATTTCATTAAAAGGAATTTGATAATTTCTTGTTTGAATTTGTAAGTTAGATATGAAAGAAAGACTATTTTAATCGTCTTTAGTTTCTAAAGGACTAAATATAAAAGAAATCACAACAAAATAGTGAATTATTCTTTTTCTTGGACTTTTCTATAGGAGAGATGGCTTATTGTCCTTGTAAAGGCTTAGAATTAAAATAATTTCCAAGGATGATATGAATTGCACATGTCTTATGGTACTGAGGGAATGCGTGTGACATGGATTACTAACTTGATATATAAAGACTTCTTGTTTTCATAAAAATTTCTTTTTTTTTGGTTGAGTTATTTTCTTTGACAATACTCTCTAAAGCATTTTTTACATATGAATAATGTTATCTAGAACTTGGTATGTTCATTACAAAATTGACTCATTAAATAAAAGGCACTATTCATAGGTTGTTTGAATTATCATTAAAAATAGTAAGTTCATTATTAAAAAAAAATCCCACAAAAAGTAGACCATATGAAATTGACTTACCATAACATTCATGGGACCAACTTTTTAATCATGACCAACATAGGGATGTTTCTCTCTTGCAACATATATAAGGTAGGAAGAATATCACTTTCATTTATTTTATCCCTTTTATTTTAATGAATAACCTAGATCAATATAAATAACAAGTTTTACTTTAATGAAATAGGAGTTCAATTTTAATACAAAATCTAACAGTTCCAATAGAGACGATGCTAATTTAACAAAAAGAATATTGTAGGTAGTTGATTATCACCTACACAATACTGGAGTGGTTTCTTATGTCTGAGTTTCTATGCACAAAACGTTGGATACTATTCTGAGACACTAAAACTAATGGAACTAGTCTTGTCTCCAAAGCTTTTGTAATATTCTCCTCTAGACTTTCATATTCACCCTACAGGACACTTCACAATCTTAAATTGTAAACACATTATTTTTTAATGCATTATAGGTAAACATTTTGTTATACTTAGTCAATTGAATTACAATAAAAATAAAATAAAAATCATGCTCTACTACCTTCATATCCTACCATTCTCTGAGAAACTTTTGATTCGAAAGCTTGTTTTATGCAGATAAATACATAAATTGAGCCCTTAATTCTATATTGAACTTTATGTAGAAGGGCACCCATCTGTTGTACATATTTAGAGTTTCCACTAGAGAGTAAAAAGTAATGGAAAAGGCATTGTCATCTAAGACATAACATGAAAATATTTCTATTACCTAGTAATCAATGCAAGCACTAAAATAATAGTATTGGTAGTCATTATAGAAAGCTCCTTGAAAGGGTCTATTGTAGTGATAATTATGTTGACAAAAGGAAGATTGGAAGCAACTTCTCCACCATATCTGCAACATAAATAATCACCAAAAAAATCTATTAGGAATGTACAAGATTTCAAGCTATAAAACTCCTGAAGCAATACTAAATCTATCAGGCCTCACTTTATGCAGTACTATGGTTTTCACTTCTCTATAAGTCTCTCTAGGTAGGCTTTATATTCAATGGGCTACCATTTTAGATTTTGATTGAGAATTGAATGGAATGAAAAATAGAGCTCACAAAGAAAAGTGATTACCCAAAGTCCATTTAATTCAACACTAGAGTGCACTAATCTATAGGCTAGAAAAACCAACAAAAGCATTTGTGAATGCATGCATAAGATTTGTACAGTTTTTATTTATTTATGATTTTTTATATAAACTATTTTTTTTGCAAAAAACCATCTCCTTCTCAATTAATTTGTAAGCCAAAAATATTGGAATCAATAAAAAATGTGTTAATTATTGTCTCTATATACTCTAATGAATGTCTAGTGTATTCATATGTCCAAATGAACATATATTGTATGATAGAAATACGATTTGTGTTCATGTCATATATATTTATTTGGTGTTCATTCAAAGACCTAGATATAACAATTCAACAATTCTAAATGAAGAATAAGAAATACAATCAAGCATGTAAATGCTCCTAGGATGATGATATTGTATGGATAAAAAAAGGACCCATAATTTCTATACTATAACCTATCAACCAATGCCTCATCACACACAACCACACATTGAAAAATGTCTCAGAACACACAACAAGCTGTAACAATAAGGTAATGAAGAAATCATCAGTAGAATTTTTACCCTAAGTCACAAGTTTCAATAGTTTTCTCTACAAGTTTGGAGCATTTTTAAGTTTAACTCAAAGTGATTTTTTTTCATTATTGAGCCCCAAGTAATAGTGTGAGTTACTCACTAATTATATTGACTCAAAATTACTCACAAGTATGGAAAGAAATTGCAGGGTTTTCCAATTATGCAGATAATGAGTTTGACAACAATGCATTGCATTTAGAATATTAGAGTGATAGCAAAGCAATAAGACCAAATGCATATAGAAGAAATAGTATAAAAAGAGTTTGTAATTGTAGAGATGAGGAGTCATAGATGCAAAACATAATAATTTTGATCAATAACTCAGGAATAAAAATAGATGAAGCTTCTATCTAAACTGCATTAATGCAATTTGTTGACTATAATACCCAGCTACAAAACCTCTCACTTGTAGTTGAGGGATTCTATAATCAAGTGAACAATATCAAGTTGATTATTGAGAACTAAACTGATGAGAAGCATCTCAAATGAAAAATCTATTTCCAAGGGATTCAAAACTCTTGATTTTCCCTTTCAAGATTTTGTAGTAGTGTTTCCTCAGATTGGATAATTCCATCTATGTCTCATTCCTATTCCAAAATAAATATGGATCTATGACATAGGGAACATAGGCTAAGGGTGTAAAACCTTTTTATGGAAAGAAACTAGGTTGTAGGATTAATGCATAGGGTATATTATTATAAGATATGGTATATGAGTGTGTTGTTTTATATGATAATTTGACATATATTTATTTAATGACTATGGATGTAATCTCACCTAGACATAGTAGAGTTTTCCAGGTTGAAATATCAAAAAAAATCACAAAGGAAATTTTAATATGAGATGGTTATCATAGTGAGTTATCGACCTTTGTGCTACAAGACTTATTGTTACCGTTGACCAATACAAGCCTTAGATTTAAAATTTCTTTTGTTCAATATCTATGGACCAATAAAAATAGAGGATAAGTCTTGTTTATGGGAGACATTAGCAACAAGAATCATAGTGGATGTTATCTTCTTTGAATAACAGAAATTGATTTTCTTCTTTAATAACAACAATATGTTTTACACCTCTTTGACATCAATGAAAAAAATATTTCCAACATATATATCTGTGTGCATTTACATATATATACATAGCACATAATTCTTTCACCCCATGGTGTTCTTTCCAAAACTTAGGAGCCTAAATTGTATGACAAAATACATTACAAAGAAGATAGTAATAAACATAGGGTTTGATGAAAGGTAGTGAGACCTAGAGTGATGTTACGAAAATTGACAAGAACTCACTAAAGCATGAAAGTCACAGAGAAAATAGTTTATAACAGAGATATACATGATAATTTGTATCAAGGAAAAAGTACATATATAAGGTATTATTGTGAAGATACAAAATCATGAGTTAAGACAAAGGGAAATAGAGCATGATAATCATATAAAATTATAAGATAGTGAGCTTAGTAATAGCAGATAAAGTTCATTCCAAAGAGAATAAGATATTGTTCCTTCAATATCTTAAGGGTTTTATTTGTATACCATGAGATTATTTCAAAAGATCAAACGCATCATGAAAGGAATAAGGGTAGAAGTAAGGCATGTGAGAGGATGTTTACATGAGCAATTGGATGATAGTCAACTAAGCTTTGAAGAATCATATACCATAGACAAGATTAAAAAATCCCATTTAATGTATTAATTTAGATGAATGTATGAAAAAGGAAGAGCCTCCAATTCATGGAATAACAATAATTCCAATTATAACTATGTTGTGCATGATTATAGCTCTATTTTCTACCATATATGAGCCTTTGATGATTATGCTTCCACCATTACCATAAATAAAAAAAGTTCAGAGTGTGTTGTTACCACTCGCAGAGCCTAGGTAACTCTACAAGGGGTTTCTGCCAATCCACAACCAAAAAGAAAGTACAATCTCATAGAGTAGCTAGGGAAGACTATCGCATAGATTTCTATCCTAGAACTCATTAGCATATCCCCTCAACATAGAGTTATCCTTGATAAATCCTTGCAGGAATTGTCCATACCCTCTGACCTAGATTTTAATGAATTTAAATCCATGGTTTGATACTTAGCTATGCTACATCATGTCACCTTCTCTAAACAAGACTTCCACACAAAATTTTGATGATAATGATCTCCTAAACCTAGAATTCAATGTAAATAAACATAAAATCAGACGATTCCTATTAGACGATGGAGCAGGTCTGAACATTTTCTCTCTAAAATTAGTAAAAGTATTGGGATAATCTAAAAATTGCATAGATTAAACCAAGAAAATTGTCATCAAAGCCTATGATGATGCTAAATGCTCATTTGAAGGAATAGTTTCAGTTCTAGTAAAAGATTGTCCAACTATGCAAAATACAACTTTTCATGTCATGGATATAGAATTACACTACAACCTTCTCCTTGGCCTCCCATGGATTCATGCCATGAAAGCCATACCATCCACATACCACAATACCTTAAGTTTTCAGATAATGTCACTGAGATAACTATTCCTAGCAATCTTAATCCCTCTCAATATTGTACAAACGTAAAAGGAACCATTGAGCACCAAGTGCCCATAAATCAAGATGCCTCACCTTCCACCTCATCCCACTACATTAGCCCATTTGAGCTCATCAAATCATCCACTCCATTCACCACACCATCCAAACCAAAAATCTAGATTCAAGACAAAGGATGTGGAGAATACACCATGAAGAGTCTCTTTTGCATTGGAAAGTTCCCTAAATCACCAAAGTCTTATGGAAAGATGCATCTCATGAATCCTAAGGTTATCATCCATAATCCCCCTACCAAATTCACTAAATGGGGAGATTTAGATAAAGAATCTTTAGATGACCACATTTACACATGGCTATATAAAGAATAGGACACAAAACCTAAGCATTTGTGAGTTGACCAATATGAAAAAGGGTTCCTATTAATGAAGCAACAAGGATATGATGGACATAGTGGCCTTGGTCTAAAAAAGCATGTGATAGTGGAACCCTTTATGCCTCCCAAATTACAAAAGTATAGAGGGTTAGGGTTTATACAAGTAAAAGTGATTATCTTGGGTCTCAGGTTGTCTTTGAGTGAGTTTGTTAATGCTTCAAATTAAATTGAGACATTTGAGGACTACTATATTGACTCTAATCCCAATATATGGGAAGGGGATTCCAATAAAACATTCATCAACTATGACCTTGAGGAAACATTTAGAGAGCTTGGTGATCCTACTTTTGAGGAAAGATTTAGCCAAATATTTAAAATTGGCCCCCCGCAAAACTTGTCAAATCCCAACGAAAAGGTCCCCTTGAAAAGGGAAGCTTCGATCGAAACCTTTTGGCTCGATGACTCTACATTTTTCTTTACCTTATTTTCCTATACCATGAACCTTGACAACACTAATGATGGAATGTCCCTCATTTACCCGTAGTTAATAGATTAGGACCAACAAGGACCACCAAGTTTAGACACATTCAAGAATGACGAAGCAATTGTTGAGTTTATGGGACTTTGTGAGGGAATATCGAGTGGGGATCATAAGGTTGGATTTTTCATAGGACTCAATAATGCATTATAATTTGGTGAGGCTATCCTTTCCTCTAGTCACAAAAAGTGAAAATGAAAAAAATCAAAATAAAAATAATAGGTCTTTAGGTGAAAATTGAAAGATTCTTGCTGATCATGAAAAAGTAAAAATAAAGGATGTATCTAAAGGTGAGAACCTCTATGAGGTGCTCGAGGATGGAGGATTGGATACTTCCATATAGACTTAGAGAGATCATCATTTCTCGTAGAAGAGATAGAAGAAGTGAACATTGGGATGCAAGATAACTTTAGAATCATATAGCTTGCAACATCTTTAACCACTGAGGAAAATCCTCAGTTTATAACATTCCTTTTAGCCCAAGGAAAATTAATTTTGCATGGTCATATGTTGATATGCCTGGGTTGGACCTTGATCTTGTTTTACATCACATACCATTGGTACCAAATGTAAAACCATATAAACAAAAGCTAAGGAAAATGCACTTGCAGATTGCACTCTTGGTCAAGGTTGAACTAAAGAAACTCTTAGATATTGGATTCTTATGCTCTATTGATTATTTAGATTACATATCTAATCTATTTCATGTCAAAAAACTAAATGTTCAAATTAGAGTATATGTTGCAAGTATGAAGAAGTTGTTGCAAGGTGTTGTCATTGATGTCAACTGGTTAATTGGTTATCAATAGGTTGTTGTCATTAATGTCATGGATGTAGGTTATTACTTGTATATGTTGAGGATATTGAGAAAATTTAATTGATGGAATATTGCAAGTGTTCAGTGGTTGCTCTAGGTTTTGGTTCGATATTTTCTTCTATGTGTGTGTGGTTCAAATATGTTGATCATGGTTGTTTGAAGATACTATATCTAGATATTTGGTTTCTAATTCATTAGACAATGTGAGTTATGTAAATCAGTTATGAACTGTGGTTTTGTGTGTATCTGGCTAAGGTCTAGAAGAAATGTGGTTGTTCTGGATTTATTTTTGGTTAAGTCTTATGACTTGTGTTTCTAGAAACTAGTAGAATTTGGAAAATAAATGACTATGTGACTAACACTAGTAGAATTTGGCAAATAAATTACTAATTTGGTCATTTATAAGTGACTAATTTGGTCATCAGGTAAAATCACAACTAAATGACTAATATCAAACAAATAAAAATGACTAAATAAATGACTATTACTCTATTCTTTTTTTCTTTTGAATTTGATCATAATCCATAGAGCTTAAGCCCCCCTCATGGGAACCCTACCTAAGCGGGCCATTTGGCTGCCTAGGTTGTTTGATGCACCAAAAATACCTATTACGTGGAAGGCATTGGCTCTTGGTGCAGTCTTAAGGCCTTCACATATTTTATAAAAAAATTAACATTTACATTCTTTAACTTTTATTACTCATTATGTTAATGAATCATTAATGTTTTTAACTATGATTTGAAGCCAGTTTGATTTTCCTATTGTGTTAGCATGTCAAATGTATCAAAGAGCAATTGTGGTCAATTTCACTAATAAAATATGATTTAAACAATCCAATTACATTTTGAGGGCTATCTTTCATTTCAAAACACAAATAAAGATGACTGAATAATTAGTCACATATAAAAATTAGACAATATGATATTAAAGTGGTTAATTAAAAAAAATGAATTGAGGAAGTGTATTGTATTATAGTATAATATAATAATAATTTATTATTATATTACAATAGAATATATTATAATAATAAATTATAATATAATATGATATTATATAATATTATATTAAATACTAATATTATATTATTATTATATATATAATATATTATATAATAATATAATATAATATAATATAAATATTATAATATAATATAATATTTAAATATTATAATATAAATATAATATTATAATATATTTAAGAGCGAGATATTTAATTTTGAAATCAAAATCAAATGAAGTAAAGAAGCGGGAAAGTGGCGATGGTATCTGACTTTTCTAATAAAAATCATAAAAAGGTACCTATTTTCTTTAATACAATGTGAAAAATAAACCATTGGGCCTAGGGTAATAAAAAAACCCTAAATCAAAAAGAAACCGAGCCCTAATCTCATTTTATTTTTCACTTGTATTTTTGGAGAAGAAACTCATTCCATTTTTCACTTGTATTTTTGGAGAAAACTCAACACCGCCATGCCTGGGTAGGGTTTGAGAGTGGAATGGTGTCTCATTCTGTTGTTTCTGATGATTTTCCTGAAAAAAAAATCTTGCAGAGCCAAGTCTTTGGTTTTGAAACTGAAAAGTATTCTCCATTTTGAAGCATTTTATCGAGCTCACTTGGTCGTGAATGATTATTTTTCTGTTGTATTTCCTTTGCTTACCATTTTTTGATATCTCTCCTCTTTGTTTGACTTCCATTGGAGTATCTTTGAGGCTCATTTCTAAAGAATTTGGAGGGCGTCTCCTTTACAACAATCTTGTGTAAGTTTCATTATTCTTATCTCTTAAATTTCTATGAGAATAGGCTCGATTCAAGCTCAATAGAGGCAATATGATAAAAACGCTTGTATCTCGCTGCACAAATCTTGATGGGTTACTTTCTTTCTATAGAAAATGTAAAACTTTACACTCTCAACTTACTATTTTCATTATTTTGAGGGCTTTCTGTGTTCTAATGGTCCTGACCTTCATAACATTCTGGATATTTTTTTTTATGTTCATTTGCTCTTCCTCATGTTTATGTGGTAGAGACCCAATATTCAATAAAACATACTTTTGTATTCTTGACGTTTCCACAAAGGAAACTCCAAAAATTATATAAATGCCATCCCTTGAAATTCTTTCTTTAATTTTTCTCTTATGCTCTTCATCCAAGTAAAGTGTCTAATTGTGAATCGGATGAATGACAGTTTGGACAGGAGCAGCCAAAGTGTGTCTGAATTCCCAGAGAGCACCTTCATAATTGAGGGAATTATTATATTTATTGGAAATCTTGATTTTAATATAGGGCCTTCATAACTAAGAGAATTATTATATTTATTGGAAATCTTGATTTTAATAGAGGGCTTTGTTTAAGCTTCTTTCCACTTAATATCACAACTTTTGACATTTCCTGAAATCTCTGGCCTATTTTCATTCATTTTCAGATTTTGTTCTTGAAGTATATTTTGTAAATAATCTAGGCTTGTATTTTTGAACCCATTTTATTCTCACAGTGCTTTCAATAATTTTGAGCACATTCACAGCTTCATAGTGTATCTTCCATTCACTGATGATAATATACATTTAAGTTTTTTTGAAGTTTTTAGTTTTTCTTAAATAATTTTATTACAATAGAATTTTAGTTATCAAGAGACATTTTAATAATTTGTTTAGTTTTTCTTAAATAATTTTATTACTAGTTTAGTTTTTTTTAAGCAATCTTTCTTTTTTAGTTTTTCTTTTTCATTAGAAAAGAAAGAATAAAAAAGAAAGGTTGATTTTATATCTAGATTAGTAATTGTTAAATTAGAAATTAGAATTTAATTTAAATTTAGAATGAAATTTAAATTTAGAATAAAATTGAAGTTTTTAGTTTTTCCTAAATAATTTTATTACTAGCTTAGTTTTTTTGAAGTAATCTTTATTTTTTAGTTTTTTTTCATTAGAAAATAAAAACTAAAAAAGAAAGGTTGCTTTTATATCTAAATTAGTAATTGTTAAATTAGAAATTAGAATTTAATTTAAATTTAGAATGAAATTTAAATTTAGAATAAAATTGAAGTTTTTAGTTTTTCTTAAATAATTTTATTACTAGCTTAGTTTTTTTGAAGCAATCTTTATTTTTTAGTTTTTTTTTTCATTAGAAAAAAAAACTAAAAAAGAAAGGTTGCTTTTATATCTAAATTAGTAATTGTTAAATTAGAAATTAGAATTTAATTTAAATTTAGAATGAAATTTCTTAAATAATTTTATTACTAGCTTAAATAATCTTTTTTTTAGTTTTTCTTTCCATTAGAAAAGAAAAACTAAAAAAAAAGGTTGTTTTTATATCTAAATTAGTAATTGTTAAATTAGAAATTAGAATTTAATTTAAATTTAGAATTAAATTTAATTTTTCAAGATATTGTGGTGGTTTGATTTAAAGAATAATACAATAATTGAATCCAAAATAAAAAAAAGTAGAGATTATTTATTTTGCAAATACATTTCTTTTGCAATATCACTAATTCTATGCATTTTTTATTTATTAGACTTACTTTGATAATCTAGTAATATATTTAAGATATTACTTTGATATTTATTCTTTTGCAAATGCATTTCTTTTACAATATCATTAATTCTATGCATTTTTATTTATTAGACTTACTCTAATGCTTATGGGTATTTGCATTTAAGATATTCATTGTTTATAACTATTTAGTAATATGTTTATGGATAGTACATAGCAAGGAGATAATGCTCTGATAAACTAGTAATATTTAATATATCACTCTGATATTAATTCTTTTGCAAATGCATTTCTTTTGTAATATCATTAATTCTATGCATTTTTATTTATTAGACTTACTCTAATGCTTATGGGTATCTACTTTTAAGATATTCGTTGTTTATGCTACCTAGTGATATGTTTATTTTTTGATTGTGGATAGGTACAGAGCAAGGAGAAAATGCAAAACTAGTGCTTTACTAAATGCATTTATTTCCCATCTCATGTGCAATAGTGGCATCACTGAAGACATACATTCACACCATTTAGTTTCAGTTTTTTTTCAATTTTAAAAGTATAATAAATCAACAGTTTGTATACTGCAAAAGATTTTGTATTCAAAACTCTATATATAGAGTTCTTTGTACCATATTTTATATACAGTTTGAATATATAGGGAATTACTTTCCAATCTTGTTTCAATCCAAAATTTGTTGAAGTTTTAATAACATGGGAGCTTTAAAGTTTTATATTATTCAATCACAATAGAATTTTCTCTTGGTTTGCAATTTCATAGACTAGTTATTGTAATACCATTCTCCAAACATTAGAGTTTGCATACACATCTGAAACCATTAGTTCATAAATGACTAGATAAATGATTAACATGACTAAATAAATGACCAGTTAACAATAATCAATGACTAAATTAATGACTAAATATAGGAATAAATTAATGACTAAATAAATGACTAATTAACAAAAATCAATGACTAAATTAACGACTAAATCAATGACTAAATCAATGACCAAATCAATGAATAGATAAATGACTAAAAGAGTTTAGTCATAAATTTGGTCGTGTTATAAATGACCGGCAATAAACTATAATGGTCACGTGACCAAAATTAGTCATTTATATGCAATTTTTAGTAGTTTATTTAGTCATATATTGTTGTTTTTGTACTAGTGTAGAGTTAAGTTGATATGATCATGTTGAAGATAATTTTGGTATATGGAAGGATCGTTCTTAATTGCTCTATGTGTTTTACACTAGTTTCACAAACCTTGTGTTAAATATTACATTTGGAATTAATGGAATGTGTTGGGACCCATTTGGGTCCTCATCGAGCATGTTTTTGGGTGATCTTGATTCTAATTCCACCCTAGAATATTTTGGTGTAGACCAAATTTTAATTTAATGATGGATGGCTGACTTTGGATGTGTTTCAAAGCTGAAGATGGTATAAATATAGGATGAGTTAGTGGTGAAAATAAGAAAAACATGATGATAAGTGAACATAAATAGATTAGATAGATGCAAAGTAGGTGCAAATCAAGTGGATGACTGTAATGTGAGTGTAGTAGGTTAGTGTGAAGTCTAAATAATGAGTTTTTGGATGCAGTGAGTTAAAGGTGGACTCTATCATTCATGCATGTCTGCAATTCGTTGAGAAAATTATGGTGGATTTGTCTATTGCATTCATATTTTCTTCTCTCTATAACATATATATTATATCTTCTTTGTATCTCTATGGTAGTGAGCCCTCTGAGTGGTTAGCCCTATTGGAAAGTGAGTTTTGATCTAGATAGTGAGTCCATATTTTGGCAGTGAGCCTTTTTCTCAGATAGTGAGCCTTTTGTAATCAATTTTGATATTTTTTGTAGTTTGAGTTAATCCTCATTGTGGTTTTTCCCTCATTTTGTTTTCCATGTAAATCTAGTGTTACTATGTTTGTGTGATGGTTTTGAATTTCTAGTCTTGCACTTAATGTTAACCATTTTAAAGTAGAGTTAAGAATTTTGATTGATCTATGTTTTGGTGAATATTATAAGAGTGAAATTTGTGACAACTGATTCTATAGACACATAAAAATGGCCTAGACTCACAAACCATATTTTTATGTCTTATCATATTTCGTCTGTAGTCCAAATTCAACTATTAATTAAATAAATTCATAATTATTTAATTATTTCATATCTTTTATTCTTCTTGATTATTAAATAAATCAGTTTCATTTATTTATTTAATAGGTCACTAATTGTCATAATTAAATAAATTTATTAATTTATTTAATTATTCAGTCTTATCTTCTAAATTAAATAATTATCTTTAATTATTTAATTGCTAATTTCACTTTTCTCTCATTTTAAATAAATGAAAATATTTAAAATGATTCCATATTGTTAACTCTCACTCTTTTTAGTAAACAATCTAAAAAAGATTATTTACTTGTCACACAAAATTATCATTTTGAATTAAGGATAATATTCTTCCAAAAATCAAATAATTTCTTTTTAATTCCCAATTTTTTCAAAACGATCGTCAGTTCAAATCAGGCGGTCTTTATCTTCTTGATTTTTTGAATATCTTTATTTCTTCTAATTAACTCTCTTTTATTCTCCACCATCGATGCGATTTTTCTAAAATCGATCTTGTCCGCTCATTTCTAATTTTCCCTAATTATGACCTAACCCTAGTCCATGTTGCAGCACCATAGAATCTTGACCATTGATTCTAGGGTAATTGTCATCTCTTCATCTTGGCCACACATTCAAAATTGCATTTTCTATAAAATATCAATTTTGTTCTTATTTCAAGACCTCATGCCCATTTTATCATTTGAGCCTATTATTTTTATCTCATGCACTTGTCATTTTTAGTCTATTTGTGAGGTCAATTTTAAATAAATCCTTTGAAACTTGCTTTAGTCTTGTCTCTTGTCATAGTTTCTCATACACAAATCTGATGGAATCTTTATTTACTGTAAGCTAGGAGGTGTAACGAAGGTGAACCATGGAAGATGAAGAGTTCTGGTGATATAATTGCCTTTTATTTTCATTTTATTTCCTTTCTGCTTCGTTATTTTTAGTGGATTTTGATGTTTATTGATTTAATCAGCTAATAATCTAATTTTCCATAGAAACATTTGGTGAACCTGACATATTTTAACACATTTTGAGAAATCTTGTAGTTGGATTCTTTTGTTGTAGGTTTTGTTTGCTTTTTGTTACAGGTTTGGCATCATTGTGGATAAAGCCCTAGTTTCCAAAGACACGACCATAACTTTCAAACGGATCCGTATTTTCTCACAAATTTTTTTTTGCAACTTGGACACAACATCGCACATTTTCATTCCAAAATTCAGATTTTTTGGATTTGCTTTTAATTTTTTATAATTATTTTTCTGTTTTTCATAAAAAATTAATTTTGAGAGAAAATAATCGAATTTTTTAGATATGTTTATATTTTTGGAAATATCTTTAAATTTTAACATTGTTCTATTCTTTATATTTTAAATTTGGATGCACGATTATTAGTCAAAAAATAGATCTTTTAAAATCTGGGTTTAAAATATATTTGCTTATATCTCACTCACAGTTGCAGATCTAATCACAAATTTATTTTTAGAGATTGGGGATGACATCAGATGACTCTAGTAAAAAAAATAGAATTTTTAGAGCTGTTTTATATTTTTTATAAATTTTTTATGATTTTTCATAAAAAAATAATTTCAGATGCAAAACAGTAAATTTTTCTGATTTATTTAGATTTTTGGAAACCTCTTGAGATTTCAGATAGGCTTTATTCTCTGTATTTTTCATTTTACTATCAAATTTTTTTTCTAAAAATCAGATTTGTCTTGACTAGCTAACCCTTTAATAGTAATGATTAATAGAATGTGTCATAATCAGACTTTTATCAGAATTCATCTTTTTCACATAATTTCCTTCTATACAAGTTTACTTGGTCTTTTTTAATTTTGTGAGTTGTAGGTGAATCACATAGAGCTGGAAAAACATTGGCATCATCACACACATCAAATTGGAAAGCAAATAATCAGGTGCATATGTTCTAATCTTTCATTTCTCATTGATCATTGCTTGTCACACATTTCAATTTGGGGCACAAAATAAATCATTGTTTGCTAACACATTTTGATTTGGGCTCTTAAAACGAATATTTTCTTCAATCACATATTGAAAATTAGGTCTAAAATTCACCACTGTCTTCGTACACATTTGATTTGGGATCTAAAAAGAACAAGTGCTTGAACTGTTTTACACACATTTCATTTCTAAGGGAAATTAATCTTTGTGAGTGTGAATCAAGTGTGTGTGTTCTCCAAAACACCTCACTTGGTTTTCTTTTGTCATACCCTTCGTAGGAGGCCTACTTGGAGCACACACCTCTCTAAGGGATGACCTCAATAGAGTGTGAATCCAAAGACACACTCATTTGGGAGTTGAAATCTTGTCACTTTGAGCTAAGCCCCAAAGAACTTTATACCTTTGGGAAGTGAAGGTGAAGGGTGGGTTACCCCTTTCTCCTGACTTATTGGCAAGATTTTTCTTTCAACTAATCCCTTAGTCAACCTTGTGCAAACTAGCGTGCGACCTAATTGGCCATACCCCACTTGACTAGTCATAAGGCTTGTTGTTGTGTATTCAAGTGTTTGCTTAATCATAACATTTAATCTTGGAAGACAAACTTATCATTGTGCTTGGTGTGTGTGTTCATGCATTTACATGTGAGATCTTGTGTTTGATATTTCCCAAGTCAAATTTCCAATAAACACTTGCCACATCATCCAAATCATACAATCTTGACATCATATCTTAATCATTGTCATTTCTTTCATCCAATCAACATCATTTTACGCCATGAAAACATTGGAAGACGTAGCACAAGAGCTTGTTTACATGCTTCACGATGCTAAAACAAGTCAAGCACCTTTACCCCAACAACTCATTCAAAGAGTCCATGACATAATCCAAAAACTTCAAGCAAATAAATCACTTCAAATGCAACAGCTAATAGCCCAAATCCAATACCTCATGGCCACTTTTCAAATCCAACAAGTACATCATCAAGTCCAACCACCACATCAACAAATTTCACATCAATCCTATGTGTCACCTATATCATCATATCAACCTCATTCCTCCACATATCATGTTACGCCTTCGTCAAACTATCACACGTATTCTAATGTCAACCCTTTTCCATACCAATCCACTTGTCAACAATCATTACCCTATACAACCCCTCAATCATCATTACAACAACAAATCATATCACAAGTCCAAACACCATTTCAACCTCAACACATTGAACTCCAATCCTATGTGTCACCTTCATCATCATGCCAACCTAACACATCTATCTATTATGGCAATGCCACATCAACATGTCCACCCATATCACAACAAGAACGTAGCTTCCCAAGTCCACCTTGGCAACAACATCAAGAGCCTTTTAGTCTTAATGCCACCTTTGACAAGGGGAACACCAATCTAGTCCATGCAGCCTTACCACCATCCAATCAAATACCTATCCCTAATCCACCATGTCCTAGTCCTAATCCATGGGCATCTCCACCTTCTGACCCATCAAACTCTTCATTACCCCCACCATCATCTAATCCTCCACCAAATCAATGCCTTACATTTAGATATTTAAAACATAAATTGATGGCATTATATAAATCCACCAATCCACCTACAAAGGATGTCACCCAAGGGCTACAAGAAAGGAATCAGTGGCCACCATGTCATTCAACACATATACTTGAACATACAAAAGAGTCCTCAAACATCATGCCAAGTCCTTCAAGTCAACCATGCCATCCTCAACCCCTTGAGCCAAGTCAAGAGTCTTTCGTCGTAAGTCCAAGTCACCCTCTTTCATGATCCTATATTGTTGACCATCAAGAACATGTCAAGTCTCTCCAAGAGTCATCCCCTTGCAATTCCATTCAAGCAACACAAGAGTTATTTCAAGAGTCTACTCCCAAGCATGTGGAAACATCAAGCCCTATTCCTAATCAAGATCAAATCATTTTCATCCAACCCATCCATAATCTATATCATTTTTATGATCAAGATGATATCCATAATGATGAAGAGCCTATCCAAGAGCAACTTGATCCTATACCCATCCATGAGAAAGATATTCCAAATTCACCTCCACCTAGTCCTATCCATGATCCATCAACATTCACTTCCTTTGATGAGACAAGTGCCTCCCAAGCACACATAGAAGATCAAACAAATACCTTGGATCTAAGTGAAAAAAATGTTAATAAAGATCCTAATAATCCCATGTCACCCACTATCGACCCCATCACAAGTCCTCCATCATATCCTATTGGTCTTTCTACCCTCATTCATGAATGTTCCTCCTTCGAACAACAACAACCATTATCTTCTCCATCCCATAAGGAACTCATGTCTAGTGTTTCACCTACACCTAGTCCCATTGTACATTGCACACTCAAAAATATGAACCACCAAGGTAAAGGTTTAGGCCTTCATGAACAAGATATTTTGGAGCCCATCTATGTCAAAGTCCCTTCACACTCTTATGGCCTTGGACATACATCTCAAGGACACCAATCTCAAGATGTTGGTATTTCCTCCATGCATCCTAAGTCCACTTTCCATCATAAAACCTATCATATGCCTAAAACATATGTTGCCATTCCACCACCGTCATCCTACAAATGTCAAAAGCATGTGCCATACACTTCCCTCCATCCACTCTACCACCATTGCTTCCAACACCTAATATCCCTACCATGCAATCCTCTTATCCATTTATCAATAATTCCTCTAAACATCTTAATCATGACCAATCAATGCACACATTGTCTAAACATAAAGCTTCCACTCAATGTTCCACCAAACCCAAGGGATTCCAAAATAAAAATTTGGATGCCTCTACACATAAAGTCAAAAATTCTAATGGTCCTAATGCATTAGCATACAATTGCAAAATATCAAAGCCAAGTACATCTAAAAGGCTATATAAGCCCATACCTCCAAAAGTAAAGGCCAAACCTAAAATGGTTTGGGTACCTAAGCAAAAAGAAATCAAGTCAAACGAGGCATCCACATCACAAAAATCCCAACCATCCCCTCCCATCCAAAATGCACATTCTATTCAAACATCTCATATTCCATCCCACAAGCGAAACAAAAATCATATAAATATCAAGTCTATGTGGGTACCTAAGGAACTTCATCCACCATCTCCTAAGAAAACATCTCCATTGCTTCCTACACCCCATCCACATCAAAAGCTTCAACATTTATCACAATGTGTGCAACCATTGGTCATGGTTCCTTTCCATTTCACACCAATTCCACATACCCCCATCTCCCCACCCTTCACTCATTATCCTACATATCTCCACCATCATCTTCCTATGGTCCATGCTTTTGGCTAAGCCTCCCCATTCATATTTTCCATAAGTCCCATATAATACCTATCATCTTTCCTACATAATCCATATCATAATCCACATCATAATCCATCATCTACCTACTCCATCTCCCTTTCATGTCATCCCTTACCAACATCTATGAGCATAATGACATTTGACATGGTCCATGCAATGACATCCATCCCTAGTGGGACTATCACCTTTCATGCAACTAGACACTTGAGTCCCTCCTATCCATATTCCCCTTCAATCTAAAAAGGGTCAAAAAAAAAAAGAAAGTAAAGAGAAAATCCTTCGTCCAATGGTGAAAACCTGGTAAACAAGCGCCTTGGATAAGTACCATGATGAAAACCTAGCAAATAGGCGTCATGTGTAGGTTGATCTTCTATGTCACTTACACTTGGGGGCATAATGTCTTATTTATCCAACTTATCATTTTCATGTCATATCATTTCCATCCTACCTACCATCCTTAGCCATCATACATACCTATCATATTAGTCCATTTATCCACCCTTCTCTTTTTGATCTTGATGAAGATATAAGGGCAAAGTGTTGAAACATTCTTTGGATATCTCTTGACATACCTCATCCCTTCCAAACAAGCATATCATTATCTCATTGTCATAAGCTTTGTCATGAAAAAATCCTAAGTCTTGTACCTAGAATGGGGCATGTTATTCCTATGCGTCATAGTCTTTGGAGATCACATCCTTGCTTTCTTATGATGCATGCATCCATACCATCCATCCATCTATCATGAGCATTTTATCCCTTATCCCATCACCCACCCTTGCACCTAGACTTGGTTTTCCCCTTGTCATTGGTATCTAGCACAAAGGCTACTCAAATTTTTATCCTTTGACACCTAATTAGTCAAAACATGTCAAAAATCCAAAAAAATCATAACATGTCAAAAATCCAAAAAAAATCATAACATGTTAAAAATCCAAAAAACTCATAACATGTCAAAAATCCAAAAACATCATAACATGTCAAAAATGCCAAAAAGAAAATCATAAACTTCAAAAGTCAGGAAAAAAAATAAAAAAAAATCCAAATATCCGAAAAACACAAAAACATCCAAATAACTCTCAAAAATCCCAAACAAGAGTCAATATTCATCATGTCAGTCAAATAAGTTAGTCATTCAAAGGTCAACATTTAAATCGCAAACCAACAAGACAACATTGTCCAATGAGTCATCTAGTCAAAATTAGTTAAATTGCAAAAGCAATGTCAATTTCATCACTCTTTTGTCCCCTCCAAGATGTGTCCTTCTTAGAGTTGGACCTCATCAAAATGTCATTTTCCTTTTTTAGGATGTGTCCTTCCTGACAATAGGCACCGTCCAACTATCAAGCTATCAAGCAATTCACCTTTGGCAAACAAAATTAAATGGCTGTTATTTTTTTTGGTCTATCTTGTCTTATAATTTGACTATTTTGGCTATTTTGTCTTATCATTTTACTGTCTTTTCTTTTTGGTCATGTTACTAGCTACCTCGAGGATGTCCCATGAAGGATTTAGAGGTGTGATGCCGTCTCCTGGCCTATTTTATTTTATTTGACTGCTGTCTGTGGATTGTCTTGACAAAATGACTGGGGCAACTTCGCCCTTGGTATGAGTTAGGACATTCCTTGTCTATGACTGTCTGTTTTTCAAGTGGATGACCTTGCACACCTTGGTCTATGTCATATCATGGTGTTTGTTGTCCATTTGTGTCATTTTATCGCCCAATGATGATTAAGAGCAATAAATATTAAAGTCCTATAGCAATGTTTTGAAGGATTTGGTCTAGGAACTAACATGCATCTTCTTTAGTCTTGTCATCTCCTCTCACTCATCTCATATAGACATTGCATCTATATCATCATCCATGTCTTTTACACTAAAATTTCTTCGTCTCTTCATATTCTAGTCTTCTCATCAATTTCAAGAGCACACCCATGTTCTTTGAACCCGTCTATCCTCTTGAGGGGGCATACCACAACCCTCCTCATCATTCTTCCTCATCATATTTGGCACTGGGGCATACTTTTGACTTGTTTTCTTTGTCACAATGGGATAGGTTGTATTATGACAAAGAGGGGCAAAATGTAGACACATAAAAATGGCCTAGACTCACAAACCATATTTTTATGTCTTATCATATTTCGTCTATAGTCCAAATTGACCTATTAATTAAATAAATTCATAATTATTTAATTAATTCATATCTTTTATTCTTCTTGATTATTAAATAAATGAATTTCATTTATTTATTTAATAGGTCACTAATTTTTTCATAATTAAATAAATTTATTAATTTATTTAATTATTTAGTCTTATCTTCTAAATTAAATAATTATCTTTAATTATTTAATTGCTAATTTTACTTTTCTCTCATTTTAAATAAATGAAAATATTTAAAATGATTCCATATTGTTAACTCACACTCTTTTTAGTAAACAATCTAAAAAATATTATTTACTTGTCACACAAAATTATCATTTTGAATTAATTAAATTCAAAAGGATAATATTCTTCCAAAAATCAAATAATTTCTATTTAATTCTTGATTTTTCCAAAACGATCATCAGTTCAAATCAGGCAGTCTTTATCTTCTTGATTTTTTGAATATCTTTATTTCTTCTAATTAACTCTCTTTTATTCTCCACCGTCGATGTGATTTTTCTAAAATCGATCTTGTCCACTCATTTCTAATT
Organism: Sequoia sempervirens; assembly: GCA_007258455.2. Classification (NCBI taxonomy): domain Eukaryota; kingdom Viridiplantae; phylum Streptophyta; class Pinopsida; order Cupressales; family Cupressaceae; genus Sequoia; species Sequoia sempervirens. The sequence continues at coordinate 224,210,736 of VDFB02000003.1, read as the reverse complement.
TTCCCTAATTATGACCTAACCCTAGTCCATGTTGCAGCACCATAGAATCTTGACCATTGATTCTAGGGTATTTGTCATCTCTTCATCTTGGCCACACATTCAAAATTGCATTTTCTATAAAATGTCAATTTTGTTCTTATTTCAAGACCTCATGCCCATTTTATCATCTAAGCTTATTATTTTTATCTCATGCACTTGTCATTTTCAGTCTATTTGTGAGGTCAATTTTAATTAAATCCTTTGAAACTTGCTTTAGTCTTGTCTCTTGTAATAGTTGCTCATACACAAATCTGAGGGCATCTTTATTTACTACAAGCTAGGAGGTGTAACGAAGGTGAACCATGGAAGATGAAGAGTTCTGGTGATATAATTTCCTTTTATTTTCATTTTATTTCCTTTGTGATTCGTTATTTTCAGTGGATTTTGATGTTTATTGATTTAATCAGCTAACAATCTAATTTTCCATAGAAATATATTCACTCCCACACCCTCTCAATTGTCTTGTTCAAAAATTGGTATTAGAGCTTAACCACTTAAGGAAGGTCTAGGATGGTTGGAAAAATCACTCATGATTATCCAAGGTTCGATGGAACTAATTATGCTACATAGAAAATACTGATGGAAGAATATCTAGAGCATTGCAGGTATGATGTGGAGAAAGATTAGAAGAATCCTTACACTCCTCTAAATAATGGTCTAAGTATAGCTAATGAGATCAAGGAAGATGAAGTGAACAATAAGGTGAAGTACATTTTGAAGAATAATCTTGTACATTTTGAGTTGATTAAAGTTCAATATTTGAAGACTGCTAAGGAAGTATTGGATGCTCTAGAAAAGGCACATAAAGGTGATGAAAGGGTCAAAAAGGAAAAATTGCCAAATTTGGAGACATGGTTTGAGCTCCTACATATGTCTAAAGATGAGAATGTTAAAGCTTATGTACATAGATTGGATGAGGTAGTGGTTGGAATGTGAGGAATTGGTGCTACACTAGATGAATCTAGAATTGTAAAGAATATGTTTAGAACTCTCCCTGATGCTTATAGTGAAAATGTATGTGCTATTGAAGAACATGTAGATTACAAGGTTTACACTAAAGATCAATTGTTGGGAACTATGACATTTTAAGAGATGAGAAATTTGAATTTAAAAAATGGATCCAAATCAAAGATTGCTTTTAAGGCTACAAAAGATGAAGATATGGATGAAGAAAATATTGATGAAGAGGAAGCTAACTTTGTGAGAAAGATGAAGAAAGGATCTAAAAAGTATGAATGTGAGTTACCCTTTAAATTCTTTAGTTGTGGAGGAATAGGTCATTATCCTACATGGTGTTTAGAAATAGGTAAGAGGAATAAACAAAGATATGAGAAAGAAAGGAAAGGTAAGAATATCAATAGAGAATATTATGTGAATGAGGATGATAGTATATCTAATGAATAATTTGACTATAGAGATCCTGATGACAATTAATGCTTGTTCTTGGCTATAAAATATGACCCTACTTCTGCTAATTCTGAAAAATATGTGAAGGAATGCCCTTTAGAGAAGGAGAAAAATGAAGGTACTATAATCTCTACCCTACATGATAAATAGGAAAAGAACTATTGGGTTGTTGGCAGTGGTTGTTCACATCACATGATTGATTTAAACTAAAAATTATGTTGAAAACTTAGTTATGTTTGGAGATGATACTGATGCTAAAATTTGTAGAATAGGTCCACTAAGTTTTGATGGGAAGCATAATACCGATGATGTCTATTATGTTAAGGGTTTAAGAAAAAACATTTTGAGTGTTGGAAAGATGTGGGGTAAAGCATATAATCTTGTATTTGAGGATGAAATATGTGTGATGATGAAAGGTTCTAGAATAGTGATTGTTGTAAGAAAGAAATCTAAAGGAAATATCTATCAACTTAAGGATGTTGATGGATGATGCTTTATGACATAGATTAATAAAGATTGGTTGTGGTGTCAGAGCATGTGTCATATGAATTTTGATAACTTGGCAAGGATTAGTGAAATTCAGATCATGAGATATTTACTAAGGATTACAAAGCCTGTTAATGCTACTTGTAGGAATTGATAGTTTTGGAAACAAACAAGAAATCATTACAGATCAAAGGAAAAATCTACTATTGAATTATTGGATTAAGTTAATTCATATCTTTGTGGTCCTACAAGAGTGGGAAGCCTACAAGGTGAAAGGTACTTTATTAATTTTATTGATGATTATTCTAGATATACATGGGTCACATTTCTTATAGAGAAATCAAATGAATTAGATAGATTCAAGACATTCAAAGATATGGTTCAAAATGAAGTAAATTTTAGGATAAAATGCTTAAGGTTTGATAGAGATGGTGAATTCACTTCCCATTAGCTTAATTTTTTTTGTGAAGTACATGGAATAAAAAAATAGTAATCTACTATGAGAACTTCTTAGCAAAGTGCAGTTGTTGAAAGGAAGAATAAAATAGTTCTAGCGATTACTAGGTCAATGATTACTAAGGTAGGCTTATTAGAAGTTTACTAGAGAAAAACTATTCCCACTATTATTTATGTATTCAATCGAGTTCAAGCAAGAGAAAATAGTACAAAGACCCCCTATGAACTATGGTATAGAAGAAATCCTATTGTTAAATATTTCAAGGTATTTGGAAGCAAATGTTATATTAGAAGGGATGAAGAAAATTTAGGAAAGTTTGATGCAAGAAGTGATGAAGGAATTTTTCTTGGATATTCTACTAGAAGAAAAGCTTACAAATGTTTCAACAAAATAATAAGGAAGATTGAAGAAATCTCAAATGTTAGAGTTAATGAAACAATGAAGAATTTAATTGATATTGATGGATATGTATCCGATGAACTTGATTGTGTAAGAATTGAAGAAATTGTGGAAGAATGGGAAAAGGATGAGCAAGAGAAGCAGAATGAAGAATAAAAAGAAGAATAAGCTTTGGTAGTGTCACCTAAGACACCTAGATATGTGTGGAAGAATCATTCAGAAAATTGGATCATTGGAGACAAGATAAAAGGAGTATTGACAAGAACTAGAGCTACTAGTGATGAAGTAGATTTGTGTTTGCTTTCTGAGATTGAACCAAATACTATAAGTGAAGCAAGTAAAGATGAGCATTGGACGTAATCTGTGAAGGAAGAACTTATGCAGATTGATAAGAATCAAACTTGGGAATTGGTACAAAGACTAGAAGACAAAAACATTATTGGATCAAAGTGGTTATTCAGAAATAAGTTGAATGTGGTCATGAAAAACAAAGCAAGGCTTCTTTGTAAGGGTTACTCACAAGTAGAAGGCATGGATTTTTACAAAAAAAATTCTCTGATGACAAGAATGGAAGCTACCCAAATTTTCTTAGCATTTGTTGCTCATAGAAATTTCAAAGTCTATCAAATGTTGGTCAAGTATGCATTTTTGAATGGTGAGCTAGAAGAAGTCTACATGGAACAATTAGAAGGAATTTAGTTGTTTGATCAACTAGCAGATATGTTCTATTGATTAAAGAAATATTTATATGGTTTGAAGCAAGATCCTAGATATTGATATGTAAGATTAGACAGGTAGTTGATTCAACAAGGTTTCAATAAATGTATGATAGATAGTAACCTATACTTTAAAGTTGAAAATAAAAAAATCTTGATTCTTGTATACATCAATGACATTATTTTTAGAGTTAATGAAACTATGTGTAAAATTTTTGTGGAAGAGATGCAAATGTGACCTATGTTTGGTGGGATGAATTTCATTCTTGAGCTACAAATTAATCAAATAGAGAAATTAGACTTTATTTCAGAGTCTAAGTATGCAAGAGAGATGTTGAAGAAGTTTGGGATGGATGGTTCCAAACTAGTATGTACTCCTATGGTGAATGGTTGCAAATTAGATAAACATGATGATCCACCTAAGGCTGATCAAAGCAAGTATAGATCTATGATTGGTGGACTATTGTATTTGACTAAGTATTACTAGACCAAATATTATGCGTGATGTCTATCTTGTTGTTAGATTTCAAGAAGATCCTAAAGAAACACATGCTATTGTTCTTAAAAGGATATTTAAATATTTGAATAGCACTATGGATTATGGATTGTGGTATCTTAGAGATATTGAATTTATAGTAAGTGCTTATATAGATACAAATTGGGTTGGATGTGTAGATGACAGGAAAAGTACAAGCAGTGGTGCATTCTTTCTTGGTTGTAGATTCATGAAATGGTTGAGTAAAAATAAAGATTTTGTTTCCCTATCTACTACTAAAGTTGAGTATATTTCTACTGCATCTAGTTGTACACAAGTTCTATGAATGAAACAAACATTGAGAGATATCACAATTGTGTATGATGATCTTATTTCTATGTTCTATGATAACAAAAGTGCAACTAACATTTCAAAGAATCCATTGATTCACTTGAAGACAAAGCATATATCTATCAGGTATCATATCTTGAGAGAGAAGGTTGTGGAGAATCAAATAAAGCTTGAGTATGTCCCTATGAAGGATCTGATTGCTAATATATTTACGAAGACTCTTCCTAAAGATACTTTTGAGTATCTCTAGAAGTTAGGGGTCATTTCCCCTCCTTTGTTGAACTAGATGCATATGGAGATGCATCAATCCGGTGGATCTATGGATCTATTGTTAAAAGGCATAGGACAACTAAGAGAGGGGGTGAATCAATTGTCACCAAATTCAAACACAAAACTTCACACACTTATCAACTTCACTACCACACTATTTTGTTATTAAGTATGAACATGAAATGTAGATAACATAAAGCAAAATCAACACAATCAGCACCAAATTTTATGTGGAAAGCCCAATAAGGGAAAAAAAACAATGAGGATTAACTCATAATATAAATTAATAGTAAAACCGAATACATGAGGCTCACTTCCAAGGGCTAACTTCCCAAATACAAAGGCTCACTACCTGCATATAGGACTCACTGTCCAAAAGGAAGGCTCACTACCTACAGATAAAAAAGATAACAAAAAGATCCACCACAATGGTTTACACACATCCACAACCTTGATTAGAAGATTATAGAAATCTTCAACTCATTACTTTTAGGAATCTAACACAATAAAGTATTTCTACCTCAAATCACTTTTGCACAACTCTTCTTCTCACTTGTGGCTTACTTCATTAATTTTTATGATTTAATCCTTCACAATTCAACTTGCATTTATACCATCTCCAACCTTATAAAATTTCTCCAAGGTTAGCTACATATGCTTCATTTCATAAATTCAAATTAGGTTGGAAACTCAACATTCCCATGGTGGAAAGGAATGAGAGTGGAACACACCAATACTTAACGACCCAATAAAATATCTTGGATCAAACACACACTTCCTTAATTAAACTTTTAATTCTTCATATGAAGTGTAAACACCAAGTCGGCCAAACCTAATAAAAACACAAATGAACATTGAAGTACACACTTCCTAGAAAGAATATAACATTAAAATGATGTAACACACTTTCTCATGCACAATAACACATCTTAGATACCTTCAAATACATTCGTAGCAAGTGCAACAACCTTCAAACACAAAACACCTTCCAATAGTCCATTTGGACTATGAAAACTCACACACAACTCTGAAAATAAACTTTTAGAGCACAAACCATGAACATCCCCACCATAACCTAGAGAACACCATTACATGTCATATTCCAGATTTGAAAGACCTAAAACAAATTAGTGGAGGACTGTGGGGCAGAAAATTTTCTCCTAGTCCATAGACAAACAACTATGCTAAACCAGTTCACACATCGGTGAACAAAACTTTCAAATTCCATTAAACCAGAGGCTACAAATTAGGATATGTCACCAAAAAATCGCCAACAACAACCCTTTATATCCACAAAAGGATAGGATCATCACATAAGAAACATGGATCACATAGTGGAGAACATTTTTAACACATACATGACTCTGACTTCACTCTTTATTAATTTTCTAAAAAGCACTTGGTAACCCATCATTTCATCACATCTGCATCATCATGAGGATAACTTCGTGTACTCACAACATCTCAACAACAACTCAACTATGTATGCACAATATGCAACATTAAACTGTGTTGATTTCAATGAAAACATTAATGAAAATACCACAAAACTTTCTCATACTTACAACAATCTTCTCCTTTTTCATTGATGGAAACACATTATGTGAAAAACCATCAAAGACAACACTCTCCTTTATTTTCCAGATTATACAACCTGCACAACATTCATCCATTCTCAATATTCTAGGTAAAGACCTTCTCTTCCTCTTATATTGTTTTTCACATGACTCTCTCTCCCCCTTTGACATCAATGGTAAAGATCAAAATTATGATCACTCACCCTTAGGAGTGCACCCATACAACTCATATTACAAGAATGAAAACTTTCTACTCCCCCTACGAAGTAGACCCATTCACTAGTCTAGATAAGTGAAGAATATGTGGATCCACTGGATTGATGCACCTCCATGTGCACCTAGTTCAGAGGGCCAATGACCCCAAAATTCTCCCTAGGATACTCAAAATTATCCTTCAAAAGAGAATTAGTAAATATATCTGTACAATTTGTTCATTTGTCGATACATACTCTAGCCTAACTTTATTCTCCAATACCTTCTCTCTTAGGAAATGATATTTGATAGATATATGTTTTGTTCTTGAATGCATTAATAGATTATTTGAAATGTTTATAGAACTTGTCTTTTCATAGAATATAGGAATAGGCTCATCACATATCACTCCTATATCTTTCAATGTTTGCTTCATCCATTAAACTTGTGCGTAATAAGATGTTGCAACAATATACTCTGCTTCTACAGTGGATAAAAAACCAAGTCTTGTTTCTTACTTAACCATGAAACTAATATCCTACCAAGAAAGAAAGTACCTCCACTAGTACTCTTCTATTCATCCACACAACTAGTCCAATTTGCATCAGTATAAGCACTTAAAGTGAAATTACTATCCTTAGGATACCACAATCCATAATTTGGTGTGCCTATGAGATATTTGAATATCCTCTTTACAACTGTAACATGTACTTCTTTAGGTTATGCTTGAAATATGGCAACTAAACATACTACATGCATGATATCCAATCTGGTAGTAGTAAGATACAATAGTCCACCAATCATAGATCTATATTTGCTCTAATCAGCTTTAGCAGATTCATCATCTTTACTTAGTTTACATCTAGTCACCATAGGAGTACTAACTAGTTTGGATTCATCCATTGCAAACTTCTTTAACAACTCTTTTAAATATTTCAATTGTGAAATGAATATCCCCTTATCCTAGTTTGATTTACTTGAATACAAAGAAAGAAATTCAACTCACCAATCATGGACATTTCAAGTACTTTTTGCATTTCTCCTGCAAATCTCTTACACATACCTTAATTTCCTCCAAAGATGATATCATCAACATATACTACCACTAACAAAATTTTGTTACCTTGCACTTTGAAGTAAATATTGTTGTCAATAGATCCTTTTTTGAATCCTTGTTGTGTCGGATATTTATCTAATCTTGTGTACCATGCTTTGGGAGCTTGTTTTAGTCCATACAATGCCTTTTTCAACTTATAAACCATATCTAGTTTGTCTGATAACTGAAATCCTTCAAGTTGTTGCATGTATACTTCTTCTAGTTCTCTCTTCAAAAATGTATACTTCACATCCATCTAATATACCTTGAAATCCTTGTGGGAAAAAAATTGCAAAAACATCCTAATAGGATCATCTGGTTCAACTTCACTTATCTCAATAGGTCTATGCATATCCTCATCAACTTTCACATTAGCACTCACAAAAATCCTCCTCAATCTTTTATTAAAGCATCAATATGCATTGCTAGTAGTTGAGTATCTAAGGAAAATCCCTTCATCACATCTAGCATCAAACTTCCCAAGATTCACATCATCTCTTTTAATGTAACATTTGCTTCCAAACACCTTAAAGTACTTCATAGTAGTAGCTTACCAGTCCATAACTCATAAGGAGTCTTTGTGTTGTTGCCTCTAATCTGAACTCTATTAAGAACACAAACAACAATGTGTATTGCCTCTCTCTAGTATATCAAGCACATTTTCTTCTTTCATCATGGTTTGTGTAGCTTCCTTTATAGTCTAGTTCTTTCTCTCAACAACTCCATTCTATTGAGGGGTTCTAGTAGTAGGAAAATGTCTCTTTATGCCATGCTCTTCACAAAATGCATTAAACTCACTAGAAGTGAATTATCCACCTCTATCAGATCTCAATAATTTGATTCTTAGGTTCACTCCATTTTCTACTCTTGCTTTCAACACTTTAAACCTATCCAAGGCTTGATTCTTCTCTCTAAGAAAGGAAACCCATGTCATTTGAGAATAGTCATCAATAAGGAGCACGAAATACCTGTCACCATTTAGGCTTCTTGTTCTAGTAGGACAGCAAAGGTCTATATGAATTAATTCTAGCATTCTAGTAGTAGATTGCTCTTTTCCTTTGAAACTACATCTTGTTTGTTTCCCTAACTAACAACTTCTACAAATAGTATTAGCATGCTTTATGGTTTTAGGAAAACCTCAGAAAACATCGATTGAACTAATTCTAACTAGATTATCAAAGTTTACATGTCCCATTCTTTGATTCCACAACCAACTATCATTAACTTGAGATATAAGGAATTGGCTATCAACACCCTTAAGCTTATAGATGTTTCCATAAGTTCTCCTTCATGCAACAACCATATCTCTAGATCATTTTTTGATCTCATAGGTATTATCCTAAAACACAAGTTTGAAACCTTTGCTACACATATATACAACACTCAAAAGGTTATGCCTTGGGACCTTTAGATAATATACATCATCAGTGTTGTGTATTCTATCAAAACTAATTGTACCTTTTCCAACAATCTTTGCACCAAAATCATCACCAAACATTACCAAACCACCATCAGACTTTTCAATTTTAGTGAACTTACTTTTATGTTTATTCATGTGATTAGAGCATCAACTGTCAATCACCCAATAGTCTTCATCCTATCTAGCATGAAAGGAAGTGACTAAAGTACATTCCATCTCATCCTTCTTGTTCTCCAAATCACTTTTTCTTGCACATCTTCTAGGCTTAGTAGACATAGATTTATTCTTGAAAGCTAGGAACAAGCGTTCACTATCATGACCCTCATAATCAAATTCATCATCAGATATTTCAACTTATTCTCTAACATAATACAACTTCTTGAATTTTGTATCCTTTCTATCTTTATGATATATGTTATTCTTCTATACAACTCTATTCAAAGATCTTGAGGAATAATGACCAATATTTCCACAACTAAAACATTTAAAAGGTAACATACATTTGTACGTACTAGTACCTTTCTTCAACTTCCTTGTAAAATTTTCTTCGAATTCATTTGAACCATCACTATCTAGATTATCTTTAGACTTTTTTACTTTAAATGTTGTTTCTTTATTTTCTTCTTTCTTTCCAAACTTTCTCATCTCAAATGCAGGCAAGGTGCCAAATAGTTGTTCTTTAGTATATTTCTTACGATCATATGTTTCCTCAATAACTGAAACCTTATCACTATAACACTCTGGTAAGGTCATTAAAATCTTCTCTATTATATGTTCACCAGCTAAAGTGCCCCCTTGATTCCTAACTTCATTTGTTGCTAGATCAATCATTTAGAAATAGCTTGCAATATCTTAACCTTCTTCCATTTTAAAATTATCATATCTATGCTTTGCCATCACCTTCTTTGTCAATTTCACTCTATCATTTTATTCATAAATATCTTCCAGCTTATTCCAAACTTCATGTGCAGTTCCCAAAGAAATAACCTTAGTTTGCTCAGTCTTAGATAAAGTAGTATAGATCACATACCTCGCTTTTTCATTCTCCTCATAAGAAAAAACCTCATTTGCAATAGTAGGACCACTTGCTAATGCAACATACTTTGTTTCAATAGCCTTCCAAGTCTTTTAACCAAGAGAGATAATGCAACCTCTCATTTACACTTTCCAATCACTGTATTCAGATCCAAAAAACATAGGGATCACCAATTTGTGCGTCATCGGATCTACCTCAAGTGGTTAAGCTCCTCACCAAGGAACCAAGGCTTTGATACCAATTGTTAAATGGTATAAGACAACTAAGAGAGGGTTGAATAAGTTGTCAGCAAATTCAAACACAAAACTTCACAAACTTATCAACTTGAAAACCACACTATTCTATTATTAATTATGAATATGAAATACAGATAACACATTAATACATTTGACTGCAACATATGATGAAATAGACCGACGAAATATGTAAAATACGATGTTCGTCGGGTGCTTGTAAAATTTGATGTGTAATTTCCAATTTTTTGAAAGTTAATCCCTGACGTTCATCAAATTTTTGACGATCCTGGGGTTTGTATGAATGGTTCAAAAATGTTTTGTGATGAAGATGGCATGTTCATAGAAGATTGCATGTTCATGTTGTGAAATGGATCAAAAAAAATCCAATGTTTGACTTGGTTGTTTCTAGATGTTTGACCGTTGTTTGGTTTGTTTCAGTATCCAGAAAAAACTTGCAAGCACGATATTTTGACTGTAAGTAAACACACATAAGACAAGTACAATCCTAGGTTAGGCCATGACAATATTCACTAGATTGCACGTGGGTTTCCCCAACCGCATATCTGTAGCATGTGAATTCAAAAGCTTGGCTGCACGGGCTCCCCCTTACAGTGCACTCTCTTCTTAGGCCAACCAAGCTTCCAACCCCCATGAAACTCCCATGGCGAGCTGATCACATCTACTACAGACTGCGAAAGTGTGGATGCCTTCACACCGACCGGTGCTGCGCTAGCAAATAGAGGGTTTTTGGCTTACTACACTAGAGTTTTTAGTTCGGGACCCTCGTTCGAGTGGCCATACATGGGGCAAGAGATTAATCACTATTAAGGTGGCACTCTAGCCTGAAGAGGTCAAGCTCAATAGGGTTTAAGGGAGTACAACTTCGTCTGTATAACACATCCGCACAAGCAATCTTAGGTTTTCCCTTAAGATTTACATTTATATACCGGTTGGGGGTAGCTTGGCTTTAGCTCCATTGCCAGTTTGAGTTGCGTTGGGGTGATGAAATCCCCAGGCAGACCCAATTTCTAGAGTTGGTAACCGTTTCTCTTACACCCAAGATCGCCCAAAAGTGCAAGGGGAGAGGATACTTTGATATACTAAGTCAGGGTAATAACAGATAAAAATGGGTCTAGTTTTCTGATCACTAGGGTTTCACCAAGTGAGAGCATACTCACCTACCATTTTGAAAACACAATCAAGCAAAGAAGACATGAATGTTCTTTTTATGTGCACCAAAATTAAATGTTTGCTAATCTATGAAAAACAAGCACAATGTTTATTTTATTCTGTCTTCGAAATTCGAATTTGTAGACAAAATATTAGTAGTTTATTTATTAAATAATGTTTGACACATGAATAATAACCGCCACACGCTGCAAATCTTGATTAGTAACAAAAAAAATAAAAAATAAAAATTTATTGACAACAACTTAAAACAGCGATAACCTGCTCAAAAATTAACAAAATTTTAAGTGGTAGATATCCATGGAAAGCTGAAAATCAAACATTCAAAACCCAGAAAGTATTTTCCACGATTCTGCACAAAAGAAAACGTTATAGACAAAAAGAAACACGGGTTTCAAAAGCTAAATTAAACAAACAACAATTAGTAAAATAGCCATAACTTTCTCAAATCTTAATGAAATTTAAAACCATTTGTAGTTCTGGAAAGTTGAGACCAAGATCTACAAAACCTAGAAAACATTTTAAATGATTTTATTTGCCTATTTTTTTGTACTCAAAAGAAGGTGACGAGATTTTGTATGACTTATTGGCTGTAACTTGCAAAATAGTTAAAGCAAAAAAAAAAAACACACAAATATTTCTATTGAATGTCGGGTTCACCAATGTAACCGAGGGTAAATTCTAAGGTTTAGATTAGATCAGTCAAATCAATATAAAAGACAAAACCCAAAGATCTATCGAGTACAAAAGAAATACGTCATTAATTGTCTAAGTCTTCCTTTAATTAAATAAATTTCTTAATTTATTTAATTTCCCTTCGTCATTTATTTTTTCTTGATTATTAAATAAATAAATTTTATTTATTTAATATGTCACTAACTGTCTTAATTAAATAAATTGATTAATTTATTTAGTTAGTTAGCCTTATCTGCTAAATTAAATAATTAAATCTAATTATTTAATTGCCAATTAATATTCTTCTCATTTTAAATAAATTAAATTATTTAAAATGTCATCTCAATCTTAACTGTCAATCCATTTTGATAAATAATCTGAAAAAGATTATTTATTATCTCACAAAATCATTAATTTGAATTAATTTAATTCAAAATAGTAATTAATCTTTTAAAAATCAAGTAATCGGACAGATTCTTGATTTTCCAAATCTTATCTTCAGTCCAAATCTTATCTTCTTGATTTGTCGAATCTCGCAAATCAGGCAATCTTATCTTCTTGATTTTTGAAAATCTTTATTTCTTTAATTAATTTCCTCATTTATTCTCCACCGTCAATCCAATTATCTGAGATATTATTTTGACTGTTCGATTAATGAATTTGCCCTAACCCTAATTAGGGATTCTCAGACTTAATCTGGACCTTTCATTTTAGGTTCTTGTCATCAATTAATCTTATCCATCCACTCAAAATTATGTTTTCTATAAAAGAAAATTTTGCTCATAATTTCGGGATCGGACTTCATTTTTAATTTAAGTCATTATAGTCATTTAACATTAGAAGTCATTATTTTCATAGACATTGTCATAATTATAGGCATTTAGACATTGCATAAATCCTTCAAAGCTTGTTGTAGGTCTTAAACGTTTGCACATTACTCGTACAATGAATCTGAGAGCACAATATCATCTAGGAAACAAGAAGGTGCTATGGAGGTAATCATGGAAAATGCGATTTATAGGTATAACCGTTTTATTGCTTAATTTCCTTTGTACTCGATAGATCTTTGGGTTTTTGTCTTTTATATTGATTTGATTGATCTAATCTAAACCTTATAATTTACCCTATGTTACATTGTCAATGATTGTTCCAGGTATTTGTTTACATCAATTTTCTTTAACGTAGTAGCATCTCATTTGTCTTATTTGTTGCATAATGACTTATATTTTTTTCATTCAATAGTCATGTATATTAATTTATATATATTGCAGTAAAATGGTTATAATAATTATGTAATGTTTATGTTCATTCAACTAGGTAAGTACCAAGTTAAAGATATGAATGTATATATTGAGCCTCTTATCGACGAGTTATTAAAATTATGGAATAGCATCACTATGTATGATGTCTCCAGGCCAATAGGACAAAGACAATTTCAATTCCATGCAATGCTTGTATGGACAATTCATGATGTCCTAGAACTAACACATTTTTGTGGTATGTTATAACGTTCAACTGCACTTTAACAATATTTAATTTGATGAAGTAGATATCATGCATTTTTTTAAAATAATCTATTCATTATATATAATTATAAAAATTGACATATTTAATCGAATTATATATCATCTTGTAGGTCTTCAAGCAAAGAGAAAATTTGCATGTCCAATTTGTGGTCCAAAGATGAAATCTTGTCATTCAACAAGTTTAGGAAAGCAGGTGTTTGATGAGTATAGGCACTTCCTCCATAGAAATCATAAGTATCAAACTACTGACAAACATCTTTTCAATGGGAAAGAGGAGACTACATCAAAACCACGAAGAATGTCACATCGCCTATGGAAGTTGGAATATAATAGAATTAATCGTCAAGGTTATACATCAGATCAAATTGTTTATCTATCATATATGATATGTTTTGAATTTATATTTTTATATTGTGTTTTTTTACTCATGTTGTAATTGACAATGTCGATTGACATTGTTAATTTGTTTAACTTATATGCTTCATGAAGGTCATCAAGGCATTAATGGGCTTCCACAGGGTGAAAAGTTATCCAGACAATAATTTAGTAGGTTGCCCTACTATGAGCAGCTACAAATTGTGCATTTGTTTGATACAATGCATATTGGAAAGAATATAACAAAAATGTTATGGAAAATATTGGATGGAAGGCATGACAAAGAAAAAATTATCAAAATTTGTAGTGACATTTAGGAAGCCAATCATGCAATGAAAAATTTCATTCAATTAAATATTGATGGAGACCAAATTAATATAAGTTCCCTTCCTTGGTTATTAACAGAAAGCAGCAAAGCAATGCTATAAAAGAAGTCATACAAAAAATTTGATTTCCCACGTGATTTGCTGTGAACATAAACAATATAATAAAAAAGAAAGGTGAATTTGGGTCAAGGATGAAAATGCATGATTGGACATACCTTCATTAAGGTAATTATTCTAGAATATTATATACACTTGTTTAATGCATTTACTTTTCAGCATATTGTGTTTACTACTTTTGGAAAAATAATGAAAAGATCATTTTATAATTGTTGCAGTACATTCTACCTCTATCTCTCCCAGACAACTTTGACAACAATGTCGAGAAAGTTATATATGATCTTGGAAAATACATGAGGTAAGTAGCGAGATTTGTTCAATTTGTTGTATATATCTTATAATTGCCATTTGTTTTACTTGTTATGTAATATACTGTATATTTTTGTTAAATATCGTTAATATATTTGCACCTTGAATCACTTGTAGATGGTTGTCATCTAAAGAAATCCATAAAAAAGATATAAATTATTGGAAGAGAAAAATTCTTCATCTAATGTGTGAAATGCAAAAGTGTCTACCTTCAACATTTTTCAATGCACAAGAACACTACCTCATACACCAAGTTGAGGAGATTGAATTGTGTGGACCTGTACACACAAGGTCAATGTGGATGGTTGAGAGGCACTTGAAATTTTTGAAGGCTTTGGTTAGAAAAAGAGCACATCCTGAGGGTTCTATGGTGGAAGGATATATGGTATACCGGACCATGGTGTACATTAGTGAATATCTTCCTAAGTTTGTAGCAAAGATCCATTTAGATTGCATTTGGGATCCCAACTCCAATAAAAAATTTGAAGGGGAGTACCTATTGGGGAAAGGTAGATTGAGGAAAGTGAGAGGTAATTATAAGATAGTCGTGGAGATTAATTGGAATTATTTTTTTTATGTATATTGTACTTATTTAATTTTTAATCTTCAATATACATCAATTATAAATTAAGGTTGTATACTATGGTATTTAACTAATTATACGTCGTTTGTGATTTTCAATTTATTTTGGTACAATTGGTTAAGAGTGGGAAGCACTACATTTGTGCGTCACCAAAAATCTTGATTGGATGATGGTATGGATTGAATGATGTCAACAATCTGGTCGCGCATTAATATGGGAAGGTGTGGCTTCATTGGTTAAAGAAGCTCATCGTAATGGAGATTCCAATGTTACACAAAGGGAAATTGATTTAGAATATGGTTTAAGAGAGAAACAAGTACATATAGATATATTAATCACCAATATTATTTAATTATTTTCAAGTATAGTGATGTATATATATCTTGAGATTGTTTTCTTTGCATACATTCAGCCAAGAATAAATATGTTTATCAACTGACGATATTGCAATAATTTTTACATGTTTGACATATTGCAGGTGAAACACCACAAGGCTATGTGGTGCAATGGTTGTGAATTTTGAATCAAAATGTTGGATGACATGAAGAAAACTTGTGATTTTGGTATAACTGCAGTCTTTCAGGTGACTAATGTTTCATCTAGAAGTGACATACATCCAGAAGTCTCAAAAAATCGATACTATGGGATTTTGGATGATATACTTGAGTGTGACTTTTAGTCCTTCAGATTAATTTTGTTCATCATCCTATGGTACACGCTACGATTGAATGAAAATGATCCTAAAAGAACTGTTATTGAACATGATAATGGATTTACCATGTTAATACAAGGTTGATTGAGCGAGCTGGAAATGAGCCCTATGTTCTTCCAAGCCAATGTGAGTAGGTATTTTACTCAAAGGTTCTAGGTAAATCAGGTTGGTCATTTGTTGTTAGACATGATCAAAGAGGAAGTCTTGTAAAGTATAATGTGGTGGAAGAAGAAGATACCAAAGAACTAGAAGATGATGTAGATGATGATCAGGATCAATGGTTAGTTGATTATGTCCCTAACGAAGATGTCGAAGAGGAGGAACTAGATGATGATGATGTAGGAGTTAATGTTCATAAAGATGACATCCGTGTGGATGATGACATTATCGAAACTGATATCAATGATGATGATGATGATATGACCAATCCTTACAATGTCGAATCTGGATCGGATGATACAGACAAAGAGTTGGATGAAGAAGAAGATCAATGACATTGAAATGTAGAATTATGCAATTATATTATCTATTTGATATTAATTTATTGATAGAATTATATTTGACTTATGTGGTTACATAATTAATTCATGATGTTTTTAATTTTTATGCCATTACATAATTAATTTAATGATGTACTTTTTAATGTTTGAAAGGTCAAAAAATTAAAACATTTCAATAGTGATGTTAACGACCTTGAAATTAGTGTGTTTTATGTTTCATGTGATCACAAAATATTAAAAAGTCAGTTGTAGAGGTGGTTGTTCAGTGGTTGACGTGTATGTTGGTTCTTTTTACAATGTAACTATGTTTGTCTTCTAATATACCTATGGAATTGCTAATTCCAATAGAAGGCAGCTCGAAGGACCTGGACCAACTGATGAGGACTTTAAAAGCCTCATACACTTCAGGCTCTGCAAGACCCAGGAGGGTGAGCCCTTAATGTGTTTACAACCTCAACACCATTATTAATTTATTATAAACAATATTAACAATAGCAAATGATCTCACTTAATAGCTCAACACGATAAGATAATATCAACTAGAATTGGATGTTCATAGACAATATCAACTATCTAGAGCGTGAGATAACTAAACACAATCCATTGTATAAGATAGTCAATGATTTGCAATTTGTAGCCAGCTCTAGGCAAAGACAAACAAATACTGAACTACATGAATAATTACAACTTAGATCAGTGCCATATATCCATTGTAGGAGTCAAATTCATAAGCATCTAGAGGTTTATAACAGATTTAATACATCACATATAAAATCCCTGACAATATTGCATTACAATTTCATTAGTATGCATTATAACCTAGGACTACTTATCAAATACTTATACAACACATATCCACCTATAATCCCATTCAAGCATTTTGATTAATTCCTTGAATTAAAGCTAAAATAGAATCATACACACCACAACAGTGAGATGGATAAAACAACCCTTAGTTATTTCATTGAAAGTTCAGATATACATGTACAATGGAGAAACATGAGCTCAAATTTTCATTTCAACTCAAATGCTAGTACTGTTATACAACATTAAATCTCTATGAACTCAAAACCTATTACATAATGACTCAAAACCTAAATTGCATTTCTCTAAAACCATCAAACTTTACAACTCGCTCTGCAACTTCACCAAGACTAGACAAAAATTATCTAACTTGCTAACACATACTTCTGGCCTTGAAATCCTTCTTATAGAAAATGAAGGAGCAAACAAGCACCGGGCCAAAAAGTACACCTGTCAGCAGTCAATTGGAGCACCTGGTGATATTCCAAAATTTGTTACAATAGCCACCACCTTGAAAAATATTCTTGTTCAAAAAGTGTTACAACAACAATTATCCTAGAGCATATTCTCGTTCATCATGTCGGTGGAGGAAGGTGGATGCAATAACAAAAAACCACATGAAACCCATGCAAAGAAATTCATCCATACAAAACTGGAAACACTGTGACCGCAACATCTGATTTGCCACCTGTTGGTAGCCCACTCTTTTTACTCATCATCATTCAAATACTTAGCCACCCACCTCTGGTATTCTTCTTTAGTTGACCAGTCAAAATTAATCACCTCTTTTACCTTTGTACTATAAGGCAAATACTTTACTGCTACCTGATTATCATCTCTTTCAAAAGATTCCAAAAATGAGTTGATACCAATAATCTTATCCATACAATTTACCAACAAATCATAATCTGAGTCATCACAAATTATTTTAATTTGATTATTGATGGCTTTACTTACTTGATCCTACCATTGTTGGAGTGTTCTGATTTCCCCCTACTCATCAGTTATATCAGGTAATATTGTGTTACCCCAATCATTGAAGTTCTTTACCAATTCCCTAATCTTCCTACTTAGATCATCTGGTAAGGTCTGAAAACTTTGCAATGATTTAATTAATATATAAGTAGGCTTCAATGATTGGGGCATGTTATTTAGATCAAACTTTGAGGCTTTATTCATAACATCTAGATTATTTTCCCTAGGGATCCAATTTTGAATTATTGGACTCACTATCCCCTAATCCCTATCAATATTAGTTATTGCTTCAAATAGCAAAGAATACAAAGAATGTATAGAGGGTAGTTTATTATCCACCTTTTCATTTAAATGATCCAAAACAAGAGTAACAATTTCTTTTTCTTTTGAAAGAAAACCCTCCTCTTTTACCCTTAGTGATGTCTATAATTGATCAATTTTTTGCATGAACCACCTCTTTGTTGGATCAACAGAGCACTCTATTTCTTCATCAACTTGTTCTAGAGGAGGGGTAAGAGCAGGATTTTGAATGGGAGACCTTAGTGTAGAAACATTTGGAGAAGCAGGAGGCATTGACCCTGCTTTGGGAGTTGATGTGTTGGTTCCTAGAGCATTGGATGTTTCCCCAGTATGTCTATACTTGAACCTTTCTACTGTAGTTTACAGCTCAACATTCCTCTGTTGCATTTTTCTATATTCTTCAATTAAAATGTTATACTTCTCCATTAGGCTCTTTCTTTCAGCCTCCTCCCTTTCAGCAGTTTTTTGGGCCAACTTGGCCACATTAAAAGTTAAACTAGTGGCTTTGGTTGTTGTATTCTCTAAAGCCCTCTTTATTATTAATCCTACTTTGAAATTTGGATTAATATCACCAATGACTGGCTTTCTTCCTTGTGGAGCCAATGCCCAAATTGCCAAGGTCTCATATTCTTCACTAAAGGCAGAGTTTTGTAATGCTGCCTTAACTTCTTCAAAATCTTGAAAAGGATTCTTGGACTTTATAATGGAATTGAAAGCCACTGCATCTATGATGTCCCATTCAAGAAAAATCAAAACACTAGCCTGATTCACTAGTTGTCTTCCTTCTTCAGGAGTGATGTTTTTGAACTCTTCCATTAGTTCAGCTTTCACTTCTTCATCATTCTTCTGATCTGACTTGTCAAGCCTTAGTTCTCTTCTCTCTTTGCATTTATTTTGATATTCCTCAAATTTCATCCTCCATGCCAATTGCAAGAATACATGAGTCTTTACAAATGCATTGTCATCTAAGAATTTCTTGCAAGCCTCCATTCTTACATCCTACACACTCTTACCCTTCATATCCAAATCGGATAGAACCAATTCAGCTGACCTAGGAGGGGACGACATACCAACCTGCATGTCTTGATTAGTAACAATAATTTCATCTATGAGATCCTCAGGTAGGTGATCAGTTCTTTGCCTCTTAGGGCTTGGCTCAGGTGGTGGTGATGGGGGACTGCGCTCTGGTGAAGATCCTAATTCAATTATTTTGACAGCCCTAAGTACTTTAAATTTTGGGCCTGGTCGTGAAGGCACCTTCATTATTTTCTTCCCTTTTCTGTCTACTTCTTCCTCATCACTGCCAGTATCCCTTTTCCTCTTATAGATGGGCTGCCTTTATGTAGGCTGATATACTAGCCTTATTTCAATTGGCATATCACTTTGTCCTTGCATGTCCAGACTTAGCCTTAAATTTATCTTTTTGGTGTTCAAGGTATCCATTATGTCCTTGAAATTCTTCATTAAAAAATCAATTCTCTTGTGGTATGGAGTGAATTCCATCAATGGATCATACGTTAGATCCATTTCATGCACAATATCCAGCAGCTTACTATAAGCTATCCACTTTTGCTTGTTCAATTCCTATCTATTTAAATCAAATTCATTCTTGATCAGATCCTCGGGGAAATTGAACTCGTACAAATTTTCCACCTTTTATTCTTTGTCTGAAAAGAGCAAAGAAACCTTCAGGATCATGGTGTCACCTTGGACCGAATCTCAAATGGTAATCAATAAAGAATTTATCAAAATGTGTCCAGCCTCCCTTTGAAAATGTAAAGTCAGACACTACTGTATAATTAGGAAATAATGTTCCCTTCCCCTTTCCAGTTAGGTTATCTTCATGAATACACCTCATCTGCCACATAACTTCTACAAACCCTAGTCTCGGTGGCACATTATATGGCAATATGTGAGGGATTCCTTGAAATCCATATATTCTTAGGACAATGCTGACTAGATATGGGATAATGTCACCCCAGTTATGTAAAACCATCAATTTTGGTTTCCTCTCCTTCGACCTAAGGAAATCATGCAGTTCCTTAGGGATCTTAGGTACATTTACCATTAATCTAGCCCTCAATCTTACAGCAAAACAATTATAAAATTGCACATAACTGGTGCTTTCCTTATTATAGGACAAAGCTTCAACCCATATCTATACTTCCAATCTTTGTCCATTAACTGATTGTCTTAAGTTCATCTTCTCAGCAAAGAAATCAACATTCCTAAACAAGAACATATGCATCAACATAGAATACCAAAAGAATTGAGTACCAGTATCACCATTTTGCAGCTTCAACAGTCCTTCATGTATCCTCTCCACCAAAAAAGAAGCAAATTCATATATTACAGAGAAGTTAGGGTGTTGTATTTGCACCCCCATGAACATGTATGCAATCGACATTACTGCACTAGGGCTGAAACCCAAAATCTAACATAGTGAATAGAAAGTAGCCAGGAAAGGCTTTTGAAAATAATTCAATCTGAAGGGTTCCTGGTCACTAGGGCTGATGTGAAATTGTGAACGCCATGCCTTAACCAGATGAGGTGGAAGCAGCTTAACGCTAAAAAGAGATTTCAATTTTGTATACTCCTGCTTCATTTCTTCAAGATTAATAGAACCCCTCCATCATTATCTCTAATTACCCATGTGATAGGGTCATATCTTTTGGCCACTGCTCTAAGTAAGTCCACATCAGGGAACACATTTGGAACAACCAGCTTTCCCATGTCATACATCCATCCATTTGAAAAAGGATGAGAAAAATTCCTCTATCCATACCATAATCTGAACATTTCTAAGCCTGTGAGTGGAACCCTAGCATCAGAAATGTTGGAATTTTTACACACCAACCCCTCCCCTAGTATTTTCCCTCGCATCAACACCAAATCTTTCCTTCTCTCATTTGTTGATAATGGAAATTGATTTAGGAAATCATCATACAAGTTTCTTTTCAAATACTCAATGTGGCAGAGTGCTGCTTGGTTGGCGCCATTTTAGACAAACTAGGGCCTCACTACAATGTTACACTTCAAGTGGCTATGACTAAGCAGAGATAGGAAATTACAGAGTAAAAATACCGCAATTCCTCACAATTTAAGATTAAACAATAGCCCTAACAAAATATTTTAATGAACTCAGTGACAAGCATAGAAGACCCTCCCCCCTTCCCAAATTTAGGTGCAGAATGACTGGGAAATAGAGAAAATTAACTCATGGCTTTTTTTGCACAAACTCCAATTTCTGGCTGCAACTGCTCACAATTTCACCTTTAGCTCTGAAACTATTTTCACAAAATACTTGGATGCTTTGTGATACAAATTAGACGAGTAAATTGATTTTATGTCAATCAAATCCTACCAATAGATGTCTCATCCACCATTAAATCCCACTCGCGCGTTGCACGAAGGGCTCCAACCATAATTTAATACATATTTAAATTTGAGCCATTGATCCTTCAGTTTGATCAAATCATCAATGACCATCTTCAAAACAGGTTGAGGAAGGAATGCCACGTGGTGGTTGCCCTCAATATCGCATTCTTTTGATTTACCATCATGGGATGGCAGGCACCATCGATCTTTTTACCATAAATCATGTTTCTTCAAAAATGGCCATTGTCCTTTCTTTTAACTGTCGAGCAGCTTTTCCCTTAAAATCATAACATCTGCATTGAAATAAAACACGTGCATCTTACAAGCGTATTAGCAATTTTCCCTATAATACATTTAAAACCGGTGAACGCTTTCTTCACTCCTTAGGCTTCATTGGATAAGACACGTGGCAGGCACCTGTGACATCGCGATCCCAAAATTCTTAGTCACAGGATGGCGGACACCGTCAATCTTGAGGAGACAGCTCATCAATGGTCACACAGATTTCATCATTTAGGAAGGGCATGTGGCACCCGCTCGTGATATCGCAATCCCTGTAATCCTTGATCGCGGGATAGCGGGCGCCATTGATCTCATTCCTTTAAAATAGTCACCAGCCATGTCGTTAACCTTTGAGAAACTTTCTAGCAAGATTATAACATATCCGTCAATTTAGAACATGTGCATGTGGAGAACACTTTAGTAATCTTCCCCTTAATACATTTAAAGCCGACTAGTTTTTCCTTTACTCTTTAGGCTTCATTGGATGAGACACGTGGCACTCGCCCATGATTTCACAATCAACCCAAACACCATTGTGAGATGGCGGGAAATGACTTAGATGAAATGGTAGTTGGTCAGCGATAGCTCAAATTTGATCCCCCAGATAGGACACGTGGCATCTGTTCGTGATTTTGCGATCCTTCAATTCTCGATCACGGGATGGCAGACACCGTTGATATCTGCAAGAAATAGATCAACGACAGCACTAAATCAACCCTTGCAAAATAAAAGATTCATTAAAAGGAGAAGTGGGCATTACTAGGTAGATGACAAATTAAAAAATTATATTTATAGTAGAAAAATAAAATAGATTTACAATTTGTTTTAAAATTTCACTTTTAACTTTAAATGTATGTTCACTCGTCAAGTTGTATTTTTTTTACAATCACATTTTTATTTTAGATGTTTGTTTATAAAATATAAAGATGCATTAAAAATATATTAAAAATATTTATCTTTATATTATATAGCATTGATAACATTAAATTAACATAGAATAATTTTACAATATCACTTAACCAATCAAGAAAAAATTAATCATTACTATGCAACATTAATCTCACATCAAACTAACAAATAAACATTGATTTTTTTTTTATTTTTTTATATTATAACATTCATAACTTAAACCTTTTATACACAATATCAAGTTAATTATAAAAAACACATAAAATTATTTATAAGCAACTTAAATTTTTTAACAATTTAATAAAATATAATTTAATATAATTAAGAAAAATTAAATAAGAATTATAGATAAATTTATGAAATATTGATTTACTTATCAAGAAAAAATCAATGATAAATTTACTTATTATAGATAAATTTACTTACCAATCTATTTTAACCATCAAGAAAAAATTAATCATTAGTGATTGCAACATTATTGGCACATCTTTTAAACCGGCAAATAAACATTGAAAACACATTTATTTTTATATTATAACATTCATAATTAAACCTTTTTATTGAATGAATTTATAGAAGATTATGTTTATTAAAGTGATAGAATCTAATCCCAATACTAACATTAATTATAAGTCTAACCATAACCCCAACCCTAAAACTAACACTAATTAACTTCAAACCTAACTCTAATTTTATATCCAACCCTAAACATAACTATGATTCTAAAACTAACATTAATAAAACCCTAATTGAACCATAACCCTTGCCCCAATTGAACCCTAACACTAACCCCAAGCTCTATCATAGAATCTTAATCTTTACCCCCAACCCCAACCCTAATCCTTAATTGAATCCTATAACTAATTTTAATTAAAGTCTAACCTTATTTGAACCTTAAACTTAATTGAACTCATGTTTAGGGTTAGGATTCAATTAAGGTTAGGGTTGAATTATGGTTATGATTAGGGTCAAAATTCAAATAGGATTATGGTTGGAGTTTAATTAAGGTTGCTATTCACTTAGGGTTAAGGCTCAATTAGTATTCAATTTGGGTTAGGGATCAATTAGGGTTTAATTATGGTCAGGGTTAAGGTTAGTCTTAAATTAGGGCTAGGATTGGAGTTAGGGTTCAATTAAGGTAAGGGTTATTGTCTATTTTAGGGTTAGGGTTCAATTAGAGTTCTCTAGCGTTTTGATACAATTAGGGTTAGGTTTCAACAATACCTAGGGTTACGATTATAGTTCAATTAGTGTTAGAGTTATGGTTATAATACGAGTTCAATCAGGTTAGGGTCAAGGTTTAATTAGTGTTAGAGTTAGGGTTGCAATAATAAAATTTTCCATAATGATATGGAAAGGCATTCAATTGGATTCATATACAAATGCACAAATAAGAATTGGTAATTAAGAATTCTCTAGAACTAAAGTTATAACAACAAATGCAATCCTTAGCTTAATCATTTGTTCTTTGTTAGGGTTGGGATAAAAATTTAACAGGGGCCAACCAACTATATTGTAGAATATTAAAACCTAGCTAAATGGTGCCAAAATTTTGAACTTAATTAACATCTTGTAAAAGCTAATGAAGCCAAGTTGTAACTCATCAAATTGGAGAAGTGAAAGGTCAATGCCAGCGCCGAGGAAGAGTTTGGAGTAGTGAAACAAGTTCAATGACCTAGGAAGAGTTTGGAGGAGTGAAAACAAGGTCAATACCGCGTCAAGGAAGAGTTTGGAGTTAAAACAAGGTCAATACCAACACCAATGAAGAGTTTGGAGGAGTGAAAACAAGGTTAATATCGGTGCCAAGGAAGAGTTTGGAGGAGTGAAAACAAGGTCAATACCAGAGAGGCGAGGTTGAGGGCACTCATAGAAAATTGATGACCAAGGGGCAATGAGTACTATAAGTTTGGCACCCCCATTCTCTTTAACCTTCAATTTTCATGCCTAGTTTCCAAAGATCTTCTCGTACATTGGCACCCCCATTCTCGTAAAATGGTATAAGATAAGATAAAAAATAAAATAGCTTATACATAACATATCCACCTACAATTTGATTCAAGCATTTTAATTAATTCTTTGAATTAAACCTAAAACAAGAATCATACACACCACAACAGTGAGATGAACGAAACAACCCTTGATCATTTTATTCAAAATTAGATATGCTTGTACAATGGAGAGACATGAGTTTGAATTAATCATATCAATTCAAATGCCAGTACTGTCATAAAACATCAAATCCCCATGAATTCAAAACCTACTACAAAATGACTCAAAACCTAAATTGCATTTTCCCTAAAACCATTAGACTTTACAATTTGCTCTGCAACTTCATCTAGACTCGACCAAAAATATCTAACTTGCTAACTTGTACTTCTGGCCTTGAAATCCTTCTTACTAGAAAAAGGAGGAGCAAACAAGCATCGGCTAAAATCACACGTGTCACCACCAATTGGACTGCCTTGTACTCTTCATCAGTTGTCCAATCAAAATTGATCACCTCATTCACCTTGACACTATAAGGTTTGTACTTAACTGCCACCTGATTCGCTTCTCTTTCAAAAGACTCCAAGAATGAGCTGGTGCTAATGATTTTGTCCATACAGCTCACCAACAAATCATAATCTAAGTTACCCTATTTTTTAGGGTTTTGTAGTCCAAACATGATATAAAGTGACTCTTACACTTTTTATGATTACTGTAGCTTGTGTAAGAGTCCCCGTGAATACTATTGTAATTGTAGGATGCATGAATAGGGTGTAGGTTTCAACAAAACATGTATGGGAGATCTGATTTTATGAATTTTTATCCATGTGTAGACCTAATGGGTTGTTTCTGAACACTAAATATAAATGATACACACACACACATATATATTTTTAAATGTAAATGTAAATTCAATTACTGGATGCTCTCCTAGAACACTAAATGCAACATATCATTAAAAAAATCTATATCTATGTATATAAATGTGTATTTCTAAATGCAAGTGTAAATGCAAAGAGCA
Source organism: Sequoia sempervirens (assembly GCA_007258455.2). Classification (NCBI taxonomy): domain Eukaryota; kingdom Viridiplantae; phylum Streptophyta; class Pinopsida; order Cupressales; family Cupressaceae; genus Sequoia; species Sequoia sempervirens. Next base: position 224,184,613 of record VDFB02000003.1, on the reverse strand, counting down.
TATGATTTTGTAGTGTTATAGATACAACATATCCATAAATACTTAGCACGCATGATCCTTGGCAATATTGCATTACAATAGTGTCAATTCCTGTCCTAGACCAATACTTCTTACTAAATCCCTCTGCAAACATACCCATCCATGATTCCATCCAAGCACTTTAATTAATTCTTTGAATTAAAGCCAAAACGGAAAACACACACATCTGAGCAATGAGATGAATGTCATAATCCTTGATTATTCTATTAAAAATTATGATATGTTTGTATAGAGGAGAGACATGAGCTTGAGATATAACATCATAGCTCAAATGCTAGTGCTGCTTATGAAACATCAAATCTCCATAACTTTAAAACCCATTACAGGATAACCCCAAACCTAAATTTCCTTAACATTCAAAAAGGTTCTTACAATCCAGGTTCTGCAACTATACCTAGACTCGACCTTCAAAATATCTGACTTGCCAACCCTTATTTCTGGCCTTGAAATCCTTCTTATAGAAAATGAAGGAGCAACAAGCATCAGGCCAGAAATTAAACATGTCACCGGTCAATTGGACTGCTATGTGCCAATTCAAAACTATGATCAAAACCACCAAGTCTCGGAGCATCTTTTCGTTGATTTCTACTCATTACACAATAGCTACAAAATTTGTTACACCTTAGAACCTATGCCCAAAGCCGCCATGGAAACAAAACCATAATTAGTTATAATATAACTGCTGAGCTATTAGTTGCCAGTAATAGACACCATTTCACTCCGCTTCGGTTAAGTACTTGTCCACCCAATTCTGATATTCTTCATCCGTTGGCCAATTAAAATTCACCACCTCCCTCACCTTGGTATTGTAATGTGTGAATTTCACCACAACCCGGTTGCCCTCCCTCTCAAATGACTCTAAGAACATGTTGGCATTAATTATTTTATCCATTCTACTTACCAACAAGTCATGGTCTGAGTCATCACAAATCAATTTGATTTGTGCATTAATAACCTCTTCTGCCCTATCTTTCCATTGCTGTAGTGTCTTAATATTTCCTTGTGCATCTATTACATCAGGTAGAAAAGTGTCATTCCAATCATCAAAAATCTTTACTAGTTCTCCAATTTTCCTACTCAAATCATCAGGAAGGGCCTGGAATCCCTTCAATGATTTCACAAAGATTTGAGTAGGCTTTAATGACTAGGGCCTGTTATTTACATCAAATATGGAAGCCTTAAACATAACATCTAAATCAATGGCCTGAGGGATCCACTTCTCAACCAGAGGTAGAACCACTTCCCAATCTCTCTTAATGTTTTGTATTCCACACAAGAATAAAAAATAAAAGAATGTATAACTAGCAATCTAGAAATAACCTTCTCATTCAAATGCCTCAAAACAGTGTCAACCACATAATTGTGTTTAGCCATAGCACCATCGTCACTCATCCTTAGGGAAGCCTGTAATTCTGTGATTTTATTCATCATCTACTTTTTGGTAGGATCTATAGAATACTCATCTTCCTCTTCGACTGGCCTTGGTACAGGGCTATTAGCAGGTGTCTGAATTGGGGATCCAGGAGAAAAAATGATTGGGATAATAGGGGGAAATGACCCCGAAGTAGTAGTTAATGCTCTAATTGCAGAGGCACTAGAGGATTCTCCCACCTGCTCGTATCTCAATCTATCTACTTTAGACTGCAGCTCAACATTTTTCTGCAGCATTCTACTATACTCCCCAATTATTGCATTGTACTTTTCCATTAGACTTTTCTTTTTAGCTTCATCTCTTTCAGCTATTTTCTAGGCCAATTTGGCCACATTCAGTGTTAGGCTTGTGGCTTCTATTGTTGAGGTTTTAGAAGCTCTCTTGATAATGAGCCCACCCCTTAGACTTGGGCTAATATCAATGCTATGCCCTTAATATTATTGTACATCGGGTTATGAATAGTTGGCTTGTGGCTATCTTAACTCTCTATTAAGTCATATTATCATTAGTATATTGTTATTTAGTTGTTTAAGTCAGCCTAAGTCTTATATAGGTGTCCCTAAGTTTGCCTAGGTGATATCCTTGGCATAAATAGGTATATATAGGAGGTCGTGAGTCTTATTTCATCATCAATGTGAAGTGTGTTCTCATTAGAGATATTTGGAGGTTGCCCCCTCAAAGTGGCTTGTTATTCTTAGTTATTATCAAGTATTTGTAGCATATTTCATATCATATTCTTCTATTGTGCAAGTTATTTCATAACAAGTGGTATCAGAGCATGATCTTGGCACCATAGAGGCAAGGTTTTTTTCAATTTTAAAGGTGATTTTGGAAAGAGCATATCTTTCAAATTTTGGCGAATTTTTTTCTGATTTTTAAATGGTTTTTGAAGAACATATTAAAGAAGCTACAGTCCATATTTTAGAAGAATTAGAGTAGAATTAAGCAAATTATTGCAGAATTAGGGTTTTTACACTATTTTTTTGGAATCTACATATCTCACGCATCTTGTTGAATTGGAGTCTGATTTTTATTGAGTTTTTTAAGAAATAATAAAGGAGATTACAGTAAAAATTTGAGATAATTTTGGTTTCATTTGTGTGATTTATTTCAACATTAGTGGTTTCCATCATGCCGAGGCCTTCAACAAGGGGTAAAAAGAATGTCACTCCGGGGAAGACTCCTAATAAGGATGGTGAAACAATCAAGGATATTACTCATAATGAGGAAATAAATAAAGTCAAGGAAGAAATTTCCTGAATTAAGATGGATATGTGTGACCTAAGAGGAGATATATCGGACATACGAAACATGTTAAGCACCTACATGGCTGAATCAAGAAAGGAGTTCCCATGCGGCCAAGGTGAAAATTCTAGGTCAACTACTACTGACACAAGCTTTAGTACTCATATGGGATCTAGGAATTTATTTCCAAAGGTGGATATGTGCAAGTTCGATGGTAAGGATCCTCTAACATGGATAAACCAAATGGAGAATTTTTTTGAAGTACACCAAATCCCAAATGGACAAAAGGTCACGATGGCTTCCTTATATCTAGAACCAGATCAATTCATTTGGTATCATTGGCTTTGAACTCATCGTTCAGTAAAATGGAGCTCACCATCTCATGGTCAATTTTTATAGAGGAACTCCAAGCACAATATAGCAATAATGTCATAGACAACTTCTTCAGACAGCTAGCTAAACTTCAACAAATAGGATCAGTTAAGGATTATATTCAGTAATTCCAAAATCTATCCTTAAGGGTGGATACAATTATGAAGGAAAACTTGAATGACTTATTCTTGGGTGGTCTCAAGGATCACATTCAACATGAGGTATGCATGTTTAGCCCTAGTTCCATAAATGAGTCTTTTATCTTAGCATGCAGGGTAGAGGAGAAGTATTTGATTCCTAAGAAGCAAGGGGCTAATGTGACAAGAGAGAAAGGATATTCAACACAACCTACTAAGTTGACTCCACAACAAATTGAGGAGAAAAGAGAAAAAGGCTTGTGTTTCAATTGTGATAGCAAATACAGTTGAGGACATAAATGTAGTGAAAATAATTTTTTTATATTGAAGGTCCCAATGAGGAAGAAGAGGAGGAACCCATACTAGAAGATGAAAGGGATTCAAATGAGGAATCACATGATTCTCAACCAATCATTTCTTGTCATCCACTCTTAGGTTTTAGCACTCCACAAACTCTCAAGGTGGTGGGGTTCCTAAAGAAGCAGAAGGTAATAGTGTTGATCGACTCAGGTAGTACTCATAATTTCATCAACAAAAGTTAGCTACTCGTCTAAATTGTTTCATATATCCAGCTCTAGAGTTTCAAGTTTTGATTGCAGATGGTGGTACAATTAGTTGTCCAGTGAAGTTTCATAGAATTAAATTATCCATGGGAGATTATCAACTTGATACCCCAATGTTTGCGATATCCATGGGTGCAACAGATATTGTTTTGGGAGTACAATGGCTTACTACATTAGGAACAATTGAGATGAACTTCCAAGAACTATTCATGATATTTCAATCGGAAGGAAGGCTAGTAGAGCTAAGGGGGTTGAAGGAAAAATCTCCACAAATGGTAAGCTCTCATCAAATGCAAAAGTTTCTTAAGAAAGGAGTGGATGGATTTGTGGCCCAACTATGTTCATTAGAAGTCTCTCAATCTAATACTCCTACTCATCCAGATTTGCAAGCTATAATTGATTGTCACTCAGTTGTTCTTGGAGATATGCCTAAAGGAATTCCTCCTAAGAGGGATTATGATCATGCCATATAGTTAGTCCCAGGGAGCCAACCACCAAACATCAGGCCTTACAGGTATCCACACTTACAAAAGAGTGAGATAGAAAAGATTGTTGAAGAGATGCTAGAGGCAAGAATCATCAGGCATAGCCAAAGTGCTTACTCCTCACCTGTGGTGATGGTGCATAAGAAGGATGATACTTGGCACATGTGTCTAGATTATAGAGTGCTCAACATGTACACCATTAAAGATAAGTTTCCAATTCGAGTCATTGATGCTTTCCTAGATGAATTAAATGGAGCTATATTTTTTACCATGTTAGATCTTAGATCTAGTTATCACCAAATTCGGATTAAGGAGGAAGATATTTGTAAGACAACATTTCAGACTCATGAGGGTCATTATGAATTTTTGGTGATGCCATTTGGTCTTACCAATGCACCATCTACATTCCAAAGTTTGATGAATTTCATTTTTAAGAAGTTCTTGAGAAAGTTTGTGTTAGTATTCTTTGATGATTTATTAATTTATAGCAAGACTTTGGAAGAAAATTTGCAACATGTGGACCAAGAATTACAAATACTCGAAGATCATAAAATCTATGCTAAGCCATCTAAGTGTGCTTTTGGTCTTACAGAGGTGGAGTATTTGGGACACATAGTTTCACATGAAGGAGTAAAGGTGGACCCTAACAAAATTAAGGCTATCATGGAATGGCCTATTCCAAAAACCATTAAGAAACTGAGAGGATTCTTGGGATTGATAGGGTACTATAGAAGATTTGTGAAGAATTATGGTAGTATAGCAACACCTCTCACCACTCTATTGAAGAAGGATTCTTTTCATTGGAACGAGTTTTCCAATACAACATTTGAGAGATTGAAGGAGGCTATGTGTACAACTCCAGTACTTGCCACTCCTAACTTCACCAAGGAATTCATTGTGGAATGTGATGCTTCTAGAAATGGGATAGGAGCAGTGCTCATGCAAGAAGGTCGACCAATTGCTTTTCAGAGTCGTCAATTAAAAGGTAAGAATCAACTAAAACCTATTTATGAGAAGGAAATGCTAGCAATACTCCATGCAGTGAAACAATGGTGGCCTTATCTATTGGGTAGACATTTCAAGGTTAAGATAGATCATGATAGCCTAAAATATTTTTTGGAACAACGACTATCTTCTGAAGAACAACATAAATGGGTCACTAAGATGTTAGGATATGACTTTGAGATTGTATATAAGAAAGGGAAAGAAAATATTGTCACAGATGCACTGTCAAGGAAGGATGAGAAAGATGAAGCCTTATTGTGTGTCGTTTCAATATTACAAGAAAATTGGGTGGAGGAAGCCAAAGCAGAGTAGCAACATGATGTTGCGACAAGTAATCTCATTGAGCAATTAAAAAGTGATCCTAGTAGTTCAGATAAGTTTTGTTGGAAGGGAGATACTCTTTGGTATAAAGAGCATTTGTATCTCTGCAAGAATTCCAACCTTAAAATCAAGATTCTCATAGAGTTGCATGAGTCTCCAGTTGGTGGTCATTCAGGATTTCTGAAGACATATCATTGATTCAAGCAAGATTTCTTTTAGGAGGGGCTAAAGGGTGATGTTCAAAAATTTGTGGCTGAATGTTTGGTGTGTCAAAGGAATAAAGGGGAGACAATTAAGACACTAGGTCTCTTGCAACCCTTATCTATTCCTAGCCAGCGTTGGGAAGAGGTATCCATGGACTTCATCACAAGGCTTCCCAAATCTAAAGGTCATAATGTCATCATGGTAGTAGTTGATTAGCTCACTAAATATGCACATTTCATTGCATTAGCACATCCTTTTACAGCAAGTGTAGTGGCTATGGCTAAAGCTTTTTTGGAGAATATCCAAAAGCTACATGGTACACCTAAAGTTATTGTTAGTGATCATGATCCTATCTTCACTAGTAACTTTTGGAAAGGTTTATTCTCATGTTTGGGTACTCAATTGGATCTTAGCTCTTCATACCACCCTCAATCAGATGGGAAAACAAAGGTTATTAATAAGTGTTTGGAAGGATATCTACGTTGTTTCACTTTAGAGAAATAGTCTCAGTGGGTAGATTAGCTACCACTTGCAGAATGGTGGTATAACACTTCTTTTCATAGCTCATAAAAAATGTCTCCATTTTTGGCACTTTATGGATATCATCCTCCTTCCATCACATCATCGATTAAGGTGTCCCCAAGAGTTCAGGCAGTAGAAGACCACTTGCTTCATCAACAACAAGTACTTTCAGGACTCAAGGAGAATTTAGCCATGGAACAAAATTGAATGAAACAATAGGCAGACCAACATCGTAGTGAAAGAAGTTTTGAAGTTGGGGATTGGGTCTTCTTGCGATTGTAGCCTTATAAGCAAATCTCACTAAAGTAGTAAAGAAAGAATAATAAGTCATCTCCAAAGTATTATGGACCATACCAAATCATGCAGAAGATTGGTAGTGTTGCCTAAAAGTTTGAGTTGCCACCAACGACAAAGATACATCTAGTTTTTCATGTTTCTTGTTTGAAGAAGGTAATTGGGCATAATATTCCCACTCAAACAACACTTCCCGAGAGTTGGATGAAGAAGGAAGAATCATTTTTGAACCAGAGTGCATTCGTCAAACACGCACAAAGAAGCTGAGGAATACAACTATCACTGAGTATCTCATCCAATGGAAGAAGTTACTAGTTGAAGATGCCACATGGGAAGATGAGGAGTTCATTCAAACGTTTCCAAACTTGATTAGCATTGAGGAAAATGCTTCTTTGAAGAAGGGGGGCATGCTACACCCTTAATATTATTGTACATCGGGTTATGAATAGTCGGCTTGTGTCTATCTTAACTCTCTATTAAGTCATATTATCATTAGTATATTGTTATTTAGTTGTTTAGGTCAGCCTAAGTCTTATATAGTTGTGTCTAAGTTGGCCTAGGTAATATCCTTGGCATAAATAGGTATATATAGGAGGTCATGAGTCTTATTTCATCATCAAGGTGAAGTGTGTTCTCATTAGAGATATTTGGAGGTTTCCCCCTCGAAGTGGCTTGTTATTCTCAGTTATTATCAAGTATTTGTAGCATATTTCATATCATATTATTCTATTGTGCAAGTTATTTCATAACATTCAACCACATTTGGTTTTCTACCTTGAGGTGCCAGTGCCCATATGGCTAAAGTTTCATATTCCTCACTAAAAGTAGAGTCTTATAGAGCTGCCTTGATTTCTTCTTCATTGTTTTGCATAGGATGCTTAGACTACATAATAGCATTGAATGCTACAGTATCAGCTATTTCCCATTCAGGGAGGAGTAAGACACTAGCCTGAGATACAAGTTTCCTTCCTTCATCAGGAGTGATGCTTTTGAATTGCTCCATTAATTCATCTTTGACTTCATCATCATTCTCCTGGTCAGACCTATCAGGTCTTAATCCATCCTGGTCTTGCATTTATCCTGATATTCTTCAAGTTTCATCCTCCAAATCAACTACAAGAATACAAGAGTTTTCATGAAGGCATCATCATCCAAGGATGCCTTGCAAGCCACCATCCTAGCATCTTGTACACACTGTCCCTTTATATCCATATTAGTTAGCACCAATTGTGCTAATCTAGGAGGGGAGGGGATACCAACCTACATGTCCTGATCAATTACGATTATTTCATCCACCAGAGCCTCTGGTGACTCCTCAACTCTTTGCCTCTTAAGGCTTGGCTCTAATGGTAGCTCTACAGGGTCATTTCTAGGTGGTGAATCTAGATCCACAATCTTTATCCCCCCAGGTTTCCTAATCCCATGACCCGGTTGTCATGATGTTTTCATTATTTGTTTCCCTTTTTTATCTCCTCCTTCTTCATCACTGTTATCATCTCTCTTCCTCCTATATAGAGGCATGTCCACTGGTGGCTAATAGGCCAGCCTTGTTTCTTTAGGCCTCACCTCTAATCCCCGAATTCCCCAGTCCAGTTCCAAGTCTATTTTCTTGGTTCTCAGGGTGCTCATGATTTCTTTGAAATTATTCATCAAGAAATAAATTCTTTTATTAAATGGAGTGAACTCCATCAGTGGATCATATTTTGGATCTAGTTTATGCACCATGGCCAACATTTTCTCATAAGCAATCCACTTCTCTTTATTTAATTCCTGTTGGCTCAAATCGAACTCATTTCTAATCAAATCCTGAGGAAAATTGAATACATGAGAAAACTTGCCACCCTTAATTATTTGCCTAAATAGGGAAAATAATCCCTTAGGGTCATGCTATCTCGTACATCCACTCTTCAAATGGTTGTCATCAAAATATCTATCAAAGTGAACCCATCCTCCCTTGGAAAAAACAAAGTCTGAAACAACAGTATGATCAGGGAACAAAGTATTTTTTCCTTTTCCTGTCAAATTATCTTCATAAATGCAACCTAGTTGCCACATGACCTCTGCAAATCCCATTCTTGATGGTACATTATATGGGAGAATATGAGGAGCTCCTTGGAAACCATAAACCCTTAGGATAGTGCTTACAGGGTATAGAATGATGTCACCCCAATTATGAAACACCTTCAAATTAGGCTTCCTCACTTTGGGTCAGAGGAAGTCATGCAAATCCTCAGGAATCCTTGGCACATTCACCATCAGTCTATCTTTGAGCTTGGAAGCAAAGCAGTTATCAAACTGCACAAAACTAACATCTTCTTTGTTGTAAGACAAGTCTGCACTCCAAGCCTGCATTGGTAATTTTTCTCCATTCATCTCTTTCCTCAACTCCATTTTCTCTGAGAAGAAATCAACATTCTTGTACAAGAACATATGCATTAATAAGGAGTACCAAAAGAAAGGAGTACCAGTGTCCCCCACATACAAGTTCAGGAAACCCTCATGTATCCTTTTAGCAAGGAAAGAAGCATAGTCGTACACTACAAAAATGTTAGGATGTTGAATTTGAGCCCCCATAAACATATAAGCAATGGGGATCACAGTATTAGGGCTGAAACCTAAAATTTGGAAAAGTGAATAAAAATGTGCCAAGAAATGATCAGCAAAACAACTCAACCTGAAAGGTTCCCAGTCAGTTGGACTGATGTGAATCATTGAACTACCTACCCTAGCTAGATGAGGAGGAAGCAACTTTAATCTGAAAAGAGGTTGTACCCTAGCATATTCTTGCTTCATTTCATTAAGGTCTATCGAGACCAAGAATGAGTTGTATTCACTTAAATCAAAAACCTGTTGAATCTCATCTGCATTTATATTCAGTAAATCCCCGTCATCATTATCACTGACAATCCTTGTGATGGGATCATATCATGCAGCCACTGCCCTGAGTAGGTCAACATCAAGAAATACATTCGGCACCACAATTTTTCCCATATCATATCTCCAACCATTTGAAAAAGGATGAGACATATTTCGCTGCCCATTACATCTCCTAAACATTTCCAAGCCCGTCATTTGTACCCTAGCATCCGCAATGTTATAGGTTTTATATCTTAATCCCTCACCTAAGGCTGTCCCATTTAATTAGATCAAACCCCTCTTGTAATTATTTGACAAAGGGAATTGGTCAAGGAAATTGTCGTATAGATTCCTTTGTAAATAATCAATAAGGCCAGAATGTTGCTTTAGTGGTGCCATTTCAAATAACCAAGGCTTCTCCTAAGATCAAATTTGTGAACAAACTAGGGCTACCCAAAATGAAATTATAGTAGAATTTCACAATTTCCCACAATTCAAAAGAACCAGTACCCTAGAACCTTAATCCAAAAAACTATTGACCAACACAAAACAACCCTCCACAAGAATCACATTCAAATAGAAAAAGTGATAAAGAAAGTAACTCACGAGATTTCGCGCCCTACAGAAAATCAAACCCTACTGTAATTTCTTTGAAAAAACTCTATCTTTGGCTCTGGACCACTTCAAAAACACTTGAATTCCCTTGTGGTGAAGATAGCCTAAAATTAAATACTTAGAATTTATGAGAAATGGCTAGAAGACGTCTCGTCCACCATTAAAGCTTACTTGCACGCCGCACCAATGACTTCAATTGTATTTGATGCAAATTTAAATCTTTGCCGTTGATCTCTTGTTTCTGTCATATTATCAAACGGTCACCTTCAAAGAAGCTGACAACATCTCCACGTCATTATCAAGGACCCACCATAATACGCAGCGCCAAAAGAATACATGTGGTGCCCGCCCATGATATCACAATCATTAAACTCCCTTCAGTTTAGGATCACGCAATAGCGGGCAACCGTTGTTTCCCTTCATCGGTGATCACGATCATACATAACAGGGAGCAACATCGATACCTATCCGTCGAGCTGCTTTTTTCACCAATGTTAAAACATCATCGTTGATCATGAGCACGTGCATCTCACATGTGGTTTAGTAACCCGCTCCATAACACACTAAAATCTGATACACATATTAAACACTTTTTTTTACTTTTTTCAGCATTGGCAAACTGGGACACATGGTGCTTGCCTGCGATATCGCGATCACCAAATAGCCAGTGGTGGTGTCATTGCGAGATTGTGGGGAACGGTCAAAATCAACTATAGGGAAATCGACGGTCATCAAAATAACCCCTGCAAAACATTAAAAATACTTAGAAGAAAATAAGGGGAAAGGGACACCACCTAGGGCAATGATAGTCGATGACTCAATGTTGTTTTAAAAGTGCGAGGCACGGACCGACCCAGACTTTAATAAATAAAAGGGGTAGGTGAAATATTTAGCATTTTTATTAAAAAGGGGCCTAGCCTAGACGATTCAATGGGACATAAGTTGTTTTTAGAACCCCTCCTCTAAAGGTAACGACAGAAAAGACCCAACCCAAAGATAGAACACCAAGGTTTCATGGAAGAAAAGAAAAATTCCAGCCCCAGGTACCTTCTGAATAATCAAGACAAACTAGTAACAAAAGGAAACCAAGGACTTAAATTTGAGGCTCCATTAGATCAAACTATTATACTACATGAGAAATAAATTAAAACAATAAATGCATATGTATGTGTATTTGTAAATGTAGGTGTAAATTAAATAAGAATAATGAAAATTATAAAAGAATATAAGGAAAGGTCTCCTCCCTTCTTGGTAGTGATAACCTCCTCCACACACAACCCTTAAAAATTATGAATAGAGGAATATAATCTTTGAAGAACTCAAACTTGATTCTCTCCTACTTGATGTAATTAGTCATTTTATCCTTACAAACATTTATAGTGATTACTAGTGGCACATAGACCAATTCTTCATAATAGAAGAATTTGATCATACTTTTCCAATGATGGAATTATGAGAAAACCTTAGGTTAAATGAATAATTCCTAGCTAAGTTTTTTAAATCATGTCCAACCGTATAAGAGTAGACCACTGCTATGTGTACCTAGAGTCCATGGAGAAAGGCTAGTCTTTGGGCTCTTTCATCAATCATCATACCTTAAAACATACCAAAAATCTCCTAGCAATTAGACGTAGGAAGATTTAATATGACTTAAAAAAAATATATTGCCAAATCATAAACTTATTATGACTTAACCAGGCCTAGTGCACACTCCCTCCCCGTTAACCTCTTAGACATATGGAAATTAAATGTTAATTTGCTTCTATTTTTAGTCATGTAGGTGTCCAATAAACCATTTGGTGTTGTTTCCCTTCAAGTTTATTTACTTGAATGAAGAGAAAAAGTCCTTTGATTACAATTAGAGAATACATTTGAGGCCTTGGTTGTGTAACTAGTGGACCATAGTCACATTTAACACTTGTTACAAAGTTTGGGAGTTAAAACATTAAGTAGATTTGATTTGTGAGGGACACATTTGGACGGTAGTAACAATAGCTTGCAATCTATCAAAACTTGATTACCTTATAACCTATGAAATTCTAGCGATGAAATGATAGATTAATCATAATGTCACCTTGGGATCACATCACCATGAAAGAACTTCATTCAACATCCTTATGAGTGTAGGTACCACCAAATAGGTATTTATCATATCTATCTTCCTTGAGAAAGGGAAATTCAGGAAGAGAAGAGGAAAGCGAGACATGTAGTATGTCTAAAAGAGGGAGATCAACTAGAGGTCAAAATATTAGAAGAAAATTCCGTAAACGCGTGGAATTTTTTCTTGCTGAAGGGGGGTCATGTTTTATGATGATGAGAGCATAGGCAATGTCGAGGTGCCCTTGAGGTGCAAACATCTACATAAATAATGGGTACCCAAGGAACTTCCTCCAATAAACACTGATTTTTGTGTCAACGAGAGGATATATCGCATAGCACCATCGTCATTACATGGTTTGGGCCTATTTTAGATGGACAGAATAAAGGTCTGTTATGAAAAAGTTACTGAATTGATGAAGTATGTTGGACCCTATTATAGTTAAAAACATTGGATGCAACTGGTTCGATATACACGAAGTATCCGTAGGTATGCACTGTCAACAAATTATATACAACTAAAAGATAAGGATCAAAATAAAGGAGTGGCTATGTACATTGACGGAAGGCCAAAAGCATCAGGGAATATTGCAGGGTTTATAAATAGTACATGACCTGGGTCAACAAATAAGCAAAATTGCATATTCGAAGTGCGCGAGGGAAACCGTGTATTCGTATGTGCGATAAAATCAATAACTGTAGGGGAAGAGTTGTTAATCGATTACAATTTAAATCGCTTAGTTACAAACATAGTTACTATGGGGGTGGTATGTACTATGTACCATTTTACCAACCTTCAATTAATGACTCCAATATACCATTTTATTCTTATGTTTTTTTTCATAAGTCTATTGGTTTCATTTTGGTAATGTTTTTTTATATTTAATTTTTGTCACAGGGGGACATTGATCATACGGAGAAGGCTCTGGCCCATAGCATAGATCGCAATGTATCTTCAAGTGCTTCTACCTGACAGGCTTACCTCATTGTAATTGTACAAATTAGATACAAGCAAAATGTTTTATTATTATGTTTTTTTCATAAGTTTTTTGGGTTAATTTTGATAATGTTTTTAATATTCTTGTTGCAGTTGACTGGTCGAGGAAAGGCACTAGCAATAGAGGAGAGCATCCATAGTGAGGTGCAGTCAATATTTTCTGATGATGACATGGATTATTTAGCAAACCCTTTCGATACGATAAAGAAGCTCATGAAAAAATGCTATGAAGAAATGACTCAGTTGATGTTCAAAATTCCTCAATCAGATAAGATAAGAGAGAGGGTTAAAGTATTGATAGACAGATTACAAAACTTGCAAGTAAGCTGTCATGAGGTCTTTAATTATAACATAAGTTCATTCGTGGTTTTATATTTTGTACTCTTTTATGTCATGAACTAAAATGTGTTGTTTTTAAAGGGTTATTTGCCTCCTCATGATGCTCCTGGCCATGATCAGGGTACTGCAAGTGCTTCCCGAGGAGTAGGGGTTGGTACAAGTGTCCATCTCAATCTTCCTACGCATACAACACATTATCTGGCCCCATCATCCGTGCCTATGTTGTTATTTGAAATGTTGGCAACACATAGCATGCAAGCATCCGTTAACGCACCCTCTAGTAGTGAACACATACCAGAACATGCATCAGGACATGTACCTGGGGATGCAGAGGCCACTAGTACTAGTGATATTTTAGTAGTATTTCCTGGATCTTCCTGTATTACTAGTACAGGAACATTGCTGGTCACACTTGTGGTGACTAAGGATTTTGTTCCCATAAAGATAGAGAAGGTCCCAGGTACTTTAAAATGTTTTAATTATTATTCTATATAATCCAATTGAAATTTATTTATTGATCGCTCTTTTTAGACTATTGATCGCATGATCATTTTGTAGGAAATGATATTTTTTATAAACATCTAAGTGATATTACATTGGAGCTCTTCGAGCCCACCATATCTATAGGATGGAATGCCCAAAATGAAGATTTAAAAGATGAGATTATTAACCATTTAGTTGTTCTGTTCGGTGATAAAACATTCAACCAAACTAAGGTCCTTAAGAAAGATGGTACCTATCTAAAGTATGCAAGGGACCAATATAGGTCACATTTAGAGAAGAACAAAAAGTATGAGCATTCCCCCATGATTCCAGAGAGGGAGTGGAGGGACTTGGTGTCTGATGGAAAGGAGAAGGCTGAAAAGAAAAAAGGAAAGACACCACCAGGCCAAGGAAGGTATGTGATATAGAAGCATAAATCTACAAAAAATCTCGATTAATCGCGATTTTTTAAAAAAATTGCAGGCTGGACGATTTTTTCCTTGATTTTTTGAAAAAATCATTGAATTTTTGGGCAATGAAAACTTCAAAATTGAATTTTTGGGCAATGATTTTTTTCCGTTTCAAACTTCAAAATTGCCAAAAAAATGTGTTTAAAATCTACAAAAAATGTGAATAAATTGAGCTGATTTGTGGAAAAAAAGACCATGAGACCATGGCTTGTTGCTTACTATTATGCTTTGATAGATTTTTTCCAAGCATCCATAGCTTGTTTGAAAGCACCTATTTTAGGCTTTTAGCCATAGTAGCAAGGAAATGAACCTTGAATAAAATGCTGGTAGACATGTATGAAAAATGCAGTAGCATACAAGGCAGTTGAACTACTTGAAAAATGTCTCAAAGAAATGTAATCTCATGGTGATGGAATGCCATGATGAATGCCATGACAAGCAAATTAAGGATTGTCATGGAATTCCATCACCGTGGAGAATGCATTTTTAGGAATTTTTTCAAACAATTCATTGCCTTGTCTATGTTATTGCTTACTATTATGCTTTTGTATATTTTCCAAGCATCATAGCTTGTTCGAAAGCACTGTTTGAGGTTTTACTTTTTAGCCATAGCATGAAGGCATTGAACTGCTTGATAAAATGCTTTGTAGACATGTATGAAAATGTGGTAGCATAGAAAGGTAGTGAGTTATTTGACAAAATTTTCAAATGTGGTCTCATGGTGATGGAATGCCATAATGAATGCCATGACAAGCAAATTTCTATGCGGATTGTCATGGCATTCCATCACCATGAGACCACATTTCTTTGAGGAATTTTTTGAAATAGTTCACTTCCTTTTCTATGCTATTGCTTACTATTATGCTTTGATAGATTTTTTCCAAGCATCCATAGCTTGTTTGGAAAGCACCTATTTTAGGCTTTTAGCCATAGCAGCAAGGCAATGAACTGTTTGATAAAATGCTTTGGTAGACATGTATGAAAAATGTAGTAGCATAGAAAACTATCTCCATCTGATATTTATGCAGTTGTAGTATGTTTTGTGCAATGTAATCAACAATATGAATATAACCAACAAAAATCTATTTTCTATAATTCATGAATTGAACTTTGTATGCTATGGAAATGCCATTAAATATTTTTAAAAAAGTAGCATGCTATGTGTGATACTATCAACAATGTAATTATATATTGATTACTCTTTCTTTTTACATAATATAACATATTTGACACTTTTCATAGGTTGGCCGACACATCGAAGGAAACAAAGGCAAGACTAGAAAAGTACAGGCAACACAAACTTGGCTCTGGTGGTTATATGAAATTAGCCGCATGAATTGTAAGTATCAATAAATGAAATATTGCATCTAAATTATAATAAATTGAAAAAAATTCATGATCTTCTACAAAAATGTATGGCTCTGAATTCAACAGAGTTCCCACAGAAGAGGACCCAAAGATTTCCTTCCAGCAAGGCTATGGAGCTGTGGCTGAATGCCTAAGAGTCTTGACTAGGAAAACACAATCTTCCATTACATCTGACACGCAGGTAAATAAACTCAATAAAGTTTATTTAAAATTGAATACTAATTGTGCAATCTATTCAATATTAATTTCCACCATAAAGTAATTACATTCCTATTTGTTTTAAACATTCAAGCAATGATAATACTTCACATGACATTGGAATGCAGCTTTGTGAGGGTGGAGCAGAAAATGCAGATGAAGGTCATGGTGTGCATCTCGGTACTTTAGAGCATGTTGAGCATGGTCAGGATAGAGAAGATCAGGAATATGATGTGGCCCCCTCAAGTAAAGAGGACCACTCTAAAGTTCTTTTAAACATATTTAATTGCAATTGGTGTATTAATTAATGTAACCTTTCGTGTTTCAACTTTGGAGCATGTAGAGCGTGATCAATGTGTTGAGCATGATCAGGATAGAGAAGATCAGGAACATGATGTGGCCCCATCGGGTAAAGAGGACCACCCTCATGTTCTCTTAAACATATTTAATTTCAATTGGTGTATTAATTAATGTAACCTTTCGTGTTTCAACTACAGATCAGATTTAGAGGGTGTTCAACATGTTGAGCATGAGTCTATAACAAAAGTTTAGGAACATGATGTGGACCCATCGTAAAGAGAACCACTCTAATGTTCTTTTAATTAATGAAATCCTTAACATTTCTTTCTTATTGCAAGAGATCCCCCTTGAGCGGTGTCCACATCATGAGCAGACGACTACATACATTAAGATCACAAGAGGGAAGAACAACTAAAAGGGGGATAGATATTGATTTAGAAAATGATACTCCACTTCAGCTTTATCTAGCTTTCAAAAGAAACAAAAAAAGTGATTGTAATCATATCATGACAACCATATTTTTGATAATATGTAAAAAGAAAGAATGAATATTATATGTTAATGAATGAATATTATATGTTATTAATGGATGAATGAATGCTATATGTTATTAATGGATGAATCAATGATTAATGTTATATGATTGGGTTTGGGGAATTGAGAGTGATGTGAGGGGGGGGAGGGGCCAAATGAGCTTCCATTGTCACGTGGTTGACCCTGTTAAGTAGAGAATATTAAACTATTCTTGAAACAAAGAGAAGCTGAATAAGGTAATGCACTTTTCAATATAAGAAATGCATCATTTGAAGCATCAAACCAATATGCAGTCTGTATGTATGACCAGTTGTCAGTCTCCGCAATGGTACATTTCCACAAATATTTAAAAAAAATAAAAATTGATGATTCGTCGCAATTTCGACAAAACCAACCAACGAATCAACAGAAAGGCCCGACAAAGTTTGTATATCTACAATGAATATTTCGTCGTAACTGCCCGCAACTTTCGTCACAATTGCGATGAACTTTTGGCGTAGACACCAAGCCACTCCTTTCCCATTTCATCACATGTTCGACGCATTTTTTGGTGTTCATCTGATGCTAGTCCTTGCTAATTTCGTCGCAATGTCGATGTACTCTTGGTGTTGTTTCGACGCTACTACTTGCCTATTTTGTTGCACATTCGACAAAATTTTGGTGATGTTTCGATGCTACTCCTTACCCATTTCATCACAATGGTGACGAACCTCTGCTATTGTTTCGATGCTACTACTTTCCCATTATGTCGAACTGGCGATGAACTTCTGGTGTAATTCATCAGTGGATACACGAAGTTTTTGTCAATATTCTGACGTAATCCTGAAACATTTCACGATGCCGTCGACTGACGATTCTTTGCCATTATTTCAACATTTGATTCATTGTCGGCCTTTCGACGAAAAAATAGAGACGAAAAGATTTTCGCCATAGCATCACTCTTCTGACAAAGATGTGTCAAACTGCCGACGAATGGCCATCATAAAATGGTGTCAAATTCAGTAGTGACAAAACAAAAAATCAACAGAATGGACACCATATTTTACGTGGAAAACCCAATAAGGGAAAAAACACAGTGATGATTAACTCACAATATAAAGGAATAGAAAACCAAATACAAGAGGCTCACTACCAAGGGCTCACTTCCTGGATACAAAGGCTCACTTTCTACAGATAGGAATCACTAGATAAAAGGGATCCTCACTACTTACAGATACAAAATATAATAGAAAGATCCACCATAGAAATTCTCACACATCTGCAACCTTGATTAGAATATTGTAAAAACCTTTAGCTCACCACTTTCAGGAATCTAACACAATAAAGTACAACCTCCTCAACTCACTTTCACACAACTTTTCTTCTCACTTGTGGCTTACTTCATTACTTTGTATGATTTAATTCTTCACAACTCCAATTTCATTTATACCATCTTCAACCTTAGAAAATTTCTCCAAGGTCAGCTATATACACTTCATTTCATAAATTCAAATTGGGTCAGCAACTCACAATGGAAAGGAATGATAGTGGACCACATGAATACTTAACTATGATCCAAAACAACATCTTGGATCAAACACATGCTTCCTTAATTAAATTTTTAATTCTTCATATGAAGTGTAAACACGAGGTCGACCAAACCTAACAAAAATAAAAATGAACAATGAAGTACACACTTCCCAACAAGAAGATAACACACAAAAAATGTAACATGCTTTATCATGCATGAGAACACATCTCAAATACCTTCAGATATTTCTGTAGCAAGTGCAACAACCTTCAAACACATAATTCCTTACAACAATCCATCTAGACTGTGCAAACACACACATGAACTCTAAAACTCAACTTTTAGAGCACCAAACCACAAAAATGTCCACCAGAACCCAAAGAACACCATTACAAGACATATTCTAGATCCACAAAACCTAAAACAAATCAGCGGAGGACTGTAGATTAGAAACATTTCTCCCAATTTATTGACAAACAACTCTGCTAAACTAGTTCACATATCGGTGAACACAACTTTCACACTCCATTAAACCAAAGGCTACAAATCAAGAGATGTCACCAATATATCCCCAAAAACAACCCTTCATATCTAGACAAGCATATGATCATCATAGAAGAAATGTGGAGCACAGATTGAAGCACATTCTAAACACATACATGACTCTAACTTCACTCTTTATTAATTTTCTCGAAAGCACTTGGTAACCCATCATTTCAGCACATCTGCAACATCATAAGGATAGCTCCATGTACTCACAACATGTCAACTATACATGCACAATTTGCAACATTCTAAACTATGTTGACCTCAATGACAACATTAATGACAACACCACCAAACTTGCTCATACTTGCAACTTGCTCATGAGTTGTCATTGTAGGAGTATTCTATTTTTTTTAATGTCAAAGGAGAAATCAATGTAAAACCTCTTTTTCCTTTTCCATCGACGTCAAAGGGGGATATGAGAGATATGTTAAAAAGATAGAGATGTAAAAATAAAAAGATTATCTTCTAAAGGGGAGAAACATAAGAGAAACAAAAAAGAAAAATCATGAGAAGATTTTTCAGAGCTAGTATGTTGTCTTTGATGGATTTTCACATCATGTGTTGCTATCAATGATAAAGGGGGAGATTTTGGAAAGTATGAATAAGTTATTGTAAGGTGTTCTCATTGATTTCAATTGGTCAATTGGATATCAACTGTTTGATGTTATCATTAATGTCATGGATGTAGGTTATTGGTTGTATATGTCGAGGATATTGAGAAATTGTATTGAAGTAAGATTGGATTTGTTTTGTGGTTGCTTTAGGTTTTGGTATGGGATTTGCTTCTATGTTTGTGTTGTTCAAATATGTTGATCATGGTTGTCGGAAGTTGATATATCCATATTTTTGTTTTCTGATTCATTGTACAGTGCAAGTTATGTTCACTAGTTGTGAATTGTGGTTTTGTGTGTATCTGGCTAAGGTTTAGGAGAAATGTTGTTGGTCCAAATTTTTCTTTCATTAACTCTTATGACTTTCAGTTCTAGAGTTAAGTTGTTATGATCATGTTGAAGATAATTTTGGTATCTAGAAGGATCATACTTAATTGTTCTATGTGTTTTACACTAGTTTTTTTGACCTTGTGTTAAACACTACCTTCAAAATTAATGAAGCATGTGAGGACCCATTTGTGTCATCATCAAGCATGTGTTTTGGTTTCCCTTATTCTAATTCCACCCTAGGATGTTTTGATGTTGACCTAATTTGAATTTAATGATGGATGGCCAACTTTGGATATGTTTCAAAGTTGAAGATGGTATAAATACAGGAGGAGTTAGTGGTGAAAATTAAAAATAAGAGATAAGTGCAAAGAAATAGAGTAGATAGATTTGAAGCAAGTGTGAATATAGTGGATTAATGTAATGTGAGTGTGGTAGATTAGTTAAAAGTATAAATGTTGAGTTTAAAGATGCAGTGAGATGAAGGTGGAATCTATCATTCATGCATGTCTACAAGTGGTTGAGAAGATTATGGTTGATTTCTCTGTTGCATTGAAATTTTATTCTCTCTATAACATATCTCTTCTATCTTCTTTGTATCTCTATGGTAGTGAGCCCTCTAGGTGGTTAGCCCTATTGGAAAATGAGTCCTAATTTGGACAGTGAGTCCTTGGTTTGGTAGTGAGCTCTTTTCTCAGACAATGAACCTTTTGTAATCAATTTTGATATTCTCTATAGTGTGAGTTAATCCTCATTTTGGTTTTTCCCTCATTGGTTTTTCCACATAAATTTGGTGTTATTGTGTTTGTGTGATGGTTTTCAATTTCTACACTTCCACTTAATCTTTAATAATTTTAGCAAAGTGAAGAATTGTGATTGATCTATGTTCTAGTGAGTATCATAAGTGAAATTTGTGACAACTTATTCACCTCCCTCTCAATTGTCTTGTTCAATAGTATACATGGACTTTAGGGATCTTAACAAGGCTTGTCCTAAATATGATTTCCCCTTACCAAGTATTGAAATCAAAGTGGACCTCACTATTGGATATGAAATGCTATCACTTATGGATAGATTCTCAGGATATAATTAGATAAGGATTTCTCTTGAAAATCAGCCAAAGATAGCCTTTACATGCATTTGGGGAACTTTCTATTGCAATGTTATGTGATTTAGACTTAAGAATGCTTGAGCTACATATAAAAGAGCCATTACTACGATTTTCATGATTATATGCATGTACTTATGGAGGATTATGTTCATGATCTTCTCTCAAAATATCTAGAAATAAGTGGTCACCTAGTAGTCTTAGATAAGATTTTCACACGACTTTAAAAGTACACTCAGGTTAAATCCAAGAAAATGTGTTTTCGAGGTCCAATCAGGAAAAAATTTAGGATACATTATCTCCAAAAGAGGAATAGAGGTTGATCCTACAAAAATAAAAGCTATCTTGGACATGCCACTTCCCACCAATATTGGTCAGCTAAGGACTTTACTAGGAAGAATGCAATTAATCTGTAGATTCATCACCTAACTAGTATATACGATTCACCCATTTCAAAATTTGTTATGAAAAGAAATTCCCTTCATTTGGATAGAAAAAATTCAAGAAGAATTTGATCAAATTAAGCATTATCTATTCACTCTAGTAGTTCTTGTAGCTTTGATTGATGGTAGACATTTGATATTGTATGTGCCAACAACTACATTGGGCGAATTATTGGCACAAAATAATAATGATGGAAAAGAATGAGCTATCTACTACATCAATGTACCTTGGTTGGATACAAGTTAAACTACAACCTTTTTGAATGAGAATTCCTACTAGTTGTATTCACTTCCTAGAAATTAAGACATTGTATGCTAAACCACAAAAAAAAGTTGATAGCCAAAATTTATCCTCTAAAGTATCTTCTCAGTAAAGCAACTCTAACAGGAAAATTAGCTAAGTGGGTTATAATCTTAAGTGAGTGAGTATGAAATTGAACATGTTGATTGAAAAGAAATAAAAGGACAACTGATAATTGAGTAACTTGCAAATGCACCATTGAAAGGAGACCATCCTCTAATATTCAAATTCCCAATCTATGAATCAATACTTGTCATAGAAATGACAACATGATAATTGTACTTTGATGGGTTCTACACAAGACATGGTTCAAGAGCTAGCATTTTAATCATCACACCTCAAGGGGATTCCATTCTTAAGTCATTTTGAATAGCATTTTCATGCACCAATAATATAGTTGGGTATGAAGAATTACTAATAGGACTCCAAATGGAAATTAAATGGAAAATCAAGGATCATCAAGTTAATGGTGATTCCCAGTTAATGATCAAGCAAGTCAATGATGATTATGATACCAAGGATGAGAATACAATGCCCTACAAGTGCATGGTTGATAGTTTTAGACTATACTTTAAAGCTATTACCTTTGAATAGATTCTGAAAACCTAGAAGAAGGCAATTGATGCAATGGAAACAATTTGATATCTCTTGGACATCCCTAACAATGCATCACAATATGGGTTCTTGGTAGAATAGTTGTTGGTCCCTGCGTTGGATGTCCTCAAAAATGAACTTGTGTGAAAACTTATTGGTCTTGAATCTCCCTAGTATAAGGAAATTTACAACTAACTACATGATCATATTATCCCTCCTGACTTGTCCCCCAACCAACACAAAACCCTTTTTTTGACAAGCCTCCAAATATGCCAACATCGGAGATACCCTTTACCGTTGTAGCTTAGATAGTACCCTCCTTCAAAGTCTCGACTCAAATGAAGCACAAATGGCCTTACAAGAGGTTCACCATGGTATATGCGGAGCTCACTCTACTAGTCCTATGTACGGCCCCACCTTGCATGTGACTAGTAAATTCCTAATATGTTTTATGTGATCCTAAATAGATGGTAAGATGTATTATGGATGACAAATAGTGTGATTATTTGATAATATTATTGCTTATGCTACCGTGAATGTAAGACCCCATTTCATATTTCCCATTTTATTTCAATCAAAAAGTAGTTAGATGATAATTATGATGAAAGGAATGATAAAAATATTTTTAGGATTCATGGGCATTAACCTTGATTTAATTATGATGGATGCGCATGTGAATTGTTGGATATAACTTGAAAGTGTTGGGTATTTGGCATATTAAATTTTGGTAAATGGTTCATCGTTAATGTTATAGGAGTTTAAAATGAATTACTAAGGTGGTAAACAAAATGATGGAATGACTATTTCATTGACTATATTCTTGTATTGGAGTAAGTGTGTATTTCGTTTGATTATAATGAAAATTGAATCATTAGGTTCATTTGATGTATTAATGAGTAAATAGTTCATGAGTGAAAATTATGTGAATTAGATTAGCTAATAATATGAAGAGATATACGAACTAATCATGCTGACTTTGGTAATGTGCAGGAATCGAATATGCAAATAGGAGGATAGATAAATGTTGGAATCAAATAAAATACATCTTTGGGAAGTTCTAAGTGTAGCTCTATTTGACTTAGAAGGGTTTGAAGTTTTATTATTGGTTGGGTGATTGACTAGAATCCAATTGTAGGACATGTGATGTGAGTTGGGTTGGGGTTGGTACCCTTGGTTAAGATCAAAATTCGTATGGATTTTGTGTGGGTTTTAAAAAGGGATTATTGAATCAATTTCCTTGGTTTTTGAACAAGAATAGACCCCTAGGACCTATACCTATGGGTTTGGAACCTTTTTGACACATGTGAACTTGTCCTTGGAGTGTGAAAAGACCCATCAAAAGTCCACATTCATGAGTGTGACAAATTCAAAAAAGTGTCGGGGCTTGGGAAGAGTGACTTGTCACTCTCAACCTTCTACTCCCCAAAAGTTCTTGGAATTGGCACAAGACTCACACATGTGTGAGCACTTGTGGGAAATAGTGTAGGTTTGGAGGATCCCTATTTACCTCAAGAAGATGGAAGATTTGGGCATTGCCTACTTCTCCTCTTGGAGAACTTGAGTGAAGATGGTAGAAAGAATGAGAAAAGAGAGTCCATCTCTTTGGCAAGATAATGATGAAAATGGCTTGGTATGGAGAGGAAGAAGGATAAAAGAGTTTAGTTCCCTCACTTGGAGAAAATAGATAAGTTCTCTCTTACTTCCATTTTCTCTTTTGTGTATTTTCCTTTTCTATAAGAAAGTGGTATGCTATATGGATCATGGTTGAGAAAAAACTAGAAGCATGAGATTTGGTGCTATGTTGTATTTTATCACTTGTAAAATTTTGAAAAATGCTCCATTCATCATCTTGGAGTTAAAAGAAAAACTTGCTCGGGGGTATGGCTAGAGCCCACGAGGCTCCATGATGCCATTATGGTAGGGTGGAGAGCAAGACTTTGTTCATGGGTGTGTAAGACATTTGTTTTCTCAAACATAGTGGTAGAGTTACAAGTTGCAAGGAGATAAATTTCATATTGTTCAATGTAGAAATGAGAGTAAGCCTTATATATTTGTGTGTATTATTCATTGTATTCTTAAATATTATATGAAACAGTGGAGGCTAATATTTTGTTGCAAAATGAGAGGGTGAGGAAAAGAAGTCCTTGTTTATTGGCATGTGAATCATTTATTTATTTATTTTTAATGTTATTTTTAATAAATTGCAAGTTGAAGAGATGAGTATCATATCTCTTCAAAGGAAGAATGAGAAAAAGAAAATATGTACATATTGGCATGGTATACATTATACTTCTAAACACTAATTGTAATATTCAAAATTTTAGTACATCTTGTTACAATGGAGGAAGTTTTTGTCCTTCACTTTTTAACTAATTAATACTTATATTTGTCTTTGGAGGAATTATTGAAGCCATGTTTAGAAAATGGTATGAAAGAGACAATATGTTCTTGTAAAAGAAAGAAAAAGAGATAGAGTAGAATAGAGGTGAATTTTGTAGAAATGGTTAAGACTGCTTTATCTTACAAATATTACTCACAATAAAGGGTTGTCTTGAACAATAAACTCCAAGGCTTGATTATTGCAGAAGAAATGATTAACCTAACTCATAGAGAAGAGAAATGATGTAATAATAAAGTTACAGATACAAAGATATAGTTCTGAATCTGGGTCATGTGTTTTACTAGGTTCTTATGAAATAACTATTATTCTTTAAAAAGACCTGACCGAAATTTTAGAGGAAATACTTGTAGAAAGTACTGCTTTATATATATATATATATATATATATATATTGCCTAGCTTACCTTCCAAATGAAAAATCTCATTCATTGGTATTAAAATGTATCTTGTAAAAGAAAAAAAAGGTAGGAAGGATTTATAAAGTTCTTAATAGTAAATAATGGAGCTTGCTGTATAAGGAAGAAGGAGACTTGAAAAAAATAAAAAATGGCAGATTTAAGCAGGAATGGGTAGCAATCCAACAAATGGACGAACCCATTAATAATAATCATAAAAATATATTATAAACCATTAAACAAAAATAAATGAATAAAAATATACATATATAAATTCCCTTGGACATTAGGCAATATAAACAAGAAATATATATATACACTTTTCATTTGGGAGCACACACAGTAGAAGAAAAGACATTTTAGTCATCTGTGTTGATTAAATAAAAGAGTAAAAAAAAAAAATAGCCTTCAGATTATTAGCTTAGTTTAATTTGTCTGAAAGCAATATATATATATTCGGTAAAGTGCAAAAAAAAATCCTCATTTCCAAATCTCCCATAAATCAACTATATGAGTGAAGTTGTGGGCTTTAGGGTTTTGAGATCACAAGAGAAAAAAAATTCAAATGACGCAGTTACTCCCTCACAGAGTTGTCAGCCTCTCTCTCCTCAATAGTCAATGGTTGCATTAGACCCTGATTTAAATCTTCTGTGTAACACAGGATAACAAAATGCATAGTAAATTTCATAAATATAGTAATAGTATTTGAACAAATAGCATGAAACTTTTAAAAGGGAGAACGAATACCAAAAAGGCAGAGGTTCTTGTTCTAGGCATTGAACGCACAGAAGAAAATAAGGAAACACAAAAAAAAATAGGGGCTTAACATCTCACTCATTCTTTGTTGATGTAGCTGTGCATAAATCTTCCCTTCCCTACTTTCCTCCAACCTCATCCATTTGGGCCGCCGCAGACTTTTGTACCTCAACAGGAGGGTGAGGCTCAAATAAAAAGAAATATAAAAAAAAAAGAGGAGGTTAGGTCAGTTTGGAGGCCCCCAATTAGGGCTTGGCCAAGTAAATCCAACACTCTGATTTTTATTTAAGGAATAAGATAGAAGTATGTGTTTTAACTTTTTGAGATGAGGCATGAGGATGAGAGATTCTTGAGCGCCTTTTTCTTTGCCCGATATCGTCCCCATTACTTTTTAAAAATTTGGGGGCATACCCATATTATAGGGGCGATCACTTTCCACCTCTAAATTAATTACCTTCTAGTTCCTTCCCTTATGTGGCTTCATAATGATAAAGGAATAGTAGACCGTCTTCCATTTAGGTTTCAAAATATTGGATTAGCTTTAGATGAATAAATAATATGGGGAGGAATATCATAAGGACAGCTAGCTTATTGCAAACCAAGTCTTATTAAATTTTATACGTGCTTCTTCTTTTTATGTGTTTAAAATCTGAAAAGGAGTCCTTAATAAGTCTTATCCCTAAATAGTTTTTACACATTAAAACATTCCCTTTAAGTATCCTAGGAATTAGGAAAGAAAGAAATCGTGGAATTCTCTTAGAAATCTAAGGTTTAAGTTTAGTTTTTTTTATTAGGATGATACTTATAAAGTAAGATAATTCAAACTTAGTTTTTATATATCTAATAAATCATATATATAATAACTTTTAATTGTGATATTTAAAAAAAAAAAAAATGATTTATAATATTGTAATTATTTATTTCTTTTTTAAGTGTCAATTTTATTTTAAGAAATATATATTGAAATGAATTTATATTATGGGTAAAAAGGTCATGAGTTTAGAGTTAGGGTTTATTAGGAAAATAAAAGAAACCTTCATAATCATTTATTTAGGTATATCAATCGTGTAAATAAATATTGATGTATTTTGTTATTATAATACTCGGAGGTAAATGAAGAGAAGAAGAATTTTAAATTTAAGCATTGAATAACATACCATTTTAATGTGCAATTTAGAATAAGAAATTATTATCCTTAACAATATATATATATAGGAATATGAGTTACCCTTGTGATTATAGGTGATCAAGTTTTAGATATTTAATATTTACAAAGAAGGTGAGGACATTTTAATTATCCATGGTTTAAACATTAGATATCATCATAAACATATAGGCCCTATGGGGTATCGATTAAGAACAATGATCTTAAGTAATTATTGTGAACAATTCGCACAAACATGATAGTATTTATCTAATATATGAAACATGTAACTATTGAAATGAGATTCAACCTTGTGATAGATTAATATACTCCCCGTTTAGTGTGAAGATTATTGCTATTGTAAAGATAGACTTTTAATAATACCCAACCATGGTACAAAACTAGTTTAACTATAACCTAACACCTAGAGTCACCTTGTTCCTCATTTAAGTGTGCACATGATGGACCTCATGCACCTGATCATGTTTATTCCCACATCTCCACTCTCAAGTGATGCATTGATGGTGAGTTTGCTCAAGCAACGCCACCTAATGTGTATAGATCACTGCCATATTTGTGTATGTTAAAAGTATTAATAATGTTAATTTTAGACCTAGAAGTCCTATTGTGTAAAGGTGGCACTATGTGTATATGCTAGGTTGTGAATGTATGTTGTTTGGGTTGTGATGGTTGTGTTAGATCCACATTGAAATGTGGGCATGACATTAAAGAATAATAATCTCATTATGAAGGAATAACTATGGCAACATCTTGAATATAACTCTAGCCATGTTCTTATATACAATGGAACTTTGTAATGGCACTTAGCACTTGCATTAAGTTTTATACGAAGTTAATGTGTTTTCTTTATAAAAAAAAAAATGTTAGGTTTTTCTAGTGTAAAATTATGGGCATGACATCCTACCTTAGCCAAAAAGCTCATGAGGATGGGATATTATTGGCCTATAATGGAATGTGATGCCTATCACTTTGTGAAGAAATGTCACCAGTGTTAGATTCATGGAGATCTTATACATGCACTAGCCTAGGAACTATAGCCACTTACATCACCATGGCCATTCTCTTAATGGGGACTCAACCTCATTGGAAATATCGGCACTTTGCAAATCCAGCATAATTTATCCTTATTTATAAAATACTTTACTATTAAGTGGATTGAAACCATCCCGACATGACCTATATTACAGCTAAGAAAATATCCAAATTTATTTTTTAATTACATTATACACCACTATGGTATCTCGCAATCCATCGTTACATATAATGGTCTCCCTTTCAAGAATTAGGATGTCCGTGAACTTTGTGAGAAGTTTCATATCCAACAACATTTCACCACCCCATATTACCCCTAGGGTAATGGTCAGGATGGGGGCATCTAATAAGACTATTTTGTAAAATCTTAAAGAGGCTGTCAATGGAAACTCTAAGCCATGACTGAATCTCCAACTCAATCCTTTATAGGCCTACCATAGCAATGTTTGTACTCCTACCGAGGGAGCCACTCCATATTCCCTCGTCTTTGGATCTAAAGCAATACTTTCTATTGAGGCTGAGTTACCATCCCTAAGGGTATCTATGTAAGGATTTATTAATCAAGAAGAATATCGTGTATCTCATCTACATGAGCTAGAGTTACTAGATGAAAAGAGACAAAATTCCTTAACACATTTGTAGGAATATTAGAACTTCCTTCGACGTAGCTACAAAAAGAAGGTCTGAATTAGTAGCTTTGACAATGGTGACTTAGTCTTGAAAGAGAATCCAAAGAGTCAGATAGATTGAGAAAATCCTAGAAATTTTGAACCCAATTGGTTGGACCCTTATATCATCACAACAACATATGGATCTAGTGCTTATTAGCTCTCTACTCCAAAAGGTGAACCATTTCTTGGGTCCATCAATGGCATGCACCTTCATCGATATTACACTCAATTCTCAAAGTATCCCATCAAAATTCAAAAAATAAAAAAAGTCATCACCTTGGTAAAGAAAACCTAGAAAATAGGCATCTTGGTGACAACAAAAAAATTTAAAAAAATAGTAAAGATAAATAATTCTTCCAAAAGTGAAAACCACTTGAATGGCTCTTTGCATAAGTACCATGGTAAAAACTTGGAAAACAGGTTCCATGCGTAGTTATTCTATACTTCTCTATCTACCATCACTCTACCTAGTTTTCTATCCTTCGCTCATCCATTCACACATATCATCCATCTATAATAAATTTTTGTCATCCTTCTCGCATCCTAAAAACTATTGACATTTAGTGCCTTTCACTTTCATGGCCATACTTTGCATCCACCAATCGCCTCACACATAATAAGATGGTCCTATACCTGACCAGGGAAAATTTATTGACTTATGTCTTCATGGGATCTGACATATGGTATCAGCCTCATAAAATCATCAAAATCCAAAAAAATCATAAAATCATCAAAATCCAGAAAACTCATAAAATCATCAAAACCCAAAAACATCATAAAATCATCAAAATCTAAAAAAAATCATAAAACATCAAAATAAAAAAGATCATCAAGCTTCAAATTTCCAAAAATGGAGTTAGAGTCAGAGTCAGTTTGTGTTAGTCTGGTCAAACTAAATTGTCTCTACGCATCCCTATGTAGGCAAGGCCATCAATCGACGAGCCCCCAAGACATTACGTCTGTCCTTAGGGTTTTGTCAATTCATGTCAATTTTGGTTTGTGCTAGTCAAACTATGAGGTATATGTGTGTATAATAAAGGAGGGCCATCAATTTATGAGCCCTCAAGGCCCTAGGTAATCCCTTTAGGGTTTGTTGAGTCTGGTCTTATTCTTGGTCCTCGAGAAATCATTATTCAAACCAAATCATGAATCAACGGACAAACATATCTAACAATTCTAATCTTTAATCGATGGATTTCCTAATCATCATCACTATCATGTCATTGGTCTTATGTCAAAATGGGGCATTATTTCACTTGTCTCATTTGGTCTTACCACTTGTCTTCTATTAGGATGCATCCTTCGTAAGATTAGACATTGTCATTGGTCCACCTTGTCATTTTCCTTAAACAAGAAATGTCTTTCCTAAAATTAGGCATTCCTCAAAATGGTCAATTGGTCAACTTTATCAGATGTGTTATTTTCCTTAAATAGGATGTCTTTCCTAAAACTAGGCATCATCACATCGATCAATCATATCAATCAAACATTATAAAATCAACTCAAGTTAGTCATTTGGTCAATCAACCTTATGATCTTGGTCAATTAATCATGCCTTATACAAGATTTCTTTCCTAGAACCAGGCATAATCAATCAAATCAATCAATCAACCTTTCTAACCTATCAATCAAATTTGGTCAATCAATCAATCAATCATCTTTATCATCTTCCTTAATCAAGATGTGTCTTTCTAGAAACCAAACCTAATCATATCAATCAATCTTGTCAATCCTATCACTAAACATTATTCGTCTAGCAAACACTTTGTTGGTATAAATTTTTCTTATCTTTTTGATTGGTATCTGTTCATGTTATTAGCTACCAAGTATGTGTAGGATCATGATGGGCCAAAAAGTGGTGATATGATGGGTATGTGGCTAACAACTTTTTTTTACCCAAAATTGATGAAAAAAAAGGGTTTTTAAAGGAGATTCTTAGCTTTCCACCAATATAAATTATGCTTTACTTTCACTTTAATAAATAATTATTATTTATTTATTATTTGAATCACAAATAAAGTTCTGATTGATAGGCTAATTGAAAAACATCTATAGCTTTCAAACGATATCACATTTTTTGAATCTGAAACATGTGTCACATTCTATGCTTTGCATACTATATGATTAAAAGAATAAAATTGAATTTCATGAAGTTTTGACCAAGTTAAGGTGGTCAGACATACAAGTTATTATATTTTTTAAAAGTTATCATAAAAAAATTATAATTAACTATTTACTTGGAAAAACATTATAAAAGAATATGCATCACATCGAGACATGAGTCCTCTACCTATATCTAAAATATTATAAAAAATATTATCATTTTATTGCAGTTAGGGTGGTTAGACAGACACATACTTCTTATTTTTTTCATGAAATTTAAGTACTACTACATTGAAATTTAAAATCTTCACCAAATAGATTTAAAAATAAAAAAATAAACCTAGTAGTTTAGAAACTACATTCAATTTGCTACAAATTCTATTGTTATATAGTTTTGAAATAAGATAGATAACTTATGCAAATGTTTACATCAAGTTTCCGAACTATGATTTTTCTAAATTTTTTGCCACTTAAGGGCCTATTTTTTCCATGATGATCCTACACATACCCTACCTCGAGGATGTCCTATCAAGTATTTAGAGGGGTGATGACAGATCATGATCTCTTTTATTTCCTTGTTTTCTCTGGTTTGTCTTGGAAAAAAGAATAGGATAATTGGGTCCTTAATATGAGCCAGGGCATTCCTTATATTTTGGAATTATCTTTTGACAACTTGTCTCTCACAAATGGTACCATTGCACACATTGGTCTATGTCATACCATGGTTTTTGTGCTCCATTTGTGAAAATTTTGATGCCCAATGATGATAAACATAAAAGTATGAATTTCCATTCTTTTTCATTTCCAAACTCGGATGTCACACCTCCTTCTCCATTCTCCATGCTAACATCTATCTCTTCCATGCTAACATTTCTTCTATCTACATCTTGATATCATCTTATGACACACAAAATACCCTGCATACATGATCATGTTGGGAAACATTATAGAAAGCATTATCATCATAGAGATTATCATAATTAACATATATTTGCATGAGAAAATACAAAAAAAACATAGAGTACATCCATACAGTATTACTATTTCATAGCATCATAACATAGCAAAGATGACATTGCATTTTATATTATGATCATAGTTCATTTCCATTACCACATTTCATATACATTACATCAATTTTTGATTTCATTCAATAATCATAAACATATCATACATCACTTTTTCATTTATTTTAGGCATTTCTAAGCATTCCATGCATGATCCATAGATATCATATAGCATAATATTAATCACATTCATATATCACATCACATCATAGAGTTAGTTCATATGTATTGCATTAATATATAACATTATTGCATAATCATATAAGTGTTAAAAGGCGTAGGACAACTAAGAGGGGGGGTGAATCAGTTGTCACCAAATTCAAACACAAAACTTCAAACACTAATCAAATTCTCAACCACACTAATCTATTATTGATTATGAACATGTAATGCAGATGATAGAAAGAAAAATCAACACAATGAACACCAAATTTTACATGGAAAATCCAATAAGGGAAAGAAAACGATGAGGATTAACTCACAATATAAAGTAATAGCAAAACCAAATACAAGAGGCTCACTACCAAGGGCTCACTACTAGAATGCAAGGGCTCACTACCTACAAAAAGGTCTCATTGTCTAACAAGGAGGATCACTACATACATATGTAAAAGATAATAGAAAGATCCACCACAATAATTTACACACATCCATAACCTTGATTAGAAGATTGCAGAAACCTTTAGCTCACTACTTTTAGGAATCTAACACAATAAAGTACTACTGCCTCAACTCACTTTCTCACAAATTTTCTCTTCACTTGTGGCTTACTTTGTTACTTTGTATCATTCTAATCCTTCACAACTCAACTTGCTTTTATACCATCTTTAACCTTACAAAATTTCTCCAAGGTCGATCACTTACGCTTGATTTCAAAAATTTAAATTAGGTCGGTGAATCAACATTCTTACAATGGAAAGGAATGAGAGTGGGCCAATTAAACATTTAACCATGACCAAAAGAAACATCTTAGATCATCCACATGCTTCCTTAATTAAATTTTAGTTCATTGTATTAAGTGTAAACACTAGGTCAGCCAAACCTAATGAAAACACAAATGAGCATTGGAGTACACACTTTCTAGCAAGAAGATAACATGCAAATGATGTAACAAACCTTATCATGCATGATATTTCATCTCTGATACCTTCAGATACATCCACAATAAGTGCGATAACCTTGAAACATAGAACACCTTCCAATAGTCCACCCAAACTATGCAAACACATATAGAAACTCTGAAACTCAACTTCCAGAGCACCAAACCATAAAAATATTTGCCAAAACCCAAAGAATACTATTATAATACATATTCTAGATCTGTAAGACCTAAAACAAAACAACAGAGGACTATGGAGTAGAAACCTTTCTCCTGATACATAGACAAGAAAGTCTTTCAAACCAATTCATACACCAGTGAAAACAACTTTCACACTCCATCAAACCAAAAGTTACAAATTAGAAGATGACACCAATATATCCCCAACAACAAACCTTCAAATCTACACAAGCATAGGATCAATACAAAAGAAATGCAAAGCACATACCACAACACATTCTAAATACATACACAACTCTGACGTCACTCTCTATTAATTTTCTCAAAAACACTTGGTAAATTATCATTTTAGCACATCTACAACATCATAAGGATAACTCCATGCACTCACATCTTGTTGAGAAATCTAACTCAAATTACTGGCTTGATCACTTGATGGAGCGCTTGTATTTTCCTCCTTCATTGGCCTATGTTTTGTCATGGAGTTTAGAATTTTCTTAACTTCCTCACTGACTAATCTCCTTTGTTGTCGTGGTGATTAGGAATTTCCTAACCTCCAATTGGAGGTTTTGAAGTTTGTGTTTTTGGTGACAGGGAGATCCTTTGATTGAGATGTTGCAGCTTCTAGGAACATTGTAACCTCCGTCGTGAGGTTTGGAAGTTCATGTTTTGAGCAACGAAGCAATCCCTTTGTTATCATGTTGCAGATTTTGAGAACTTTTTAACCTCCATCGTGAGGTGGGTATGTACAGGATCATCATGGAAAAATAGGCCCTTAAGTGGCGAAAACTTTAGAAAAATTGGAGCTAGGCAACTTGATGTAAAAATTTGAATAAGTTATCTATATTATTTCAAAAATATGTAATAATAGAATATATAGAAAATTGAATGTAGTTTCTAAACTACGAGGTTTATTTGAAAAAAAAAATTTGTTGGTGAAAATTTGAAATTTTAATGTATTGAAGTACTAAATTTCGTTAAGGAAAATAAGTAGGTGTCTATTCCACTCACCCCCAACCAGGTAATAAACATAATTATTTTTTATGGGAAGATTACAGGTATAAGTAGAGGACTCATGTCCCCGATGTGATGCACATTTGTTTGTAATTTTTTTAAAAGTAAATAATTAATTATGAAATTTTTATTACAACTTTTAAAAAATATAAAAACTTGTATGTCTGACCACCTTAACTTGGGAAAAATTTCATGAAATTCAACTATTTTTTTAATCCAATAGTATGCAAAGCATAAAATGTGACACATTTTTTGGATTCAAAAAATGTGATACCATTTGAAAGCTATAGATGTCTTTCAATCAGCCTATCAATCAAGACTTTAGTCATAATTCAAATAGAAAATGAATAATAATTATTTATTAATTTGAACTTGTAAACCATAATTTATATTGGTGGAAATCTGAGAATCTCATTTAAAAAACCTTTACGTTTCATCAATTTTGGGTAAAAATAAGTTGTCAGCCACATATGCTACACATACCCATCATATTGCCACTTTTTGGTCCATCATGATCCTGTGCATACCCAAGTTTGGAAGTTTGAACTTTGGGCAATAGGGATATTCTCTTATTAGCAAGTTGTGGGTTCTGGGAACTTCATAACCTCTGTCAAGAGGTTCTGAAGTTTGGTTCTCTAGCGATAGAGTGACTTCGATGCTAGTGGATGGTGGTACCTATTTGCATAGATGGTGATTTCAGGCATACGACAGTGACATGGATGCTACATTGATGGTAGGGACCACTTGAGACATGATTAGTTGGTGGATCATGATAAAGGTTGACAAGTGGTGATGATGTGGAGGATAGATGGCATGTGGGCCCATGTGCTCGATGGTTGACTCATGGGGAACCCTAAGTTTGAAGGTGGAGAATTGTTTGATTGCCTCTCTAACAGCCAACATTGTATGGCATATGGGTTGAGGTGAAACCCTAAAGGGGAAAGATAGTTGAACAGTCTGTTAGTGATAGAGATGAAGACTCTTAGGACCAGCTAGGGTATTTCTTGTGGAACCATTCATAGAGCAGAGGTCGACCCTAGTTAAGCTGAGCTATAGGCTAAAAGGCTAGATATGGCAAAGGCTGGGGGAAACTCTCTCGAAGCTCGAAGCTTGGATCAGAGAGTGGCAGCAACTATGAGCAGTGGTAACCAAAAGGCGTAGAGACTAGATGTGAGGTTGAAGGGTTGAGTAATGGTAAAGGCTACCAGGAAAAGACTGAGAGGATGCATGAAAGTCAAGAGGCCACATGGAGGTCAAGTGATTGGGTGTCGAATACGCTGAGGATGAGATGATTGATGCATGTCGAGAAGCTACTTGCAAGCAGAGAGGTAGAGATGTTGAGCACAGACTGGCTGAAATCATGGGTGTATGTCAAGAGGTTGTGATACTATGGGAGAGACATATCTTTTAGAAGGTGAAGTCTGAGTGATTGTGTGATAGTGAGGCTAAGAGGTTGGTGGTTGAGTTATGTGGTTGTGTAGCTACGAGATGTCTCCTATTGAGAGAGGTGGTCACGAGAGGGTTGTGTTGTCGAATATTCTCCAAAATGAAACAAGATGTAAACTTTGTAAAGGCTATGAGTCTAATATTGTATTGTAATTGCTTGGTTGTTGAATAATACAATGGCAATCTGGGCTTTTAGAGTGTTGGGTTTTTTACCCAAAAGGGTTTTCCCCACATATATTTTCGTGTTCATGTTTTTTGTTTCATCTTTCATGGTTGTTGGTTCTGCACGATTGAATCTATTAATGGTGGTGTTGAAATTGATTTGCATGAATTTCTCTCTAAGGGTCAATGTGGGAAATGAACTATGCCCATTTCCACTTTGTGGCATAGTGGTCCATGTCTTTGAGGCAATCCAATGAGAATAAAATTACCGAAGACATTACTATTCTTAGATGTTTCTATTTGAGATGACCGATATTTCCCAATAAGTGGTATCAAAGCCTTCTTTTGGGATGTGTTTTTTCCTAGTTCATTTTTGGTTCTAGGTATTCATTTTGTGAAGATTTCTTAGTCTTGGGCTTGAGGAAATCGTGAGGAATGAGTTGATATTTTGATCATTTGATGAGTGGAAGTTCTTGCCTTTCTGTTTAAGTTTTTGAGATAACATGCAACATGGACGATGATGAAGATGGAGAGACTTGAGGCTCATTAGTTGGTAGCGAATGATCCTTATGTATGGGGTGGAATATTTTTTTCTTTGTGGATATGTTGCAACAAATCTTTCATATTCGGTGTCTATGTGGGAGGCTCCCTGATGATATGGAGAAGCTTGGGTTTTCGTTTAGTCATGGAATAATGTGCTTTGCTAGGTGTTTTAACATGGTATTCAAGGTATTGTTCCATATACCCTTGTTGCATGAAGGCTATGGAGTTGGTCATTGGATGATCTGGAAGCTTTTGTAATAGCCTATCTCTCAGATGCATGTGCATGTTGGTGATTTTGGAGTTGGCTTGAAATGGGCCTAGAGTTCCTAAACTATTGTTTGTACTTGCATGGATCTATGATTTTTTAGGTTTTACATGGTCAAGCAAAACTTGTGGTTATGTGGAGCTACTATTAAGCTATTTTCTAGACTCTAGCATTTGGGTGTGACTTGATGATATAGTTACAGTTTGGCATGGTTTGAGGAGGTGTGATAACTTCTCTACATGGGAGTGTTGGTACATGATTTTTCACTCAACATTCTTATGGTGGTGGTCATGGGTTTCTTGACTATGGTTCTCGTTGTGGACATGATTGGTGAATCAGATATGAGCTTGATTTGGTGTTTGAGTCATGTTTTTCTATGTTCTTATTCTCTTTGAGATCTCAATTTTATTATTGGGTAAGTGCACCAAGATGGTTCCCAAAAAGGGGGCTTAAGTGGCCACTTTTGTTTGAAATAAGGAAATACTGACTTTGGATGTGAAATTGAGGATAGATACACTAAATTTTTTGAGATGGAACAGAAACAAGGATGGAAGTGGTCCAAGTCTACTTTCTAAACTACTACTTTATTTTGAAAATGGTTGAGATTAAGGCATTCAAAAGAGGGACGTACATAAATTGGTTTTATTTTTGTCAGAAAAACATAACATAGCAACTCTTGTATGACTTTAGCAAGGTGAAATTTTTTGTAGTATTTTTAAAATCACTATGGTCAAAAGTTAGCTAATAGTATCTAGTTGATGCATTATTTTTCTAATAACTTTTTAATGAATCTTTGATTTTTTTAAAAATTTCTAAGTGGGAACTTCCTAAAAAGAAAAATTTTGGTTGTGCTCCCCCTATAAATTTTGGAAAGTAATGTATTTATTTTTTTAATTTTTAATTTTTTTAG
>VDFB02000003.1:224132145-224146130 GCA_007258455.2 Sequoia sempervirens | reverse complement strand
GAATGTTGTGGAGTGAAGGTTTGGTGTTTTGGATGATGCTCTAGGGTTGTAGTAGGGTATTTTCATGATGAAAATGAGGGTTTCAAGTGGTGTTTTGACAAAATGTGGGAAGGACTGTCCATGTAATGTATTATTCACCATGTGTATAGTTTGGTAAGTGTGTTTGGTGCTTTGATTGGGTATGGCAGGTACGAGAGATAAGAGTTTCATTAAAACCACAAGTATTTTGCTTGAAATAGAGGGGTTGGCATATTAGGGATCTAGAGGTCTTGGAATTGGAAACAAATCATGGAATTGTATGATTTGACACATAACATACTATAGTTCGAGGAGTTTGAGTGAAGATCTAGTGTTTAAAAGGTCGTCTCTTTGTAAATAGGGCTAATTTAGTAGCCTTTATGCAAGGTGGTTTATTAGATCTTAATGATGGTACAAAGAAACATGGTATGATCTCTTTGGAATTTGTCTTAGGGTATGTGTTAAAGATTGATTGATGTTTCATTGGCCATTGGATGACATTCTCTAAAAGATAAGCCCATTTGATGAGATTTGGAGACTATAAGTTAGGCAAGGGTTTATTGAAAACCCATACTCAAAACCTTCCCACAGCCAACCAAAGCCTAAAACACCTTCAAAATGGTTTGCACAAGCTTAAAAGTTCAAGACATATCGCTGCCCCCAAATATTTCTTCAAACCCTAGCAGTAAACCACCATTTTCCACTCAAAAAATGCACCATTTGACATCTAAGGCATCACCTGAAAACCCTCTATTTGATTCCTTTGCAGACAAAACTTTACACACATGTTTTATAACCATAACTAAGCCTTTCCATTGAGTTCCAGAAGCATACAGTGGGTGAAAGGCTTAATATGACATTTTAATGCACTCAAAACCCTTAAAGCAGGGTATACATACTAACCCTCAATAATTGACTTCTAAAATGCAAAAAATCACTTGAAATCAAATCAAAACGAAACTAAAATAGAGTTAAGTGTACTAGCTACTAAATTCCATTGAAAAGATACCACAATCACCCTGTATGAAACCTTACAGTTCAATGAAACATCAAATTGCAAAGTGAAAAAGGGTAGCAATATTTGATGAGGTATTACTTAGATACCATGGAGCTTACAAAATCTATGTCTAAACCTATGGGATTGAATTGGGGCCATTTATAATAACCTCTCTCAGTTTTTTTTTAATCTCAGAGTGGTTTTCTCATTGTTTCTAGTTTTTAAGTTGATGGAAAAAGTGTCAAATGCAAGCAACAGAAAGTTGCAAAGTGATGCCACTTTCATTATGCAACTCATGTAACCAAACGGACTATTCCAACACATTTGAATAGGTGTGTTTATGCTAGGCATGGTCCTCTTTTACATCCAAATATGCCTCTGAGCTATGTTCAACTGGATCAATCCCTTAAGGGTCCAAAGTGCAAAATAGCTTCAAACCTCAACATGCTGCTACTCTGATACCATGATGCTTATAAACTTCTCATCTAATCCTATGGGATTGCGTTGGGCCCCTCTACAATAACCTCTTTCTGTTCTTGTTATCTCAGAGTGGTTTTCCTATGGTGTCTAGTTTTTAGTTCATAGAAAAAGTGTCAAATGGAAGTAGTGGAAAGTTACAAAGTGGTGCAACTTTCGTTCTGAAACTCGTGTGACCAAATGAACTATTAAAACACATCTAAATAGTTATATTTACACTAGGCATGGTCCTTCTTGCCACCCAAACATGTGGAATCGCTCTGAGCTGCATTCAACTTGATCGATCCCTTAAGGGTCCAAAGTGCAAAATGGTTGTAAACTTCAACATGTTGTTACTTAGATACCATGACACTTAGAAAATTCTCGTCCAATCCTATGGGATTATGTTGGGCCCCTCTAAAATAAACTCTCTCAATTTTTGTAATCTCGGAGTAGTCTTCTTGTCATGTGCAGTTTTCAGTTGATGGAAAAAGTGTCAAATGCAAGTAGTGGAAAGTTGTAAAGTGGTGCAACTTTCGTTCTGTAACTTGTGTAACCAAAAAAATTGTTCCAATGCATCTAAATAGGCATTTTTATGCTAGGAATAACCCTCTTTCACACTCAAACATGCATAATCACTTTGAACTATGTTCAACCAGATCAATTCCTTAAGGGTCCAATGTTCAAAATGGCTGCAAACTTCAGCATGTTGTTACTTGGATACTATGACACTTAGAAACTTCTCATATGATCCTATGGTATCATTTTGGGCCCATCTACAATAAGCTCTCTCAGTTTTTCTTATCTTGAAGTGGTTTTCCCGTGGTATCCAGTTTTCAGTTGATAAAAAAAGTGTCAAATGTAAGTAGTGGAGAGTTTCAAAGTGGTACAACTTTCATTCTACAATTCATGTGACCAAATGAACTATTCCAATGATTCCAAATAGGTATGTTTATGCTAGGAATGGTCCTCTTTTACACCCAAACATGTGAAATCACTTTGAGCTATGTTCAACCGAATTGATTCGTTAAGGGTCCAAAGTGCAAAATGGCTGCAAACTTTAGCATGTTGTTACTCATATACCATGACATTTAGAAACTTCTTGTCAAATACTATGGGATTTTGTTTGGCCCATCTACAATAACCTCTCATTTTTTGTTATCTTGAAGTGGTTTTCCTGTGGTTTCCAAATTTCAGTTGATGGAAAAAGTGTTAAATGCAAGTAGTGTAAAGTTCTAAAGTAATGCAACTTTCATTCTGCAACTCGTATGACCAAACAAATTATTCCAAAACATCTGACTAAGTATTTTTATGCTATTTATGGTCCTCTTTCACACCCAGACATGCGGAATCCTTCCAAGCTACATTCAACCGGATCGATCCCTTAAGGGTCCAAAGTGCAAAATGGCTGCAAACTTCAACATATTGTTACTCAGATACCGTGATGGTTAGAAACTTATCATCTAATCCTATAGAATCATGTTGGCCCCCTCTACAATAACCTCTCTTGGTTGTTTTATCTTATGGTGGTTTTCCTATGGTGTCCAGTTTTCAGTTGATGAAAAAAGAGTCAAATGGAAGGAGTGGAAAGTTGCAAAGTGGTGCAACTTTTGTTCTGCAACTCATGTGACCAAAAAATTATTCCAGTGCATCCAAATAGTTAGTTTTATGCTAGGCATGGTCCTCTTTGACACTCAAACACATGGAATCGCTTTGAGCTACGTTCAACTAGATCGATCCCTTAAGGGTCCAAAGTGCAAAATGACTATAAACTTTAGCATGTTGTTACTCAAATACTGTGATTCTTAAAAAATTCTCATTTAATCCTATGGGATCATGCTGGACCCTTGTACAATAACCTCTCTTAGTTTTTGTTATCTCTGAGTGGTTTTCCTATGGTGTCCAATTTTTAGTTGATAGAAAAAGTGTCAAATGCAAGCAGTGGAAAGTTGCAAGTTGGTGCAACTTTCATTTTGCAACTCATGTAACCAAATATACTATTCCAATGCACTTGAATAGGTATTTTTATGCTAGGCATGGTCTTCTTTCACACTCAAACACATGGAACCACTCCGAGCTATGTTCAACTAGATTGATCCCTTAAGGGTTCGAGTGTACTATGTTGAAATAAGCCATTCAACCTATTGTTCTAGTTGTGTCTTGGTGATATGGGCCTGATGTAAGTAGGATAGGGCATAGGAATAAGAAAATAGCATTGGTAAAGGAAGTGGAAGAGATTAGTAATGCTTCCCCTATTCAAAATTCAAAATTGAGGCCCCTTAAAAGCAAGGCTAGAAGAGGTGAAAAGAAGAAATTATTTGAAAATAAGTTAGAATAGGTTAGAAATAGGGTTAGGTTGTGGAGTTTTATGTGTTTAAAAGGTCTGCAAGGATAGGGGAGGTCAAAAGTAT
Organism: Sequoia sempervirens; assembly: GCA_007258455.2. Lineage (NCBI taxonomy): Eukaryota > Viridiplantae > Streptophyta > Pinopsida > Cupressales > Cupressaceae > Sequoia > Sequoia sempervirens. The sequence continues at coordinate 224,142,248 of VDFB02000003.1, read as the reverse complement.
GTTATGGAATGATGCCCTAGTTGGGAAAGCATGGGTTTTGAATGAAAAAGAGATGTTTGAGGGAGTAAAAGTGGGTAAAGTCAAGAGGCAACATAATTTGGTGGTCAATTAATTTTGTGCAAAAGAATGAAGAGTGTTGGAATAGGTTTTGAGGTTTAGGTTCAAGTTTATGGGTTCAATTCTCTAGTTAGGCCAAAAAAAATTGGAGGGGGGTTCAGTTCGTTTTGGGTTTGTTGGTACAAAAATCATGTAAAAACAAAATATAAATATATATGTAGCCTAGAAGTATGCATTAGGATTAGAATATCACATAACATCACATAAACAACAAAACCATGATAAACTTGAATTTCATTTAAAACATAAATGATAAATATTCATCATTGAAACTTGAATTATGGTAGCTTGATATATAGAGTCTATTGGTGCTAGGGTTCAATTTGTATGATTTTGAAAAAAGAAGCCAATTGAGTAGAGTTATCAGTGTTCTTCATAAATTATATAAGAATTTTTTTAGTACTCTAGCCATTTTGATGTCTTCTTGTAGTCTCAAACATTATTTTGTATCATTGTTACATTGGTCTTGAGAGTGGTAGCTTAATATAGCTCCACAATACAAAATCTAGTTTAACTATACAGTGTAACAATGGCATAGGCATATTTTTCTTTCAAAGAACCAAATGGTGAGTGCACAATTGAAGTGTATAAACACATATCTTTTTGTAATATCAAGGATACTTTTTGAAACCTCCATGCATTGCTAATCTAAAAGGAAAAGTCTTATGTATCCTTTACTTAATTGAGTTGTTCCAATCAAATGATTAAATATATTTGAATCTTTTTATCAATCATTTCATACAATACCAATTGAAAACGCGTTTTCTTCTTTTAGAAAAAGTTTTTTACCATCAATCAATTAATTTATTCAAGACAAACCATGAAGGACAACAATGATCAATTCTATGGCTAACCAATTAATAAGTATACACGTGAATAAGTCAAGCATGTACATGTGAATAAAGGAAGCACAAGTAGTCACAAACGCATATGATTTCAAGTATACACATGAATACATAGTATACGTACAACTTAATACAAAGTATATATACGAATACAAGGTATACACATGAAAACATGTAAGTCACAAAGTATACATTGGAACACACATAAGTCACAAAGTATGCACATACATTGTAAAGTATAGACTTGAATACACGTAACTCATATCTATTGAGCCATGAATTTATAACATGCAAATATGGACACCATCGATAAAAAATATTTGTATTAACCAAATAGCCATGTACGCATACATCAATATATGTCGATATAAGTATAAAATAAAGGTAGAAAATAGCCATATAGGCCTACAAGAATGCCATATAGGCATACAATGTCAAATATATCCAATACAAATTATGTACAAAACTACCATGTAGGCATACGATAAAGGGATCTAGAATCAAAACTCATTGCTCTCTAGGCTCTCAAAATAAACTCTTTCCCTTTGTTGTTCGATCGGATGGCGATAAGTCTATCACTCATTTTTGTTGCAGTCGAGGAGTGCTCCTACTGCTCCTCCTACTTTTGTTAAGTTCTTGGTGAAGTTTTAACTATTACAATAAGAAGTAAAGACATTAAAATATAGAAATCACATTATAAAAAATGATATATTTAAAAAAAAATCACTTATGACCATCTCATGATCACTCTCCATGAGGGAAATATTCGAATGCTAATGTTAAGGACTATTCAAGCCCTATATAAACCATCCAAATAGAAATTAGACTACGAATCAATAACTTGGTTTGATTTTTCACTTGAACTATCATCTATAACAATGAATGTAAACTGAGATTTAGTAGTTTTCCTCATACTTACCTTGTCATAGCCATCGAGGATTGTATAGCAGATGAAACACTGATATCCATTGCCCTTGTAACATTTGGAGGTGTTTCCACAACCAACATCTGAAAATAAAACAATAAATTATTTAATCACAAAAAAGTTACAATAGTGATCCACGTCATGAATTATATTGTATGAGATCTAATGAACAAAGTTTTAAGTACTTATTAAACTATATATTTCTAATTATCATGCTTACTATTTTCCCTATCTATATCTTGTTCGAAAGGATGCGTTTTTAAGCTTTTACCCATAGTAGAAAGTTGTTGAATTGTTTGATTGAATTTTTTCATAGACATGTAAGATAACTATGGTGGCATAGAGAAGGCAGTGAATTGTTTGAAAAAATTCCTCAAAAGAAATGGGGCCTCGTGGTGATGGAATTCCATTACAAACAAATGCATGTCATGACATTCCATCACCATAAGAACACATTTCTTTCATGCATTTTTTCAAAAATTTCATTGCCTTCTCTATGGTATTATTGCTTACTATTATGCTTTGATAGATATTTTTCCAAGCATCCATATTTTGTTGGAAAGCACTTATTTTAGGCTTTTAGCCAGAGAAATAAGGAAGCACAAGAAGTTTGATAAAATTATTTGGTGCACATGTATGAAAAATGTGGTATCATAGAAAAGGTGATGAGCATTTTGAAGAAATGCCTCAAAGAAATGTGGTCTCATGGTGACATGAGACCGCATTTCTTCAAGGAATTTTTTGAAACTACTAACTGCCTTGTCTATGTTATTGCTTACTATTATGGTTTCATAGATTTTTTCCAAGCATCCATAGTGTGTTGTGTAGGTGCACCTTTGCAAGCACATGCCTCCATATGAAGAAATTGTATCACTGCTTATGTTCACTTTCTAAACAACTATATTTTAGTTGAAATTTTGTCATCTATCAACATCTAGTTATTAGTTATGGAATGTGGAGTAATCCTTTGAGTTTGAATGATGTGAAATGCAACATAACCAATGTTATGAATATAAACTACACAAATCTATTAAGTACAATTCATTAGTTAAACTCTTTATTCTATTACCTGTGTGAAGGTTTGAGTAAATCCACTGGCACTGGGAAGTGTTCCCTCGAAACCTCCAATATTACACTTTTCAACATCCAAAATCACATATTAAAATACCATTCATAAAACAATGCTATTAACATGTAATAAATTTATAATTGTTTACTTGTTACATACCCTACCGATAGGTGTACTGCAAAAATAAGTAGGTGGAGGGATGGTGTATCTAGTCTCAACACTATGACCCTACAATTTTATTAAAATCATAAAACTAAATTAGTTAATATTGCATTTCAAAATGGAGATTTAATAAATTAAATTCAATTAACATGCTAACTTTTTCATGAGTATCAATGCCATATGCATCATGCAAAATTTCAGCCACCCTCTCCATCTCCGTAGTTGCATACAGATCCTCCACAATAGCCTCTTGAGTGTCAGTGGAGTCATATGAACAAGTCTCCCCACATGATTGACACACATTGGTTCAAAGGCCACCACTCGAAGACTCCCTTGGATGGCATTGTAGAATAAAGCTAGTATGATGGATGACACTTTGGGTCAAAGTGTTGATCACATGCAATGTCTCTACGTCAGCACTCTCCTTCATGACAGTAGGAATAACAACGTGCTCATAAGGTAGCATAGAAAGACCTTGTCTCCCTAACCACGTAGGATTTGGCTATGCACCAGGCCTATTCTAAGACAACCACCTACCTCTCCCTTGGAAGTCCCTCATATCAAAATAATTTGGGGTTTTGTTCAATATGAACTCATTGTATAGTTTCATGAGAAAATACTCGAGGACTTCACAATTGTTGCACGGTCAATCATAAAAGACCATGTATGTTACCTATCATAAAAATGGTTCCTAATCTCTTGGTGGTGACACCAATGAATAGGAAACCTCTTCACATTGAGGCTAAGATTTTGATTTGTGCGTGGGTTAATGAATAATGAGCACAAATCACCTTTTGTAATTTTTAAATCCTTTACTTGTTTATATGATAGTTTATCTACATATTATTCCCTTGTCGCTTGCCTCCTATCTTTCCATCGAGTTATTTTTTTGCTAATTGAATCTACATTTTTTAACATATGGGTATGTACAGAATCATGATGGGCCAAAAAGTTGCAATATGTAACTAATATGATGGCCCATGTGGTTGAAAACTTTTTTTTAACCTAAAATTGATGAAACAAAAAGGGTTTTTAAAGGAGATTTTCAGATTTCCACCAATATAAATTATGCTTTACTTTGAATTTAATAAATTATTATTATTCATTTTCCATTTGAATTATGACTAAAGTCCCGATTGATAGGATGATTGAAAAATATCTATAACTTCCAAATAGTATCACATTTTTTGAATCTAAAACATGCATCACATTCTATGCTTCACATACTATAGGATTAAAAAAGAAATTGAATTTTATGAATTTTTGACCAAGTTAAGGTGGTCAAACATATGATTTTTTATATTTTTTCAAATTTGTAATAAAAATTTCATAATTAATTATTTACTTGGAAAAAAATTACAAAAAAATATGTATAACATCAGGACATGAGTCCTCTACTTATAATTATAATTTTATAAAAAAATATTATCATTTTATTGTGGTTAGGGTGGTCAGATAGACACCTACTTCTTACTTTTTCCTTGAAATTTAAGTACTACTACATTCAAATTTCAAATTTTCACCAGATAGATTTATTTAAAAAAACCTAGTAGTTTAGAAACTACATTCAACTTGCTAAAGATTCTTTTCTTACATATTTTGAAATAATATAGATAACTTATTCAAATTTTTATGTGAAGTTGCCTAACTCTGATTTTTCTAATTTTTTTGCCACTTAAGGGCCTATTTTTTCCATGATGATCCTGCCCATACCCATATCTTTCAATTAATTTTTGAGGGTCATTCTTTCTATGGTTGAACCATTTGGATCACTCAACCTACTAATAAAACCCTCAACTTGTTTTTTTTTTGTTCTCAATCTCACTCGTTAAATTTTGTTGAGTGTCAAGAGGGTGTTGAGGGATTGGTGGAGGAGGTTATTGTTGAGGTTGACTTTCTTGTTGAGGATTTTGTTCTTTAGGATTTGGTTGCTCTTCTTGTTGAGGATTTTGTGGGTTTGCAGGTTCATTTGCATCTCCTAATAATTCAAAAATTTATATATCAAATATAGCCTAAAACTAAGAAATTCAAAACAAACAACAAAAAATACTTACCTCTACCACCTCTTCATCGTCGTGGTGCCATCCTTGCAAAGAAATAGCAAATCTTGTTGAAGATTTTTCCCAATACCTCCTCCTAGAACAAGAGCACAAAAGTTGGGGGTTTTGGTTGTGGGCAGAAGAAGAAAGCAATCGAAGTGAAAATGAAGACTTTCACTTTTTTTTCTTTTAACGTGCTATAATGCGAGTACATTATAATGCACTCATGTTATAGAATTTTCAAAGTTTTTTTAGAAAGTGGCCACGAAATTGCTACCCAACTTCATGCACCAACCCTATTTCCAATGTGATGATGGGCTTGCATGTTTCTTTTGAATGGATCTATTGGTTATGCAATGTTGTGGGTTATCTTTACCTACATGTTTGTTGTGAGATAAATTGAAAGTGGACTATATATATCCACGAGGTTGATTCATTGTTCGTGGAGACTTGTTAGTTGGCCTTGTTTGTGGTCACTTGTCCATTATTGTAGCTACTTTGAGATAAGAGGATGCATGGTGTCAAGTATCTAAATAGTCGGCTATGGGGAACTGTAGCACATGTATCATGATGTCATGGATAGCTTGGATACACTTCCTAGTGTAATCTTGTGACAATGATGGTTTGGTCTACTTGGTTTAAAGATCTTGGTGCTGCTTGGTATTGTTGTTAGATGGACATGTTGTTGTTGTGGACCTAGAGGATTTTCAGTTTAGCAGATGTTTGGTCATGATGCTTGGAGAGCTTAGTGTAACATTTCAGTGGGAGCTTTAGTAGTGACTCTGGGTTCATCTCATGGTGGTGAATGATCTTCTTTGGTGTTACAAATGTTACTAGGAGGGACTCTTAGATCTTGTTGTTGCAAAAGAGTTCTTTTTCATTTTGTATGGACACTATTTCAAGATGTGTAACATCTTGGAGCCATGGAGGACTATTGTAGACTTTGGTTGAGATGTTGTATATGCTTAACTTAAAATGTGATGTTGGTTTAGAGTTTGTTTTGTTTCATGTCATGGCATACTCTTGGTTGTGCATTAGAGTTTTGGCGTGATACATAGCTCTTTATACCATTGTATGTTCACCTAGAGCATGGGATCTCCTAAGGGGCATGCGTAGATCATTATGTCATGATAAGTTCCTGGTTCAGATGGTTGGAGACTTGAAAATGGTCTAGAGATTCTTTGTGTATTGGGCGCATTGGTCATATGCTTGAGAACTTGATGATGGTGCAGTGTTGCATTTGGAGTTTAGCATGAGATGATTAGTTGTAGGTACTCATGGATACATGGAGAATAAGGTGAGACAATTAGCATTTAGAGGTGTATGTAGGAGGATTTTTTCTACATTTACAAGATATGCATATCATTGTGGATGGGTCCTTGAAACTACATGTTTACACTCTCTATGGTGTTGTTGGTAGACTTGTTATATTCCTTGATCTTTCAATTTTGGCGTTACCCATGCAACGTGAGTTCCTATTTGTGCTTTGTCTTCTTCAATTTGCTGGAACATGGAGCTTGTTTCTATGGTTGATGGGTTGGTTGTGTAAGTGGCATGAGTTTACTGATGTCGATACCTTGGATATATGAGTGATTGGATGGATTAACACATGTTCTAGGTGCTATTTTTAGTCGCATAGGTTGATCAATTGAATGGGAGCAGCTAGTTTTCTTGTTGTTGTTCTAGTTGATGCTATATCTTGTTTTTTGGAGGATGGCTTCACATATGTCTTCAATTTTAGGGCTTTCAAGTTGATGGTTGTTTCTTCTGTATAGCTTTTGAGCATAGTGGAGTGGTGGTTGTGTTGGTTCCTTTGTCGTCTATAGGATCTGATGCTTGTTTTCTTGAGACTGATGCATATACACCTTGGCTCATTCCTTTTCCTGTGGTGGATGGTTGGAACTATTTCCTAAGTTGGTGGACATCTTGGATGTTGTTGTAGGTGTCTTGGCTAGAACACGAGAGAATTGTTTAAGATTATTATGTCTACTTTGGAAGGAGCCAATAAGTTCTTCGTCAAGTGGGAGAATGTTAAGAAATGTGATTCAAATTATTGGCTTGATCACTTTCTGGAGTGCTTTTCTATTCCTCCTTCATCAACCTGTGTTCTATCATAGAGTTCAAAAGTTTCTTAACTTCCTGAATGATCGATCTCCTTTGTTGTCAGGGTGATTGGGAATTTCGTAACCTCTGACTGGACTTTGTGAAGTTCAAGTTTTGGGTGATAGGACGATCCTTCCATTAGGATGTCGTGGCTTATGGGAATTTTGTAACCTCCCTCTTGCGGTTTGGAAGTTTGTGTTTTGAGTGATGGAGTGATCCCTTTTTTAGCATGTCATGGGATTTGAGAACTTTGTAACCTCCGTCATGAGGTTTGGAAGTTTGAACTTTGGGAGACATGGCAATTCTTTTATCAATAAGTTGCAGGTTCAAGGAACTTTGTAACCTCTGTCAAGAGGTTTTGAAGTTCAATTCTCTAGTGATAGAGCGACTTGGATGCTGGTGGATGGTGACGTTAGCTAAATGATAGTGACATGGATGCTTCCTAGATGGTGGAGACCACTTGAGATCTGATTGGTTAGTGGATCATGATGAAGTCTGACAAGTGGAAATGATGTGGAGGATAGATGGCATGTGGGCCCATGTGATCAATGGTTAATTCATGGAGAACCCTAAGTTTGATGGTAGAGATTTGTTTGAATACCTATCTAATGGCCAATAGTGGATGACATATGGCTCAATGTGAAGCTCTAAAGGGGTGTTATAGTTGAGCAGTCTGTTAGCGATAGAAACGAAGACTCTTGGGATCAGCTAGGGTTTCTATCATGGAATCACTCATAGAGCAGAGGACAACCCTAGTCAAGCTGAGTTGTAGGCCAAAAGGATGGATGTGGTGAAGGTTGAGGGAAACTCTCTTAGACCTCGAAGCTTGGAGTAGAGAGTGGCGATGACTGTGACAGGTGGTAACCAAAAGGCGTAGAGGATGGATGTGAGGCTGAAGGATCAAGATTACTGGCTGAGGTTACCATGTAAAGACCAAGAGGATGTGCATAGGTTGAGAAGCCATGTGGAGGTTGACTAGTTGGGTGCCAAATAAGTTGAGGAGGAAAAGATGTTGGATGAAGGCCAAGAGGCTACCTGTGAGCAAAGAGGCTGAGATGTTGGGTGCAGAATGGTTGAGAACCTGGGTGTATGCTGAGAGGTTGTGATGTCATGGGAAAGACGAATCTTGTAGAAGGTGAAGGCCGAGTGGCTATATGAAGTGAGGCTGAGAGGTTGGTGGTCGAGTTGTGTGGTTGTGTAGCTGCGACATATCTCTGACTGAGAGAGGTGGTTGTGAGAGGGTTGTGTTGCCGAATATTCTCCAGAATGAAACAAGATGCAAACTCTCTAAAGGCTATGAGCCCAATATTGTATTGTAACTATTTGGTTGTTGAATAATACAATGGTGATCTAGGCTTTTGGAGTGTGGGTATTTTTACTTGAAAGGGTTTTCCCCATGTATATCTATGTGTTCATGTCTTTTGTTTCACCTCTCATGGTTGTTGGTTCTACATGATTGAATCTGTTAATGGTGTTGTTGAAACTGATTTGAATGAATTTCTTTCTAAGGGTCAATGTGGAAAATTAGTTGTGCCTATTTTTTCTTTGTGGCATAGTGGTCCATGTCTTTGAGGCAATCTGATGAACATAAAATTACTGAAGTCACTATTATTCTTAGATGTTTCTATCTAAGATGATTGATATTTCCCAATACATCTCAACTATGCATGCACAACCTACAACATTCTAAATTGTGTTGACATCAATGACAACATTAATGACAACACCACCAAACATTCTCATACTTGTAATAATCTCTCTCTTTGTTATTGATGGCAACACATTATGTGAAAAACCATAAAAGATAACTCTCTCCTTCTCCTCCTCTTCTAATATTTTTCACATGACTCTCTCTCCCCCTTTCAAATCAATGGAAAATATCAAAAGCTCTAATCACTCACCCTTAGGAGTGCACCCATGCAAATTATACTGAAACAATTAGATGCATAAACAACCATCATATCAGACCATCACATGATCATATAGAATACATAAACATCATAAAGGAATAAAATTCCATAACATAATCATAACCATAAACCATAATCATAGAGGATTACATATCATAGATCTCGGCCAAAAATAATATCATATATTGCTAAAAATGTGTCATAGTACAATGTCAATATGTTTCATATATAGAAAAATGGAGCTCATAGGCTCAGTGATCAAAATATAGTGTCATAATACATAATGTCAAAACGAGTCCTAGCCTAGCTACTCTACTCCCTTGAACCTCATGCCTACCTATCCTCTCATTGTGGCAATCTTGGAAACTTATGATCTAATGATGATGTCCTCTCATATGGAGTGGACTATCTTGGGCCTAATGCCTCACCATTTTGTTACCTACTATGGGAATTCTTGTTATGGGATATGTTCTGTGACGTACCCTATGATCGGCTCTATACCGTTGTAAATCTTGGATCTATCCTCTTGGGTGGTACTACTCTTATATAGATCTTAGTAGTATTGTAATCCCATGCTTGATTTGGATAGATTGCATGCATCATCCATAACTGACCCACTGTAGGTAGCCACAAAATCCAACATCTACTATTATGTCTATTGTCAATTGATAACTACTAGGTCCCTCTTTATCTGAAGGGTGTCCCTCTAGACCTTCAGGGCATCTCGCTCTGCTCTCAATGTCCCCATCTCTACCTTCAATTCCTATACTTGAGTTTGTAGGGTGGCTATCCTCTAATCCACTATCTAATAATCGACTCTGACCCCTACCTCCTCCAATCCCTCCTCTACATCTACTCTTGCTATAATCTTCTAACAAAGGATTCTCTCAGCCTCTCCCATCTTTCGATCCTTTGCATGATCTTCCTCTTGCC
>VDFB02000003.1:224120788-224132045 GCA_007258455.2 Sequoia sempervirens | reverse complement strand
TCTTGAGCGCCTTTTTCTTTGCCCGATATCGTCCCCATTACTTTTTAAAAATTTGGGGGCATACCCATATTATAGGGGCGATCACTTTCCACCTCTAAATTAATTACCTTCTAGTTCCTTCCCTTATGTGGCTTCATAATGATAAAGGAATAGTAGAACGTCTTCCATTTAGGTTTCAAAATATTGGATTAGCTTTAGATAAATAAATAATATGGGGGGGGAATATCATAAGGACAACTAGCTTATTGCAAACCAAGTCTTATTAAATTTGATATGTGCTTCTTCTTTTTATGTGTTTAAAATCTAAAATGGAGTCCTTAATAAGTCTCATCCCTAAATAGTTTTTACACATTAAAACATTCCCTTTAAGTATCCTAGGAATTAGGAAAGAAAGAAATCGTGGAATTCTCTTAGAAATCTAAGGTTTAAGTTTAGTTTTTTTTAGTAATAGGATGATACTTATAAAGTAAGATAATTCAAACTTAGTTTTTATATATCTAATAAATCATATATATAATAACTTCTAATTGTGATATTTAAAAAAATAATAATTTATAATATTGTAATTATTTATTTATTTTTTTAAGTGTCAATTTTATTTCAAGAAATATATATATTGAAATGAATTTATATTATGGGTAAAAAGGTCATGAGTTTAGAGTTAGGGTTTATTAGGAAAATAAAAGAAAACTTCATAATCATTTATTTAGGTATATCAATCGTGTAAATAAATATTGATGTATTTTGTTATTATAATACTCGGAGGTAAATGAAGAGAAGAAGAATTTTAAATTTAAGCATTGAATAACATACCATTTTAATGTGCAATTTAGACTAAGAAATTATTATCCTTAACAATATATATATATATATATAGGAATATGAGTTACCCTTGTGATTATAGGTGATCAAGTTTTAGATATTTAATATTTACAAAGAAGGTGAGGACATTTTAATTATTCATGGTTTAAATATTATATAACATCATAAACATATAGGCCCTATGGGGTATCGATTAAGAACAATGATCTTAAGTAATTATTGTGAACAATTTGCACAAACATGATAGTATTTATCTAATATATGAAACATGTAACTATTGAAATGAGATTCAACCTCGTGATAGATTAATATACTCCTTGTTTAGTGCGAAGATTATTGCTATTGTAAAGATAGACTTTTGATAATACCCAACCATGGTACAAAACTAGTATAACTATAACCTAACACCTAGAGTCGCCTTGTTCCTCATTTAAGTGTGCACATGATGGACCTCATGTACCTGATCATGTTTATTCCCACATCTCCACTCTCGAATGATGCGTTGATGGTGAGTTTGCTCAAGCAACGCCACCTAATGTGTATAGATCACTGCCATATTTGTGTATTGTAAATGTATTAGACCTAGAAGTCCCATTGTGTAAACGTGGCACTGTGTATATGCTGGGTTGTGAATCTATGTTGTTTTTTTTTTTTTTAAAGAAGGGGTTGTGATGGTTGTGTTAGATACACGTTAAAATGTGGGCATGACATTAAAGAATAATAATCTCATTATGAAGGAATAACTATGGCAACATCTTGAATATAGATCTAGCTATGTTCTTTATACAATGGAACTTTGTAATGACACTTAGCACTTGCATTAATTTTAATACGAAGTTAATGTGTTTTCTTTATATAAAAAAAAAATGTTAGGTTTTTCTAGTGTAAAATTATGGGCATGACATCCTACCTTTAGCTAAAAACTCTCATGAGGATGGGATATTATTGGCCTATAATGGAGTGTGATACCTATCACTTTGTGAAGAAGTGTCACCAATGTCAAATTCATGGAGATCTTATAAATGAACCCACTCAAGAACTATAGCCACTTACATCACCATGGCCATCCTCTCAATGGGGACTCAACCTCATTGGAAATATCCATGCCACTTTTGCAAATCAGCATAATTTTATCCTTATTTATACAAAATACTTTACTAAGTGGATTGAAGCCATCCCGACATGACCTATATTACAGCTAAGAAAATATCCAAATTTATTTTTAATTACATTATATACCACTATGGTATCTCGCAATCCATCGTTACATATAATGGTCTCCTTTTCAAGAATCAGGATGTCCGTGAACTTTGTGAGAAGTTTCATATCCAACAACATTTCACCACCCCATATTACCCCTAGGGTAATGGTCAAGTTGAGGCATCTAATAAGACTATTTGTAAAATCTTAAAGAAGACTGTCAATGAAACTCTAAGCCATGACCTGAATCTCCAACTCAATCTAACTTTATAGGCCTACCATAGCAATGTTTGTACTCCTACAGGAGCCACTCCATATTCCCTCATCTTTGGATCTAAGGACATACTTTCTATTGAGGTTGAGTTACCATCCCTATTTGTATCTATGTAAGGATTTATTAATCAAGAAAAATATCATGTATCTTGTCTACATGAGCTAGAGTTACTAGATGAAAAGAGAAAGAATTCCTTAACACATTTTTAGGCATATTAGACTTTCCTTTGACGTAGCTACAAAAATAAGGTCTGACTTAGAAGCTTTAACATTGGTGAATTAGTCTTGAAAGAGAATCCAAAGAATCAGATAGATTAAGAAAATCCTAGAAATTTTGAACCCAATTGGTTGGACCCTTATATCATCACAACAACAAATGGATCTAGTGCTTATTAGCTCTCTACTCCCAAAGGTGAACCATTTCTTGGGTCCATCAATGACATGCACCTTCACCGATATTACACCCAATTCTCAAAGTATCCCATCAAAATTCAAAAAATAAAAAAAAGTCATCACCTTGATGAAAACCTAGAAAATAGGCATCTTGGTGACAACAAATTTTTTTAAAAAAATAGTAAAGATAAATAATTCTTCCAAAAGTGAAAACCACTTCAATGGCTCTTTGCATAAGTACCATGGTAAAAACTTGGAAAACAGGTTCCATGCATAGTTATTCTATACTTCTCTATCTACCATCACTCTACCTAGTTTTCTATCCTTCGCTCATCCATTCACACATATCATCCATCTATAATAAATTTTTGTCATCCTTCTCGCATCCTAAAAACTATTGACATTTAGTGCCTTTCACTTTCATGGCCATACTTTGCATCCACCAATCGCCTCACACATAATAAGATGGTCCTATACCTGACCAGGGAAAATTTATTGACTTATGTCTTCATGGGATCTGACATATGGTATCAGCCTCATAAAATCATCAAAATCCAAAAAAATCATAAAATCATCAAAATCCAGAAAACTCATAAAATCATCAAAACCCAAAAACATCATAAAATCATCAAAATCTAAAAAAAATCATAAAACATCAAAATAAAAAAGATCATCAAGCTTCAAATTTCCAAAAATGGAGTTAGAGTCAGAGTCAGTTTGTGTTAGTCTGGTCAAACTAAATTGTCTCTACGCATCCCTATGTAGGCAAGGCCATCAATCGACGAGCCCCCAAGACATTACGTCTGTCCTTAGGGTTTTGTCAATTCATGTCAATTTTGGTTTGTGCTAGTCAAACTATGAGGTATATGTGTGTATAATAAAGGAGGGCCATCAATTTATGAGCCCTCAAGGCCCTAGGTAATCCCTTTAGGGTTTGTTGAGTCTGGTCTTATTCTTGGTCCTCGAGAAATCATTATTCAAACCAAATCATGAATCAACGGACAAACATATCTAACAATTCTAATCTTTAATCGATGGATTTCCTAATCATCATCACTATCATGTCATTGGTCTTATGTCAAAATGGGGCATTATTTCACTTGTCTCATTTGGTCTTACCACTTGTCTTCTATTAGGATGCATCCTTCGTAAGATTAGACATTGTCATTGGTCCACCTTGTCATTTTCCTTAAACAAGAAATGTCTTTCCTAAAATTAGGCATTCCTCAAAATGGTCAATTGGTCAACTTTATCAGATGTGTTATTTTCCTTAAATAGGATGTCTTTCCTAAAACTAGGCATCATCACATCGATCAATCATATCAATCAAACATTATAAAATCAACTCAAGTTAGTCATTTGGTCAATCAACCTTATGATCTTGGTCAATTAATCATGCCTTATACAAGATTTCTTTCCTAGAACCAGGCATAATCAATCAAATCAATCAATCAACCTTTCTAACCTATCAATCAAATTTGGTCAATCAATCAATCAATCATCTTTATCATCTTCCTTAATCAAGATGTGTCTTTCTAGAAACCAAACCTAATCATATCAATCAATCTTGTCAATCCTATCACTAAACATTATTCGTCTAGCAAACACTTTGTTGGTATAAATTTTTCTTATCTTTTTGATTGGTATCTGTTCATGTTATTAGCTACCAAGTATGTGTAGGATCATGATGGGCCAAAAAGTGGTGATATGATGGGTATGTGGCTAACAACTTTTTTTTACCCAAAATTGATGAAAAAAAAGGGTTTTTAAAGGAGATTCTTAGCTTTCCACCAATATAAATTATGCTTTACTTTCACTTTAATAAATAATTATTATTTATTTATTATTTGAATCACAAATAAAGTTCTGATTGATAGGCTAATTGAAAAACATCTATAGCTTTCAAACGATATCACATTTTTTGAATCTGAAACATGTGTCACATTCTATGCTTTGCATACTATATGATTAAAAGAATAAAATTGAATTTCATGAAGTTTTGACCAAGTTAAGGTGGTCAGACATACAAGTTATTATATTTTTTAAAAGTTATCATAAAAAAATTATAATTAACTATTTACTTGGAAAAACATTATAAAAGAATATGCATCACATCGAGACATGAGTCCTCTACCTATATCTAAAATATTATAAAAAATATTATCATTTTATTGCAGTTAGGGTGGTTAGACAGACACATACTTCTTATTTTTTTCATGAAATTTAAGTACTACTACATTGAAATTTAAAATCTTCACCAAATAGATTTAAAAATAAAAAAATAAACCTAGTAGTTTAGAAACTACATTCAATTTGCTACAAATTCTATTGTTATATAGTTTTGAAATAAGATAGATAACTTATGCAAATGTTTACATCAAGTTTCCGAACTATGATTTTTCTAAATTTTTTGCCACTTAAGGGCCTATTTTTTCCATGATGATCCTACACATACCCTACCTCGAGGATGTCCTATCAAGTATTTAGAGGGGTGATGACAGATCATGATCTCTTTTATTTCCTTGTTTTCTCTGGTTTGTCTTGGAAAAAAGAATAGGATAATTGGGTCCTTAATATGAGCCAGGGCATTCCTTATATTTTGGAATTATCTTTTGACAACTTGTCTCTCACAAATGGTACCATTGCACACATTGGTCTATGTCATACCATGGTTTTTGTGCTCCATTTGTGAAAATTTTGATGCCCAATGATGATAAACATAAAAGTATGAATTTCCATTCTTTTTCATTTCCAAACTCGGATGTCACACCTCCTTCTCCATTCTCCATGCTAACATCTATCTCTTCCATGCTAACATTTCTTCTATCTACATCTTGATATCATCTTATGACACACAAAATACCCTGCATACATGATCATGTTGGGAAACATTATAGAAAGCATTATCATCATAGAGATTATCATAATTAACATATATTTGCATGAGAAAATACAAAAAAAACATAGAGTACATCCATACAGTATTACTATTTCATAGCATCATAACATAGCAAAGATGACATTGCATTTTATATTATGATCATAGTTCATTTCCATTACCACATTTCATATACATTACATCAATTTTTGATTTCATTCAATAATCATAAACATATCATACATCACTTTTTCATTTATTTTAGGCATTTCTAAGCATTCCATGCATGATCCATAGATATCATATAGCATAATATTAATCACATTCATATATCACATCACATCATAGAGTTAGTTCATATGTATTGCATTAATATATAACATTATTGCATAATCATATAAGTGTTAAAAGGCGTAGGACAACTAAGAGGGGGGGTGAATCAGTTGTCACCAAATTCAAACACAAAACTTCAAACACTAATCAAATTCTCAACCACACTAATCTATTATTGATTATGAACATGTAATGCAGATGATAGAAAGAAAAATCAACACAATGAACACCAAATTTTACATGGAAAATCCAATAAGGGAAAGAAAACGATGAGGATTAACTCACAATATAAAGTAATAGCAAAACCAAATACAAGAGGCTCACTACCAAGGGCTCACTACTAGAATGCAAGGGCTCACTACCTACAAAAAGGTCTCATTGTCTAACAAGGAGGATCACTACATACATATGTAAAAGATAATAGAAAGATCCACCACAATAATTTACACACATCCATAACCTTGATTAGAAGATTGCAGAAACCTTTAGCTCACTACTTTTAGGAATCTAACACAATAAAGTACTACTGCCTCAACTCACTTTCTCACAAATTTTCTCTTCACTTGTGGCTTACTTTGTTACTTTGTATCATTCTAATCCTTCACAACTCAACTTGCTTTTATACCATCTTTAACCTTACAAAATTTCTCCAAGGTCGATCACTTACGCTTGATTTCAAAAATTTAAATTAGGTCGGTGAATCAACATTCTTACAATGGAAAGGAATGAGAGTGGGCCAATTAAACATTTAACCATGACCAAAAGAAACATCTTAGATCATCCACATGCTTCCTTAATTAAATTTTAGTTCATTGTATTAAGTGTAAACACTAGGTCAGCCAAACCTAATGAAAACACAAATGAGCATTGGAGTACACACTTTCTAGCAAGAAGATAACATGCAAATGATGTAACAAACCTTATCATGCATGATATTTCATCTCTGATACCTTCAGATACATCCACAATAAGTGCGATAACCTTGAAACATAGAACACCTTCCAATAGTCCACCCAAACTATGCAAACACATATAGAAACTCTGAAACTCAACTTCCAGAGCACCAAACCATAAAAATATTTGCCAAAACCCAAAGAATACTATTATAATACATATTCTAGATCTGTAAGACCTAAAACAAAACAACAGAGGACTATGGAGTAGAAACCTTTCTCCTGATACATAGACAAGAAAGTCTTTCAAACCAATTCATACACCAGTGAAAACAACTTTCACACTCCATCAAACCAAAAGTTACAAATTAGAAGATGACACCAATATATCCCCAACAACAAACCTTCAAATCTACACAAGCATAGGATCAATACAAAAGAAATGCAAAGCACATACCACAACACATTCTAAATACATACACAACTCTGACGTCACTCTCTATTAATTTTCTCAAAAACACTTGGTAAATTATCATTTTAGCACATCTACAACATCATAAGGATAACTCCATGCACTCACATCTTGTTGAGAAATCTAACTCAAATTACTGGCTTGATCACTTGATGGAGCGCTTGTATTTTCCTCCTTCATTGGCCTATGTTTTGTCATGGAGTTTAGAATTTTCTTAACTTCCTCACTGACTAATCTCCTTTGTTGTCGTGGTGATTAGGAATTTCCTAACCTCCAATTGGAGGTTTTGAAGTTTGTGTTTTTGGTGACAGGGAGATCCTTTGATTGAGATGTTGCAGCTTCTAGGAACATTGTAACCTCCGTCGTGAGGTTTGGAAGTTCATGTTTTGAGCAACGAAGCAATCCCTTTGTTATCATGTTGCAGATTTTGAGAACTTTTTAACCTCCATCGTGAGGTGGGTATGTACAGGATCATCATGGAAAAATAGGCCCTTAAGTGGCGAAAACTTTAGAAAAATTGGAGCTAGGCAACTTGATGTAAAAATTTGAATAAGTTATCTATATTATTTCAAAAATATGTAATAATAGAATATATAGAAAATTGAATGTAGTTTCTAAACTACGAGGTTTATTTTAAAAAAAAATTCTATTTGGTGAAAATTTGAAATTTTAATGTATTAGTACTTAAATTTCAAGGAAAAATAAGTAGGTGTCTATCTGACCACCCTAACCATAATAAAATGATAATTATTTTTTATAAGATTTCATATATAAGTAGAGGACTCATGTCCTGATGTGATGCACATTTGTTTGTAATTTTTTTAAAAGTAAATAATTAATTATGAAATTTTTATTACAACTTTTAAAAAATATAAAAACTTGTATGTCTGACCACCTTAACTTGGGAAAAATTTCATGAAATTCAACTATTTTTTTAATCCAATAGTATGCAAAGCATAAAATGTGACACATTTTTTGGATTCAAAAAATGTGATACCATTTGAAAGCTATAGATGTCTTTCAATCAGCCTATCAATCAAGACTTTAGTCATAATTCAAATAGAAAATGAATAATAATTATTTATTAATTTGAACTTGTAAACCATAATTTATATTGGTGGAAATCTGAGAATCTCATTTAAAAAACCTTTACGTTTCATCAATTTTGGGTAAAAATAAGTTGTCAGCCACATATGCTACACATACCCATCATATTGCCACTTTTTGGTCCATCATGATCCTGTGCATACCCAAGTTTGGAAGTTTGAACTTTGGGCAATAGGGATATTCTCTTATTAGCAAGTTGTGGGTTCTGGGAACTTCATAACCTCTGTCAAGAGGTTCTGAAGTTTGGTTCTCTAGCGATAGAGTGACTTCGATGCTAGTGGATGGTGGTACCTATTTGCATAGATGGTGATTTCAGGCATACGACAGTGACATGGATGCTACATTGATGGTAGGGACCACTTGAGACATGATTAGTTGGTGGATCATGATAAAGGTTGACAAGTGGTGATGATGTGGAGGATAGATGGCATGTGGGCCCATGTGCTCGATGGTTGACTCATGGGGAACCCTAAGTTTGAAGGTGGAGAATTGTTTGATTGCCTCTCTAATAGCCAACATTGTATGGCATATGGGTTGAGGTGAAACCCTAAAGGGGAAAGATAGTTGAACAATCTGTTAGTGATAGAGATGAAGACTCTTAGGACCAGCTAGGGTATTTCTTGTGGAACCATTCATAGAGCAGAGGCCGACCCTAGTCAAGCTGAGCTATAGGATGAAAGGCTAGATATGGAAAAGGCTGGGGGAAACTCTCTCGGAGCTCGAAGCTTGGATCAGAGAGTGGCAGCAACTATGAGCAGTGGTAACCAAAAGGCGTAGAGACTAGATGTGAGGTTGAAGGGTTGAGTAATGGTAAAGGCTACCAGGAAAAGACTGAGAGGATGCATGAAAGTCAAGAGGCCACATGGAGGTCAAGTGATTGGGTGTCGAATACGCTGAGGATGAGATGATTGATGCATGTCGAGAAGCTACTTGCAAGCAGAGAGGTAGAGATGTTGAGCACAGACTGGCTGAAATCATGGGTGTATGTCAAGAGGTTGTGATACTATGGGAGAGACATATCTTTTAGAAGGTGAAGTCTGAGTGATTGTGTGATAGTGAGGCTAAGAGGTTGGTGGTTGAGTTATGTGGTTGTGTAGCTACGAGATGTCTCCTATTGAGAGAGGTGGTCACGAGAGGGTTGTGTTGTCGAATATTCTCCAAAATGAAACAAGATGTAAACTTTGTAAAGGCTATGAGTCTAATATTGTATTGTAATTGCTTGGTTGTTGAATAATACAATGGCAATCTGGGCTTTTAGAGTGTTGGGTTTTTTACCCAAAAGGGTTTTCCCCACATATATTTTCGTGTTCATGTTTTTTGTTTCATCTTTCATGGTTGTTGGTTCTGCACGATTGAATCTATTAATGGTGGTGTTGAAATTGATTTGCATGAATTTCTCTCTAAGGGTCAATGTGGGAAATGAACTATGCCCATTTCCACTTTGTGGCATAGTGGTCCATGTCTTTGAGGCAATCCAATGAGAATAAAATTACCGAAGACATTACTATTCTTAGATGTTTCTATTTGAGATGACCGATATTTCCCAATAAGTGGTATCAAAGCCTTCTTTTGGGATGTGTTTTTTCCTAGTTCATTTTTGGTTCTAGGTATTCATTTTGTGAAGATTTCTTAGTCTTGGGCTTGAGGAAATCGTGAGGAATGAGTTGATATTTTGATCATTTGATGAGTGGAAGTTCTTGCCTTTCTGTTTAAGTTTTTGAGATAACATGCAACATGGACGATGATGAAGATGGAGAGACTTGAGGCTCATTAGTTGGTAGCGAATGATCCTTATGTATGGGGTGGAATATTTTTTTCTTTGTGGATATGTTGCAACAAATCTTTCATATTCGGTGTCTATGTGGGAGGCTCCCTGATGATATGGAGAAGCTTGGGTTTTCGTTTAGTCATGGAATAATGTGCTTTGCTAGGTGTTTTAACATGGTATTCAAGGTATTGTTCCATATACCCTTGTTGCATGAAGGCTATGGAGTTGGTCATTGGATGATCTGGAAGCTTTTGTAATAGCCTATCTCTCAGATGCATGTGCATGTTGGTGATTTTGGAGTTGGCTTGAAATGGGCCTAGAGTTCCTAAACTATTGTTTGTACTTGCATGGATCTATGATTTTTTAGGTTTTACATGGTCAAGCAAAACTTGTGGTTATGTGGAGCTACTATTAAGCTATTTTCTAGACTCTAGCATTTGGGTGTGACTTGATGATATAGTTACAGTTTGGCATGGTTTGAGGAGGTGTGATAACTTCTCTACATGGGAGTGTTGGTACATGATTTTTCACTCAACATTCTTATGGTGGTGGTCATGGGTTTCTTGACTATGGTTCTCGTTGTGGACATGATTGGTGAATCAGATATGAGCTTGATTTGGTGTTTGAGTCATGTTTTTCTATGTTCTTATTCTCTTTGAGATCTCAATTTTATTATTGGGTAAGTGCACCAAGATGGTTCCCAAAAAGGGGGCTTAAGTGGCCACTTTTGTTTGAAATAAGGAAATACTGACTTTGGATGTGAAATTGAGGATAGATACACTAAATTTTTTGAGATGGAACAGAAACAAGGATGGAAGTGGTCCAAGTCTACTTTCTAAACTACTACTTTATTTTGAAAATGGTTGAGATTAAGGCATTCAAAAGAGGGACGTACATAAATTGGTTTTATTTTTGTCAGAAAAACATAACATAGCAACTCTTGTATGACTTTAGCAAGGTGAAATTTTTTGTAGTATTTTTAAAATCACTATGGTCAAAAGTTAGCTAATAGTATCTAGTTGATGCATTATTTTTCTAATAACTTTTTAATGAATCTTTGATTTTTTTAAAAATTTCTAAGTGGGAACTTCCTAAAAAGAAAAATTTTGGTTGTGCTC
>VDFB02000003.1:224051165-224120688 GCA_007258455.2 Sequoia sempervirens | reverse complement strand
GTTGATTTGACTTGCTAACCAATCTTCAATCACCTGCATACCTCCAAAATATACATACAAAGGTCTGGAAATACACATGCAGAAAGGAGGAAAATGGTTGAGGGTTAGCAAATAGGATTTTTCCTTGGTAAAACCCCACTTTGGTAATCAAACCCTTAATAAAATAATGAAATGCAAGAGAATGATAAACTAACAACATGCAAATGCTATCAACTTACAAAACCCTTGATGATACAAATCTGAAGTAATGGATGCTCCAAAATGCTTGAATAGTGCTTGATAAGATGTCATAAGATACTTGAATGCTTGAGATTGCTTCAATATGATGTGTGAATGTTGGAAGATAGAATGGATGAGTTAGGAGATGTAAAATGAGGTAAAAAAAATTATTTATACAATCTTGTGCCTTAGTAACCTGTTCATACATCATCACAAGCTGACATCAAGTGTCTTTGAATAAAAATCAGAAAGGAAATTTAAAATATTTTGAATTTGGAGTGAAGCGGGACTCATTCACCACCCATGGTGAACTGGTCCCACCTAGGACCTAAAAAATGGGTGTCAAGAATTATCTTGTATTTAATGTTGTTTGTCGGGATTAAATTCAAAAATTCACTTAATTGAGGCTTATAAGGGCATAAAGGGGTCAAATAAAGCATAAGAAAGGGATAAATAGTGAAGTTGTGCCTAGAAAAATGTGAAAGCTTGTTACAAGACTTTACAACACTTCAAAATAGGACTTTTTTAGTGATGAAAAGGTGATTTTTAGGTGAATTGTAATGAATAGAGTCTAGAAGAGTGTAGAAATGTCTTACAACACTTCATAACACCTTCAAAAGATGACATTATTTGAATTTAGTACCAAACTATGCATGTTCAAGCCATGTTACATCACAAAATCAGAGCAAAATAGACCAAACATTATGAAGCAAGGCCTAAAAGACCATGAAAATGACAAGGTTCCATTTTTCTATGGTGCATGTATCTCTCTAGTAATGTCTCCCATCTGATCTCATAACCCTGCACATCGAGCTCTGATTCATCCTCATAATCACAAAAATCATAGATCACCTATGACCCTTGAATGAGATCATATCCCGGCCATGAATTTGTAATTGCAATATCCAATACACATCCTCCAAGGTAAAAATCACCTCCCCAGTAGGTAAATGAAAAGTGCAAGTCTTGAAGTGCCATTGCTCCACAAGTGTTATATGCATACCTTTGTTTACCCTGACAATGGGCATATATGTGATATAGAATAACCCTAGGTTTAGCAATGTGCACCTCTTTCCACTTGACAACTAATCTCGAAGCTGAAATATTATTGGTTGTGACTCCCATATAGATAGGGGGAAGTACAATCCAAGGTCACCACGAACAAATTTCATCATGTCAATTTAAAGTCTTCATTTGACATATTGAACCTAAATTACACAAGTCATTTTCTCCTAAACTGGGGAAACTTTTTATCAGTTAATTGTGTTTTTCTACTTGTCAATTGCATCATAGAATTCATTCACATCCCTATTTTTGCACATGCATCACACAACTACAAATTGCATTGAATACCTTAGCTAATGTGTCAAAGGGTCGCTTGCGGAAAACCTCTTATCAATTATGTTGTTTCTTAACACATGCATCATTTCCCCTCATGCTTTTGGCACTTTATGTCGATTGTGTTATTCATGGTCATATTTTTGACTCCTAAATCAAATGCAGTGCACCATTTTAGATGTGTTGCACCGCAACCGCCCCTCCCTTTGATTTAACAGTTAGGTCACAATGAGGTGATTGCAGTGAAATGAAGTCACCTGCATCATTTGTACATGCAATTGCATCAAATGGAATGCGGCACAATTTCCTACTAATTGTTTCCTACCACTAAATGCATGGAAATAAAAAAATCACAAAGTAGGCTTGGAGTACATACCGGGTCGGGCGCTCCCTTAGGTCAATAGAAGGTGTAGATGTGATAGCCTCAGTGTGTGGAGTGTGGAACCAATGACATCTTCTCAACTTCTCTCTCCTAGAACTCCTAAACTTTCTAATTTTGGAATGCACAAATAAGTAATTTTCTTAATCAAGGCCATATTTATAAACAAAAAATTAGGGTTTGCACTATTGATATGTACTAGGTGCACTATTTGGATGACTTTAAACCTAAATTTTATGCCTTAAATTACCTTGAAAATCAATTTTGTCACCACCATTGAACTCCTAACTATCAAATTGACTTATCAAAATAATTTTCCAATTTTTTTGACTTTTTTTAAAAATTAAAAAAATTCTTTTGAGGGGGCATACATCCACCCTACTTTCACTAGGGCATATTTTGACGATATTTATTTGACACAATGTGATGAATTGAATTATGTAAAAGAGGGGAAAAATTTCTTGGTCTGTGAGCATCATTTTTCAATCGTCTTGGTCTTCTTCTTCCTTGCATCATTAAACAATTTTAATTGTTTAATTTCCAAATCCCATTCCTCTATAAATCAAAATTAATTTTAATTATTTCATTAATTCATCACTTTATTCCCCTTTGAACAATTAAATAAATTATCTTTTTAATTGTGGCACTAACATTTTCCTTCTGTCTGTGATTAGGGTATGTGCAGGATCATCATGGAAAAAGCAGGCTCTTAAGTGGCAAAGAAATTAAGAAAATCAGAGTTAGGCAACTTGACGTAAAAAATTGAATAAGTTGTCTATATTATTTCAAAAATATTTAAAAATAGAATCTAGAGAAAATTAAATGTAGTTTCTAAACTACTAGGTTTGTTTTAAAAAAAAGAAATGTATTTGGTGAAAATTTGAAATTTCAATGCAGCAATACTTAAATTTTAGGGAAAAAATAAGAAGTAGGTGTCTCTCTGACCACCCTGACCACAATAAAATGATAGTATTTTTTTATAATAATTTAGATATAAGTAGAGGGATCATGTCCTGATGTGATACATATTTTCTTGTAATATTTTTCCAAGTAAATAATAAATTATGATTTTTTTATTAAATTTTAAAAAAATATATAAAAAATTCATATGTCTGACCACCTTAACTTGGTCAAAACTTCATGAAATTCATTTTTTCATTTTTTAATCCTATAGTATATGAAGCATAGAATGTGACACATGTTTCAGATTCAAAAAATGTGATACCGTTTGAAAGCTATAGATGTTTTTCAATTCGTCTTTCAATCAAGACTTTAGTTGTAATTTGAATAGAAAATGAATAATAATTACTTATTAAATTCAAAGTAATGCATAATTTATATTGTTGGAAAGCTGAGAATCTCATTTAAAAACCCTTTTCATTTCATCAATTTTGGATAAGAAAAAAGTCATAGCCACATACCCATCATATTGCCACTTTTTGGCCCACCACGATCTTGCACATACCCATTAAATGAATTATTATTCATTTAATTATTAATTTCACATCATTCATCTATAGTTAAATAATTATTTATAATTATTTATCAATTCATTGGTCTTCTTTATTTAATCTATAGTTAAATAATAATTATTAATTATTTATCTATTCATTGCTCTATTTGCCCTTCTATAATTAAATAGTTATTGAAATTATTTAATTATCTTTTGTCATTTCTTCCCCATTAAGTAATTAATCTAAATTAATTATTTAATTCTCCTTCTCTATTTCCTCTTATTTAATTAAATTGGTTGCATAATCATTTTAATTAAATTCCCATTTTCTTTTTCTCCCACAAATAAATAATTTAGAAATTATTTATCCTCCACTTGATCAAAGATTCCCTTCTCATGAATTAACTAGATTTACTATTTAATTCCTCCATTATCCCTCCACTCTCTCATTTTCAAATCTCAACCATTGATTGTCTCTAGTCTCTTTTCAATCTTGACCATGCATTTCATAGTCATCCCTAGCCTACTATTCAGTGGTGCATGCATCCTCAACTGTCAATCTGATAATATTTCTAGAAGATCTATCTTATCTATCCATTAAAATGGATTTATATAAAAGGAGCTCTGCTCCTCCATGATTTTTGATTTAACAACCACGTATCTCCAATATACATGCTTATTATTTGTAAGTATTTGCATACATGTACAACAAACTAAGGGAAAAATTGCAAAGGCTATTTGAGGAGAGACAAGGGAGGTGATTCAACTTCAAAGATGGGGAGTTTGTTATTTGATTACTTTCATTTTATCCTTCTTGTTTGATTGTACTCTCTTATTTTGATTGGTATTTTAGCTTAGATTAGTGCAGTGGTTGTCACTTTAATCTTTGCTATTTGAATTTCCTATCTTACAATAATATTAATGAATCAACTTGAAGACCACTTCAAAACATGAAATTAGAACTAAGGCACTACATAGACAATAAGGTAAATTTCACCAAGCCATAGGAGAAAAGATATAAATGTGGATAAATATGAGGCATTTCTCAAACTAGCCTAGGAAACCAACAATAGTGCTAACCTTTTGCAATTGATAGAAACTTCCTCAACAACACTGGTGACCTAAAAATATATGAGTGCAATACCCATAAAGCATAAACACTAAATCCTAAACTACAAGACCATATCTCAAACATCAGAGGAATGTGAAGCATTTTCCCAAATAGTCTTCACATCAACATCCAAAAGAAAACAACTTGTGGAGGGTAGAACTACCTTTCAACAACACATGTTTCAATAGGAACAAAAGGAGAGAAAATTATTTACACCTTCATCAACATCTCTCTATGTTGTGACCAATACTTCTAATCCTTATCAAGTAATGCTTCTATTCCTTATCTAAATATATCTTCATTAAATTATTTTTGTTGATAGCAACTATACTTCATACAAATTCAATTAAATTTATTCAAGTAATGACATCAAACCATGAACACCAAAAATACATCACCATACATAAATTATATCACAAACTAATTATTGTCAACAATGTAACAATACCACCAACAAAACAATCACTGGACAAAATTTCCCAAGTGTTCACAATTATTGCCAACAAACAATACCACCAAAATCTCAAACATATGTAACATCATCAAGTATTAACATTTCAATAATCTCCCCAAGTGTTTAAATCCAAATCTAGTTCAATCTTCTAAGCATATGCAATAGTCTCCTTAAATGTTGGCATTAATGACAAGCTACCAGATATACAACAAACTCTTCAATTGTTGACACCAATGACAACCAATGCCAAAATAAAGTGTATATTGAGACATCATAAATTATGCAAACAAAGTAATGATATTTAAAAAAAGAGTCAACATTCACTCATCAAAAACCATCAAAATTAATATATCTCTAATAATTTTATGGCCTTATGAGTGCCATTAAAAAATGATAATCTATTTTTTTATGAAGTTACACACAATGCTAAAAGAAATAATTTTTACCAATAGACTATTTACAATTACCATCAACCAAAATTTTATTAAGAATGGTCGTAAGAAATTTTTCACCTATATGACCAAATCGATGATTCCAAAACATACATGAATTTTTATTGTCAATTACATTGGTAGAGCTACAAAAAGTGGAGGAATTTAGTGTAAACAATGTTTCAATAGAAGATCCTTTAATACTAACAAATCTCCCTCTTACCAACCCACAACCAATCTTGTCATGTGTCACAAGCATTCTAGACCCATTCAAATTGGATACGAAAAGTAAATTTATTTCATGTACTAACATATTTAAAACATCATCTAGGGTTTTAACCCTTTTGTCACTTAAATATAACTTTATGTTTCCCTTACCAACAATCGTTTTTTTTTTTGTTATTGTAGAAACCTAAAATTTGACCTTACCCAACCACACCTAATTTTAGCCTATCCTTAGCCATTAATTGAATAAACATCTATTATTTATTCATTTATTCCCATTTTTATCCTAATATT
Organism: Sequoia sempervirens; assembly: GCA_007258455.2. NCBI lineage: Eukaryota > Viridiplantae > Streptophyta > Pinopsida > Cupressales > Cupressaceae > Sequoia > Sequoia sempervirens. Next base: position 224,114,784 of record VDFB02000003.1, on the reverse strand, counting down.
TTAATTAAGTAAATATTTATTATTTATTTAATTATTATCCCTTCATCATGATCCGATTAATTAAACAAATAATTTATTTATTTAACTATTTGCCTTTTATCCTCTATCATTATCCATATAATCCTAGTGATTCATCCTGTTCACATGGATCATAATCTAAATTTGTCATCATGTCACAAATGTCTCCTTCACATGTCTAGTTAAGACATTTGTATATATTCATTGAACCTAGACACCTTCCCAAAAGTTAAACTATTTTTTCATTTTATCCATTCATTTAAGTTAACCTCTTAATCTTAGCCATTTCCATAAGGATTTTTTCCTTATCTCAATCCTAAACCTGGATCCTATACATCATCTGATACTTATCATATGATGCATCCTTGATCCAAACCCTTATTCTCAAGCAATCCTAGCCATCCATCATCAATCGTTTCTAGCCACTATTTTTTCCTCTTCAAGTCTCTATATCTAGAGGCTTTAATCATTAATTTTTTATGGAATTTAGATCTATCATTCCTACATGCTATCAAAATCTCTATTTAAAAAATTATATCAAGGTTTTGCAAAAAAATTAAGCAATCCCTATATCAACATCAAAGAGCAAATCAATTGGAATAAGGGTGCACTCCCTTTTTGCTCATCAACGAGAGAAATAAAGTTTCTAGGTGAAGGTAATGTGCTTTGTATTTCTTTTATCTTCATTTTCTCCTTCAATATTTTTTAACCCTCTATATTTTAGCATGCCTGATGGGACTCACATTGCTATACTAATGTTTTTCATGAAGTTTTTGTGAGTTTTATGATGTAGATTGCATTTTTTGGATCCAGAGTGTGAAGTGGTGTCTCTATCTCAAAGAAAGATACCTATGTTTCATAGAGCCATGCCTCTATTGCATAAAGTGGCATAGGTCTATTATGTGAAGTGGCACCTCCATCACCCAAAATTGTGCTTTTGTTCTGCATCTTGCATTTGATCAATTTGACCTAAATCTATGATTCTTATAACCTTTGAGACCTTATTTTTTACGATTAAATAATTTTAACACTCTATTTTTATAGGTTGATTCATTATTTTCTGGCAAAAAATAAGGCTTTTAGGGTTTTGCAAACTAAGGTTTCTTGCAAGATTTCTAGGAGATCTAGATTTTACCTAATTTTGAGATATTTTGATCATATAAACTAACATATTTTGGATAATTCCCTATTTTTCAAGTTTTCTATAGCTTCCTCTTGCAAGTTCCCAAATTGGGTTGGTGCAAAATCTCATTTTTTTAGCTCCAAGAGGTCATTTTTAGGCTCTACTTGTCAAATTGTGCCTTTATTTCATAGAGAGGCACCTCTATTTCATAGAGATGAACTTGCTTCATAGATTTTCACCTCTAAATCACCATGATACATCTCTATTACATAAAGTGGTACACCTCTATTAGGATTTAAATCTATTCTTTTTCTCAGACTACAATCTATAGGGCTCTTGGGTCATTTTTCTCATCTATTTTCATTTTTAAGTGACTAACAAGTGGTGCAACTATCCAATACTTGTAAAATATCATTATCATTGAGATTAATAATATTATTATCATTGGTCCAAGGATTTTTTTCCACTAATGTAAGTCTCTAAATTAGCTTAGTGGGATTAATGAACATTGTTTATTGTGTTTGGAAGTGTGTGTACACATATGCTCTCTCCTTGTAGTTAGTGTGATAGATTGGAGATCTCATAAATCTCAAATTTCTTCATTTCTTTTATGTTCTAAGAGTTCTTCATTTCTTTGACTGATTCATCTTATTATTGCAAAAGTTCCTAGAGTTTACATATGGGTATGTGCAAGATCATCATGGAAAAAACAAGCCCTTAAGTGGCAAAAAAATCAGAAAAATCAGTGTTAGGCAACTTCACGTAATTTTTTTAATAATTTATCTATATTATTTTAAAAATATATAAGAATAGAATCTGTATAAAATTTAATCTAGTTTCTAAAATACTAGGTTTATTTAAAAATAAATAAAATCTATTTGGTGAAAATTTGAAATTTCAATGTAGTAGTACTTAAATTTCAGGGAAAAAATAAGTAGGTGTCTATCTGGCCACCCTAACCCTAATAAAATGATAATATTTTTTATAATATTTTATATATAAGTAGAGGACTCATCCTCAGATGTGATGCATATTTTTTTGTAATTTTTTTCCAATTAAATAATTAATTATAAATTTTTTATTAAAATTTTTAAAAAATATAAAAACTTGTATGTCTGACCACCTTAACTTTGTCAAAAATTCATGAAATTTAATTTTTCTTTTTAATCCTATAGTATGTGAATCATAGAATGTGATGCATATTTTAGATTCAAAAATGTGATACCGTTTGAAAGTTATAGTGTTTTCAATCGACCTATCGATCGGGACTTTAGTCATAATTCTAATAGAAAATGAATAATAATTATTTATTAAATTAAAATTAAATCATAATTTATATTGGTGGAAAGCTAATAATATCCTCTAAAAACCCTTTTCATTTCATCAATTTTGGGTAAAAAAAATTCATCAGCCACATACCCTACAAATACCCATAATGTTGCCACTTTTTTGCCCATCATGATCCTGCACATACTGACACTCCTTTTGGTGGTGATTCTAGTGTGATAAAATTTTCTAGGAAATCATGCTTGAGTATTTCCTAGTCTTTATTATGGTTCAAATAATTCTTTTGATACCACAATAACTTTTCTCCTCGGATAGACACAAAAAATTCAAATAGTTTAATGTTATCTCTTGTTAGGTGTTGTCTCTTCCATAAAGACTCTAGAATGAATACATGGTTGGCTGTCTCAGTTGTGTCCTATCCAAACATGGTAAATTTCATGGTAGTATTAATGATAAATTCTACTTTTGAATCATTATTAGTGTATCCTATATAAATTTCTTATTTGCTCGACATGTATCTGTATTATTTTTCTCTTCTATTCTTTGTTGTCCTAGATTTTTTTCTACTTCCTTTGTTGAAATCCTTCTTGCTTTAATTGGCATTAGGGGTGACTCTTGGTCTTGGGGTTGCATATGTTCAAATTTTCTCTTCATTCTTGGAGGTTTTTGTTTACTCATTAGTTTCATTTGATTAATACATGGTGTCATCCTATTATAGGGTGTCAACTTCATATAATTCTTCTTATTTGTTATCAAACCTTTGCTTCTTATCTTCAATATACTTGGGGCTACTAATTCTTTCAATTAACAATTATCATCAAACATTGTATTACAAATGTTTTGTACCATAGTTTCTAGTGGTGACCACTCCTTATTTATAGGAGGTATCATGATTCTTATTATTACATGTCCCATTTCTTTTCTAGAGTTCCCATAGTCTTCAATTTCTTCTTCTATATTTTGAATGATTTGGTTCATTTTTTTTATGCTAGAACCTAAGTATGGAAGGAATTTCTTCTCTATCCTCTCTAGTAGCACCCGCAATGGTGCACTCTTATTCTTCTTCTCTAGCAGTGCCCACATCAATGTACTTAGCAACACCCTCAACAATGCACTCATTATCCTATTGTTATCTCTTGTTCCCATATGACTTCCAAATCCAAATTTCCATTAATTCTTATATATCTTATGGGTAAAAGAAAATTTCTAAATAGTTGTATCATTTTAGGCATCTTTTTAGATCCCTCCCATTCCATTTGTTATCCCCTAGTGGACTACCCCCCTTTCACAAAGGGGGCTCTGAGGGTTTGACACAAATTGGTTTTTTTCCAGCTTTCTTTGCTTCTTATGCTTTATACTTTCTTTATTTCTCTCTCCAAGGTCCCAACAATAAAACCAATTTTGGCAAGAAGGATAGGGAAGTGCATTTTAGAGATGTGTACCTTATAATATCTTATGTATCTAGTTTATACCTTGAAGGATACATTAAGAGAAACAAGAACTTGTGTTAGGATTTAAGGTGAACAAAAAAAGTAAACTATACTACTAACAAAGAGCCATTCATCTATCTATAACCCATATGTATATAACTCCTTATATATCTTTATATTGTATAATATGGTATACAAAAGGGAAGTATTAGTCTCTTCTTATATACATACTTCTCTTATACATCACACATTGCAACATATCATCCCACATATGACTTACATTGCATATATGTATACATTCCCATGAAGGGACATGACTCTTAGTTACAACTAATGTCTTTTCCATTCTTTGTGGCCCTTTAGTGGTAGTCTACATATGAAAAGATCTATTACAACCTTTGACCTACTAATAGGGGTCATGATAAGTCCTTTCTTTTTCACTTGTACATTTTATTGTGCATCTTTTCTCTTTTGGAGAATAGTTTTATTTCCCATTGTGTTTTCTCCTTTATTTATGAGAATTCTTTTTTTACACTCATATATAACATTTCCTAATAGTTAGAACCTATCATCATTATACTTATTTATCCCCAATTTTCTCTTAATGGGGTGTTGTCATTAAGAGTGACATTGTCAAAGTCTTATTCATACTATTTAAGTGATAACTTAAGGTTTTTTTTTTTTTCCTCACCTCATGTGGCTGTGACACATGTACTCACCTTTTGAGAAACTTAACTCATGTGTATATTCCACCTATATCTTACTTTCCCCATGCACATGACACATCATGGATACATGCCCTACACATATGAAGGGGGTTATTTTCCACATCTACCTTCTCATCTCATGATTTTTCTATATATTCAAGGGGATCATATCTAATTGCAAAATTTTTCATTTTGCAAATATTGTATATTCAATATATTATATTTTGGAAATTTTATAATAAATCTCTTATAAAAGGAATATCCTTATTTTGTAAGATTTATTGGGTTGTGAGGGTCAAATGCCAAACTCTAATATAAATTAATTATTTTTATGCTTAATTTGATTTTTTTCTTATTGTCTTATTTCTTGTTTATGTACTCATGAGTGCACATTCATCTAAAAAATTGCTCATATATTTATATCAAACATTGGTAAAAGAACCATTTTTCACAAATATCTAAATGGTCGTATCTAATGATGTGTCTTCCAATACTTCATCTAATTCTAGAAGCTTTCTCATACATCAAACATTAGTGACTACACCTTTCTCCATGAATATTTTCCATAGTATTAGATCATTGATGGGCTCATCAAATGGTGCAACTAATTGTTCCTCCCACAACCATATATTCCTCTTTCTTACTAATTATTTTATTTCTCATTATGGCTTACCTCTAGACTTTTGTAGTCCTCTTATTACACCTATATCTCATACTTCTACCTACATTCTTACTAAAATTCAAGCATTCCATGTATGTGTCTCACACCATTGCTCATTTCATCCTTGTGTCTCATACTATTCATATGTTTTGATACACACCTAAGTCATCACATAATGTGGTTCCTTCTTCCATGGCTACATCCTTCTTACTACACACCCCCATTTAACCTCTTATATTATCTTACACACCTCTAACACCACACTTGTATCCATTTCTACCCTAGATATTCTATTACAAGTTTTTCCCATTTTAATGATCATAATAACAATGCTATCACATACAACCCTCCATATATAACAATTCTTTCTTTTGAGGTTGTTACATATCTATTCAGTTCAAGGTTTGTGATAGATATATAAAAAAAGGTGACCTAAATATACATTTACAAGATTTTACTATAGTATGTCTAGATTTTTCTTATGAAGAAAAGATCTCACTTCAATTATCTAACTCTAAGGGGTTGTGTTCTACAAGTTTTTAAATCCTTAACCTCTAGGTTCTATTCACTCTATTGATGAGTTACCCACTACATTCTAATGGCATTTGCACATCAACATGGATTTAAAATAGATAGCCAATTTTCTATTATGGTATTCACTTCCAAACTTTATATGAAAATTAAAACACCACTTTCATAAAAATAAATTGCAAATCATATTCCTTGAACCAATTCTCCAAATCATTAATAACTATATGAACTTGTCTAATTTTTCATCTTATAAAAATATACATTCATAAAAAAATATTGAAATCAAATTACTTAACTCTTAACACATTTAAATATGATATGAGGATTGAAATATCTTAAAGACTACTCAATATAAATCAAATTTCTTAAATACAAAACTGAACACAACTAAATAATTCTCTACCATCTCAAATTAAATCAAAATTATATACAAAAACTTATATGACATCTAAATTTCAATATTAGATTCCCATACAAAACATGCTAAGAATATAAACTATGAATTTTTAGGCACGTACCTGGCTACATATTAACCGTAAAATTTAGGACACAAAATTCATATAGACATGGATTTGGAAGGACTAGGGGAGAGGACCCAATAGTTGTGCACCCTAACTTCGTGCTTCTAATTATCCTACATGGAAATTTCAAATCACTCCCAATTTTTTACAGTAGCTTACTTGGCAAGTCCCTTGCTTATAACTTTCGTTTTAGGGCAACATCATCAGATATGATGCCACATCAGCATGAATTTTGTCAAGGTGTCTAAAAAGGCCCAAAAAAAAAGTGCTACCAATACTTGTGCATTCATGGTGTATGATGAAACCTAAGCTTTCTTGCACAACCTTTTAGAGACCTTTCCACTGTCTCCTTCCTAGAACCTAACTCCAATGGTTCTTGTTTAGCTTGGAAGACCAACCAAGCCTTGCTCCAGCTCTTCTCTTTGAGTTTTCCCCTTGTGCTTAGTTTAGGAAGACCAACACCTTCTTTGTAACTGCTTACTCTTCCTTGGACTTAGAAAGATCTAAGTGCCAACTTCTTCAACTTGTTAGAACTACTTGTAGGGGAATTGAAGACACTGTCTCCTTTAATTTCAACTTCATTTGAATTCCTCTTGGAGGTTTTTTAACTCTCACCTTACCCGATTTCATGATCTTTCCTTGGTGAGGCCTATCTTCTTATAGCCCTTACCAGTCGGTTTTTGGCTTTTCCTGCCCAAATTCTCCACATAACCTAGTAAAAAAATCACATTTCCTGACACCCTTTTTAGGCTTTTAAATCTTGCATAGGTTTTCAAACCTTTGTCAGTACCGTACAATAGGTTCCTACACTCTTGGAGAGAAGGGCTAATTCACCTATCTTCTAGGGTTTCACTACTTCCTCCTTCAAGACTGCTGCCAATGGATTGGTTAATGCTTCAATGTTTATGGAATGTGAGGATCCTATCTTACCCCACCTGAAGCCATACAAATACCATACAGTAGTACCTTTCCCCTACCTAAGTTCTAAATTTCTCTCTACCAAACTCCTAATTTGGTAACAAGAGCTCACCTAGGGTTTGGTTTTCAAAATGATAGCTTCATTCCACATGATTCCTAAAGCTAAGTATTTACAAATGACTAGATCCCATTCCATATTCCACCAACCTCAGGAGGTTCCCATGATCAGGGTTTATCAGGGAGCCATGGAAAGGTTTACTACTCAAAACAAAGAAAATAAACCCTCTACAATCTACTTTAAAAATTCAAAGCAATAAACTACTCTAAATAACTTGTTTGCAAAATGAAAATGATTCAAAACTATTCTATGAACACCGAGACAATACAAAAATAGTGAATATTATGCCTTTGATATTATTGTCTCCACAAAACTCACGGGGTTTAAAAACAAAACACAAAAAAGTACAGAAATTTGCTAACTGTCTTGTATTCCACACACCAAAATTTGATTACAATGATCACTAACTGCTAACTATGAGTCTTCACCACTTTTAGATGCCTTCTGCATCATTCAAGGGTAGTTGCTCGACCACTTACCCCTGATTTCCAGGGATTCCAATCACTAAATTGCCTGCAATTCCATAAATCTTTCCATGCAACTTTACAACAATATTTTGCAACTTCCAGTATGCCATGATTGTGTCATGATCCTCAAACATAGGACCTCTAACACCTTGATCTCAAGCAATAAACATCTCCCTTAACTGTTCCTTGGAATCTTCTAACAAATTAGATGTGGTTATGACACACTTAATGCATTGTATTCTAACCTAAACTGTCCAAAGCTTATTAAAGCAAAAGTTAACAACATAAACACAAGGATGATTTTAGTCCTAATGACCAACTCATCACACTCAACCAAGACCTTCTAAGGTCCAAATAAAACTCACAAGCATCCTGACTTGGCTAAGGTCAGTACAAGCCAAAATTGCAACATAAACAACTGGAGTTAAGCCAAGGTGCTCCTGCACCATCCTCCCAAAACAGAAAACTTCAATCCACCCTTGGATTGAGCAAGTTGAGATCAACTCCCAACTTTTTGAACTCTACCTCCCTGATCCAGACTACATCAACTTCAGGTTGTCCTTGTCTTTGGATCAGATGTTCTTTTTACTCCTTGGTTCTTGTTCTCTTGTAGGCCCTAGTATCCAAGATCTTATCAGCTTGTTTGACTGTGATAGGGGACAATTTGAGTTCTCCTACATCTTGAATGACTTCATGGAGTGTCTGATCTAAATCTTGGGGTGGTCCTTTGTAATGCATTAGATCTGCAACATTAAAAATAGGGGACATTCCACTGTCATCTAGCAATTGCACCTTGAAAGCATTGTTGCCATACTTCTCCAAGATAGGACAGGGACCTATCCTCTTCATCTGCAACTTATGAGGAACTCCTTTCTGCAGTCTAGACTTGTTCAAATGCACCATGACTAAGTCTCCAACATTGAATTGGACTTCCTTCCTATGCTCATCCACCTTAGTCTTATGTTTCATGGTATTTTCTGCCAAGGTTTTTTTGACTGTCTCATGAATCTCCTGCATTGCATAAGCAAAATCATCAGCATATCCACTTCCCTTGACTCCATCCTTCAACCCTCTCAGCTCATAAACACCTCTAGGGTGCATTCCATAAACAATTTCAAAGGGACTCTTCCCTGTTGATCTATTGACAGTATCATTATAGGCATATTCAGCTTGCCCAATAATCTGATCCCACTATTGACCATACTCCTTGGTCAAGCATCTCAAGAGGTTTCCAAGTGTCCTATTCACAACTTCGGTCTAACCATCAGTTTGGGGATGGTATGTAGATCCAAAGGAAAAATTGGTGCATATTCTTTGCCAAAGATTCTTCCAAAAATGACTCATAAACTTGGTATCTCTTTCTGATACAATGTTGATTGGTAAGCCATGAATCCTGATTATCTCCTTAAAGAAAAGAGAGGCTATTTGACTGGAATCATTGGTTGTTTTGCATGGCACAAAGTGACCATTTTGTTGAATCTATCTACAACCACATAAACACTATCCATACCTTGCCTTGTCTTGGGTAAACCAACTACAAGGTCGATGCTCAAGCATTCCCATGGCCTAGAAGGGATAGGCAGTGGCTGGTATAGGCCTGCATTTGAGGAAGTGCCTTTGGTCTTTTGACACACCACACAACTCTCTACATACCTCCTAACATCTAGGTTCATTCTTGGCTAATAATAAAATCTTTGAACCAGTTCCTGAGTTTTGGTGATACCAAAATGACCACTCAATGCACCATTATGTTTCTCTTGTATCAAGTTCTCCCTAATAGAACCTCTAGGAACACAAAGCTATTTTCCTTTAAACAAAAGATCACTTTGCAAGGTATATTCAGCATATTTCTATGGAAATGATTCTTGTACTCAATACATACCTTATAAATATCTGCAAAGTCTTCATCATCTACATATAGATCTTTGAAATGATCTATCCCCATGCTCTTCAACTGAATTTCCTGAATTGTGATGATCCTTCTACTCAATGCATCAGCCACTTTGTTGAGAGCTCCTTTCTTGTGCTTGATATTGAAGGTGTAAGCTTGCAAGTACTCCACCCATTTCATGTGTCTGTGACTCAACTTCTCTTGATAATTCAGGAAAATGAGTGCTTGGTTGTCTGAATACACAATGAATTCCTTGGGAAGTAAGTAATGCCTTGATTTCCTTAGAGCCTGGACCAATGCATACATTTCAAGGCCATAAGAAGAGTACTTCTTCTTGGCTTCGCTTAACTTCTCTAAATGAAATGCCACCGGTCTGCCCTCTTGACTGAGAATAGCTCCAATAGCTACATTGCTTGCATCACATTTAATGGTGAATAGCTTTTCAAAGCTTGGCAACACCAAAACAGGTTGGGTGGCTATCTTTTCCTTCAGAAACTCAAAACTCTTGTTAGCTTGCTCATTCCATACAAACTTGGTTTTCATTCCTCCTTTAATGGTATCCAACATAGGAGCACAAATAACACTAAACTGCCTTATGAATTTTCTATAATACTGAGCAAGACCATGGAAGCTTCTTACCTCAGTTACTGTCTTTGGAGTAGGGCAATTGAGAATGGCTTCTACCTTGGTGTTGTCCATCTTCAAGTTGCCATGTGATAGTACAAATCCAAGGTACACCAGCTCTATTTTGATAAAGTCACACTTTTCCAGATTGATCATCAACTTCTCCTCCTACAGCTTCTTGAAAATCAGCTCTATATGTTGGAGGTGCTCTTCTCTGGTTCTGCTATAGATTAGTATATCATCAAGATACACTACTACAAACTTTCCAATGTAGTCCTTGAGAATTTCATTCATGAGTCTCATGAATGTGGAGGGGGCATTAGATAGTCCAAATGGCATAACTAGCCACTCATAGAGACCCTCATTGGTTTTAAAGGCTATTTTCCACTCATCTCCCTCGTGTATCCTAATTTGGTGATAACCACTCTTTAAATCTATCTTGGTATAGTACCTAGCTTCACCTAGACAATCCATGAGGTCTTCAATCCTAGGGATGGGAAACCTATACCTGATGGTTATCTTGTTTATTGCCCTGGAAACAGTACAAAGCCTCCATTCTCCTCCCTTTTTAGGTGCTAAGACAGTGGGTACTACACATGGACTAATGCTTTTCCTAATGAGACCTTGGTCAAGAAGTTCTTGAATCTGCCTGGCTATTTCCTCATTTTGTTGAGGTGTCATCTTATAAGCTGCTTTGTTTGGAAGGGTAGCTCCTGGTATCAAATCTATCCTATGACTTATGGCTCTTTTAGGAGGTAAATTTGTTGGTTGACCACTACTTACAATTCCTTCATAGGTCTGCAACAATTCCTGTATCTCCTTGGGTAACTCTTGCTTTTCAGCTGCCTTCTCTTTGCTCACCTCTCTTGGCTTTACCATCACTGCATAGCCAACTCCTTCTCCTTCTTCCAAGGCTTTTAAGAGCTCTTTTTCACCCACCATGAGTAGCTTAGAACCTGCTATCTGCACCTCTGTATCTTCTAGCAAAGACTAAATTTTTTAGGCTACCTTATCTTTCTTAAAGGTATAGGAGTTCCTTGCTCCATCATGCACAACTTGGCAGTCAAATTGCCATGGTCTACCTAGGAGCAAGTGGCATGCATCCATAGGTAACACATCACACAAAACTTTGTCCTTGTACTTGCCAATTGAGAACTCCACCCATGCTTGTTCATTCACCAAGACATGTTGACCCTTATTGAGCCATGTGACCTTGTAAGGATTGTTGTGGGGTATCCTTGTCAACTTCAGCTTGTTGATTGCCTCCTCTAACACAATATTGCTAGTAGAACCTGAGTCTATAATGACCTTACACACCTTCCCCATCATCTTGCACTTTATCCTAAACAAGGACCTCCTTTGGCTTGGCTCTTCTTTAATCGGTTCTTTGATCAAAGTCCTCCTCATCATGAGATTCTCACCTTCCTCTGAATTCAATGGTACTTCAGGTTGTTTATTTGCTGCAGTAGTCTCATCTTGAATCAGATTAGTCCTCTTATCTCCTCCATGAGAAGTTCTACCTTTCTCTGGAAATCTATAGGCTGGGTGTACCAATTGGTTGTAGTGATAACATTTCAAGTTGGTGAAGTAGCTACCTCTTCCTTGTCCACCACTTCTTCCTCTGGAGCTGAAACCTCTTCCTCTACCACCTCTACTAGAGCTTCCTTCTTACTGTTCAAAAAATCTGACTTCTCCTTGGGCTCTTGGTTCTGAGCTTCTTCCACTATAACTTCCTCTTTGTCCTCTGTTGTCTTTCCCTTTACCTCTGCTTTTGGGATTTTGATCTTATTTCTTTTTGCCTTTCTCCTCTATCTTCAAAGCCATTTGATAGCATTGGCAGACTGTTTTGAAGTTTACTAAGCTCATGTCTTCTTGGATAGACCACTTGAGTCCATTTAGGTACCTTGCTAGCCTAATGCTTTCATCTTCCACCACTTTTGATCTAAGGCATAATTTTTGAAACTCCTCTGTATATGTTTGAACATCCATATCTTTTTTCCTCAGATTGTGTCTTCTCCTATGCAACTAAACTTCATAATCATTAGGGAGATAGGTTTTCCTTATCTTAGTTACCATTCCTCTCCATGAAACTATGGGACCTTTGCCTTCTTTCTCTCTTTCTGATTGTACAAACTTCCACCATGTGAGAGCTGCTCCTCTCAACCTTGACTTGGCCACCTTTACCTTTTGGGCCTCTGTTATCCCATCACACTCAAAGTGATTCTCAATGCTCTCGATCTAGTCTACAACTGAATCAGGCTCCATTTGTCCACTGAAAAGTGGCACACCCTCCAATGCTTTACCACTTAAGGCTTGCAATGCCTTCAAAAATGGTTCTTTAGCAAGAACAGGATCAGGCTTTGGAGCTTCCTCCTCCAAATTATCTTCTTTTTTCTTGGCTTCCTACTCTTCCTTCTGCTTTATCTTGTCCTTCACATTATCTGCTGTCTCATGGACTTCATCCAAGACCTTCTCCATTTGAGATATCCTTTCTCTGAGCAACAGGTTGTCTTCCTCTTGCTCTTCTACCTTTTTAGCTAGCTCTGCATTTGTCACCATGGTTCCTTCCTCTGGTGTGTTCTCTCCTACTGACTCAGTGGGCTGCAACATCAATCACAAGCCTTGAATCAAGCAATGCTCTGATACCAATATGGTGTATGATGAAACCTAAGCTTGCTTGCAAAACCTTTTAGAGACCTTTCCACTGTCTCCTTCCTAGAACCTGACTCCAATGGTTCTTGTTGAGCTTGGAAGACCAACCAAGCCCTACTCCAACTCTTCTCTATGAGTTTTCCCCTTGTGCTTAGCTTAGGAAGACCAACACCTTCTTTGTAACTGCTTACTCTTCCTTGGACTTAGAAAGATCTAAGTGCCAACTTCTTCAACTTGTTAGAACTGCTTGCAGTGGAATTGAAGACACTGTCTCCTTACATTTCAACTTCATTTGAATTCCTCTTGGAGGTTCTTTAACTCTCACCTTTCCCGATTTCATGATCTTTCCTTGGTGAGGCCTATCTTCTTGTAGCCCTTACCAGTCAGTTTTTGGCTTTTCCTACCCAAATTCTCCACATAACCTAGTAAAAAAATCACATTTCCTGACACCCTTTTTAGGCTTTTAAATCTTGCATAGGTTTTCAAACCTCTGTTAGTACCATACAGTAGGTTCCTACACTCTTGGAGAGAAGGGCTAATTCACCTATCTTCTAGGGTTTCACTGTTTCCTCCTTCAAGACTATTGCCAATGGATTGGTTAATGCTTCAATCTTTGTGGCATGTGAGGATCCTATCTTACCCCACCTGAAGCCGTAAAAATACCATACAGTAGTATCTTTCCCCTACCTAAGTTCTCAATTTCTCTCTACCAAACTCCTAACCGGGTAACAAGAGCTCACCTAGGGTTTGGTTTTCAAAATGCTAGCTTCATTCCACATGATTCCTAAAGCTAAGTATTTACAAATGACTAGCTCCCATTCCATATTCCACCAACCTCAGGAGGTTCTCATGATCAAGGTTTATGAGGGAGCCATGGAAATGTTTACTGCTCAAAACAAAGAAAATAAACCCTCCACAATCTACTTTAAAGATTCAAAGCAATAAACTACTCTAAATAACCTATTTGCAAAATGAAAATGATTCAAAACTATTCTATGAACACCGATACAATACAAAAATAGTGAATACTATGCCTTTGATATTACTGTCTCCACAAAACTCATGGGGTTTAAAAACAAAACATAGAAAAATACAAAAATTTGCTAATTGTCTTGTATTCCACACACCAAAATTTGATTACAATGATCACTAACTGCTAACTACAAGTCTTCACCACTTTTAGATGCCTTCTCCATCATTCAAGGGCAGTTGATCGACCACTTACCCTTGATTTCCAAGGATTCCAATAACTAAATTGCATGCAATTCCATAAATCTTGCCATGCAACTTTACAACAATATTTTGCAACTTCCATTATGCCATGATTGTGTCATGATCCTCAAACATAGGACCTCTAACACCTTGATCTCGAGAAATCAACATCTCCCTTAACCGTTCCTTGGCATCTTCTAACAAATTAGATGTGGTTATGACACACTTAATGCATTGTATTCTAACCTAAACTGTCCAAAGTTTAATAAAGCAAAATTTAACAACATAAACACAAGGATGATTTTAGTCCTAATGACCAACTCATCACACTCAACCAAGACCTTCTAAGGTCCAAATCAAACTCACAAGCATCCTGACTTAGCTAAGGTTAGTACAAGCCAAAATTGCAAAATAAACAACTAGAGTGAATCCAAGGTGCTCCTGCACCAATTCACATCATGGATAGTTGAACGCTGATGTGGCATCACATGGTTGGTTACTTTTTAGATCAAAAAATTCATTCTGTTTAATTATGGGTAGTCAAGTCACAACTATTGGCATTATATAAACAAATACTATCACAACTATTTGGCATTATATTAAAAACTACTATCACAACTATTGGAACATGCTCAACTATTGGGTCCTCTCCCCTAGGTGAACCACTGTTGTAGTTTTTATTTGTTTTGTTGGGTGCCAATATCCTACCTCCGTACCATCAACACATGGCTATGTGTACCCTAAAAGATGGATGCACAAACCCCTATGACAAGATGGATGACGTTTTACCTTTTTCTTTGATTTGTTTTCTCATCTGCACATTATCATCATACATCTTTTCAAATTACAACAGTTATCACGGAATTTTAGGGTGAAGCGAGAAAGTATAAGCTCCTAATTAAGAGTCTAATTTGACGTGCACTAGGGAAGAGGGGTCAATAGTGATGAGGGCATAGCTCGAGACACAGAAAATAACCCACAATCAAGAGAAATTTTATTATTCAAAAGATGGAGCTTCTTACATGTAGAGGATCTCAAATCCCCAAGTTCTACAACACATGCAAGTTACAGACAACTACAGAATAACCCTTTCGCAATATGTGAGCTTGTCCCCAAAAAGTTACCCAAAAATTAGAAACCTGCCCATAAATAGGGCTCCTCATTAGTTTGGAGCCAAAACAACATTCAAATTTGAGTTTAGGTGGTTTGGAACCAAAACATTACAACTTGAAGTTCAAATTTCAAAAGAACATTTGCAATTGTATCTTCTAGAAAGTGCGCCAACTTCCCAGGGCCATAACTTTTGATCCGGGACTTCGATTCAAAAACCGTTTGTACCATTGGAAAGGTCTTGAAGTCAATAATGTGCTCAAAATTTTCTACGCTAATTTTGGAAAGTTTTGGGGCCATTCTAGGAAATCTAAGTGCCTCAAATCTAACTTGGAATATTTTTAGGTGCAAATTTGTGAAACTAAAACTGCAATATCTTTCAACCCAAGAATAGAAAATAAAAATCATAAATTGGGAATGTCATTATGATGAAAAAGGTATCCAAAATTGTAAAAACATCTAAAAAATGAGAAACTTGAAATTTAACTATTTTTGGGTGATGCAAGATTGCCTTTTCACCATTATATGCTCCTGCATCAGACACCCAGGGTAATTCGAGAAGTCTCCCCATCACGTCTTAGATGGTTGAGGAAAAACCAACCAGTCAACTACTACCTTAGATAGCCAGGATGAATCTTCCACAGGCCTTCCTCTCCATTTCACCAGATATTCTTCATATTGTCTATTTCTGGTACTCCTTCCCACACGACTATCCAAGATTGCTTCAATCTCCTCCCTTTTTGAAGTAGGTGCTGGAATGCCATACTGCCCTATTGTTGGTGCTTCCTTTGTTCCACCTTCATGATACTCTGTTAATTCTAAAATGTTGAACACAAGGGAAATGTTGATTCCATCAGGCAACTCTACCTCATATGCATTCCCTAAATCATGCTTCTTCAAAATCTAATAGGGACCAAATTTCTTCATCTTCAATTTGTTATAGGTTCCCATGGGAAACCTTTCTTTCCTCAAGTGGACCATTACTTGATCGCCAATCTGAAACTCCTTATTCCTCCTTTTCTGATCTTCCTTAGCCTTATATTGCATATTCATCTTATTAATGTGTTCTTGTACCTTCTCATGTATATTCTTGATGTACTATGCAAAATCTTCAGCTTCAACACTTATTTTCTTCTCTTGGTCCATCTTCCTCAATTCTAGAGTTGTTCTAGGGCTATCTCCATACATAATCTGGAATGGTGATCTACCAGTGCTTCAGTTGATGGAATTGTTGTAAGAAAATTTTGCCTAGGGTAAGATCAAGTCCCATCCCTTGGGTTTATCTCCTACCAAACATCTCAGTAGGTTACCCAAACTCCTATTAACAACCTTTGTCTACCCATTTGTTTGTGGATGGTGTGCAGAACTGAACTTCAACTCTGTCTTCAGCTTCTTCCACAAGGTCCTCCAAAAGTACCCCACAAATTTGGTGTCATGATCTGAAACAATACTCTTTGGTAGACCATGTAGCCTCACCACCTCTTTGAAGAACAAGTTAGCAATGTAGACTGCATCATGGGTCTTCTCACATGGAATGAAATGTGCCATCTTCAAAAACTTATCAACCACCACAAAGACTGAATCATTCCCTCGTTGTGTCCTTGGAAAACCAAGAACAAAGTCCATACTTATATCCTCCCATGGCCTTTCTGGTACAGGTAAGGGCTGATATAAGCCTGTATTCTGGCTCACTCCTTTAGCCATCTGACATACCCTACAACTTTGTACAAACTTCTTCACATCCTGTGACAACTGAGGCCAATAATAATGCTCACTGATAATGGCAATGGTCTTATCCCAACCAAAATGTCCTACCATTCCTCCACTATGCTTCTCCTTTATCAGTTTCTCCCTCATGGAACTCCTCGGGATACACAATTGAATTCCCTTAAATAACATGCCATCCTGGATTATGAAATCCATCCACCTTGTCCTGTCCACTATAACAGGTTCCTTGCAAGCTTTCCGAGCCTCTACAAAATTAGGATCTTCTGCATATAGTGTCTTGAGTTCATTGAACCCAACCACTTCAATCTGCATCTTTTTCATCAATGTATGCCTCATACTTAAGGCATCTACAACCCCATTTGACTTCCCACTCCTATGTTTCAAAACAAAGGTATAACTCTGTAAAAACTCTACCCATTTCATATGCCTTTGATTTAATTTTCCCTGACTATTTATGTACTACAAGGCCTAATGATCAGTATATAGAACAAATTCCTTCGGCAACAAATAATGTCTCCATTTCTTTAATGCTTGAACTATTGCATAAAATTCTTGATCATATACAGAATACTTTCTCTTGGCATCGTTTAACTTTTCACTAAAATAGGCAATGGGCTTACCTTCTTGGCTCAACACTGCTCCAATGGCACAACCACTGGCATCACAATCCACTTGAAACACCTTGTTGAAATATGGGAGGGCTAGAACAGGTTGCTCTGTCACCTTCTACTTCAACTGTTCAAAACTTTTTGCTGCTCTAGTGCTCCACTTGAATTCTTTTATATCCCCTCTCATTGTTTCAGTTAGGGGTCCACAAATACTACTAAAGTTTCTAATGAAATTTCTATAAAAACTAGCCAAACCATGGAAAGATCTCACCTCGATAGTAGTTCTTGGGGTAGGCCATTCTAGAATAGCCTTCACCTTCTCTGGGTCCATCTTAAGACCTTCTGCTGAGACAACAAACCCCAAGTACACTAACTCCCTCTTCACAAAACTGCACTTCTTTAGATTAATCAACATTTTTTCTTCTCTTAACTTCTCAAAGGCTCTTCGAATATGCATCAGATGCTCATCCAACATCTTACTGAAAATCAAAATATCATCTAAATACACAATAACAAAACTCCCCATAAATTATTTTAGTACCTCGTTCATGAGCCGCATGAATGTGCTCGGTGCATTGGTTAGCCCAAAAGGCATGACTAACCACTCATACAGACCCTCTTTGGTATTGAAGGTAGTATTCCATTCATCTCCATCTTGAATTTGGATTTGGTGATATCCACTATTTAGATCAATCTTTGTGAAGTAATGAGCTCCACTCAAATAGTCCATCAGGTCATCCATCCTTGGTAGGGGAAATCTATACTTGATTGTTATCTTGTTTATGGCTCGGGAATCTGTACACATCCTCCACTCCCCATCCTTCTTTGGTGCTAGTACTGTAGGTACTACCCATGGACTCAAACTCTCCCGTATCAAACCCTTTCTCAAAATTTTTTGAACTTGTCTGTTCAACTCCTTATTTTCTACTGGAGTCATTCTATGAGCTGCCTTATTTGGCAAACTGGCTCCAGGAATCAAGTCAATCTGATGACTGATCTTCCTTATTAGTGGTAAAACCTCAAGTACATTATTAGAAACAATATCCTAAAACTCATCCAACATCCCAGAAACTTCTTCTGGAACCTTCTCACTATCCTCCTTACTCACTCTAGGAATCAATGCATAACACACACACTTATGCTTCATACCTTCTAAAAATTTTCTTCCATCTACATAACAAATTCTAGCACTATTGCATACCTTTTCTTCGGTCTCCTTCAGAGGTTTCAACTTGTTAAGAACCCCATCCTTTATCAAGGAATAAGTGTTTGCATGGCCATCATGTATAGCTCGCCTATCGAACTACCACAGCCTCCCTAACAACATGTTGCATGCATCCATAGGGATGATATCATAGAGTACCTCATCATGGTAGCTCCCGATCTTGAACTTTACTAGGCATTGCTCATTGACCAAAACTTTGTGGCCTTTCTGCAACTAGGCAATCCGATACAGATGTGGGTGCCTTTCCCTCTTCAGCTTCAACTTTGTGACCATCTTCTCTAACACCAGATTATCGGTGCTCCCACCATCAATAATGACATCACAACATTTTCCTTCACACTTGCACCTTGTGAGAAACAGATTCTTCCTCTGTTCTAGTTCCTTTTCCTCAGTCACCAGGGCTCTCCTAATCACTAGGGATTCTCCCTTTTTAGCATCATCTGAATGTTCAAATTGGGCCTCCTCATATGCATGTGCAACCCTTCCATGACTTTCTAGCCTTTTGTCTGCCCTTCCTTGGTGTTCTGGACATTCATAGGCTCGATGCCCTTCTTCACCACACTAGAAACATGTTCCTCTGAAACCACCTCTTCTAGATCCTTGTCCATATCTCCCTCATCCTCTACCTCTTTGATCACCATTGTTTTGATCACAAGGGTGATAGAAGTTGTCATTCCTTTGGCTTCGGCTGGTACCCACATCTTCACTTTTCTTTTCATCATCATTTTGGCTTCCTGAAGGACTTTCATTGCCCCTTCTGCTTTGACCTCGTCATCCTTTTTGCTTTCTATCAAATATTTTTTTAGCTTCTCTTCCACCTTTAGAGCAAACTGATACACATCCTTAATGGTGGTCATTCTGACTAGGCTTAACTCGTCTTGAATGCTTGGTCATAACCCATTAAGATATCGGGCTACCTTCTCCCTATTGGCCTCTATGTGACCTGTTTTGATGATTATCTTGTAAAAATATTCAGTATATTCTTTCACAGATCTGCTTCCTTACTTCAACCCTTGCAATTTCTTCAACATATCTAACTCGTAGTCCACTGGTATGAACTGCTTCTTCAATTTCTCTACCATGCGATCCCATCTAGTGATATTTAATTTTCCTCTTTGATTTCTTTCCATCTGGACCTCTTTCCACCAAATATTGGCATGGCCCTTCAGCTTCAATTTTGCAAACTTGACCCGATCTGGGTCCTCTATTTCCTCATACTCAAAATATTCTTCTAGGTCGTTGATCTAGTCGATTAACTCTTTTGGGTTCAAACTTCTAAAATAACTGGGGACTTCTGCTCTGGGTCTTTTCTCAATATTTGAAATGGCCCTTATTAGCTGCATTTGGTCTTGATCAATTGCTTCTTCTTCCTCTTCTACATTTGAACCTTCTTCCTCTCCTTCATCCTCACTTTCCTCTTTCGGGTTTAACCCTCTTCTCAAGTGCTCTTGTAACGCATCAATCTGTCTTTGGAGGGTTGTTGGTGCATCTCTTCCACCAACATTTCTGCCACCTCGACCACCTCTAGCACCACCACGCCTACCAAGAATCACTCTTGGAGGCATCTTTCTTGACCTTGACCCACAACCATGGTCCTGGTGCGAACTGCCTCACGATCGACGATCTGTCCACATGCTCAAGAAAACCCTGCTATGATACCACTTGATGAGGGCACAACCTGAGACACAAAAAATAACCCACAATCAAGAGAAATTTAATTATTTAGAAAATGGAGCTTCTTACATGTAAAGGATCTCAAATCCCCAAGTTCTACAACACATGCAAGTTATAGATAGCTACAGAATAACCCTTTCGCAATATGCGAGCTTGTCCCCAAAAAGTTACCCAAAAATTAGAAACCCACCCATAAATAGGGCTCCTCATTAGTTTGGAGCCAAAACAACATTAAAATTTGAGTTTAGGCAGTTTGGCACCAAAAAATTACAACTTGAAGTTCAAATTTCAAAAGAACATTTGGAATTGTACCTTCTAGAAATTGTGCCAACTTCTCGGGGCCATAACTTTTGATCTGAGACTCCTATTTGCGAACTGTTTGAACCGTTGGAAAGGTCTCAAAGTCAATAATGTGCTCAAAATTTGCTATGCCGATTTTGAAAATTTTTGGGGCCATTCTGGGAAATCTAAGTGCCTCAAATCTAACTCAGAAGATTTTTAGGTGCAAATCTGGGAAACTAAAACTGCAATATCTTTCAACCTTGGAATAGAAAATAAAAACCATAAATTGGGAATTTTATTATGACGAAAAGGGTATCCAAAAATGTAAAAATATCTAAAAACTGAGAAACTTGAAATTTAACTATTTTTGGGTGATGCAAGATTGCCCTTACACCACTGGATGCTCCTACATCAAATAGTTGTGCACCCTAACTTCACGCTTTTTATTATCATACGTGGAAATTTCAAATCACTTCCAAATTTTTACAATAGCTTACTTGGCAAGTGCCCTACTTATAACTAAGGTTTCATGGCCACATAATCAAATATGATGCAACATCAACATATTTTTTGTCAAGGTGTCCAAAAAGGCCCCAAAAAAAAGTGAGACCAATTCTCATGCATTCACATCACTAGTAGTTGAGCGCTCATGTGGCATCACATGATTGGTCACTCTTTAGATCAAAGGAATAAATTTTGTTTAATTATGGGTAGTAAAAGTACAACTATTGAGCATTATATAAACAATTATTGGGTATTATAATCATAATTGAATGCACGACAATTGGACCCCGCATGACAATTGGTCCCTCTCCCCTACTGTTAATCCGAAATTTTTTTTGCAGCCTATGACCTCACTTACATGATGTGTGAGGAAGCATTCCTCTCTCCTTGGTTCCTTACACATATTTTTTCTCTACAAAAGGAAGAAAAATTGTGAGCAAATCATTCCAATCTCTTCAACTCATACCAGAAAAATGGAAGCCCATCTCCACCTTTATAAGATATTTGTTGAAAAAAAAGGTGAAGAAAGCTTGCAATATGAACTTAAATGTGTGAATGCAAATCTAAAATATGTAGATTAACCTTAGGCTTAGTGTGAAGAAAGAATGAGAGACAGAGATAGAACAATATAACACATGCAACAACAGATTTACGTGGAGAAACCCCGAAGGGAAAAAACTCCACCACCGAAAGAAATGAAAGTATATTACTGATAATCTTCAATATTACATGTAGCAATAGACTTCTCTTATCATTCTTTGTAAATCCAACAACACCCTGTTACCCTGCAAAACTGAATTCTGATAACACTAGCTCAAGGCCCCAATTTATAGAGATTTGTGAGGATGAAAACCACCGTGGTTTCACCAAACAATAGACAGCAATACCACCTAGAAAAACCCATGCCTCCCTCCTTGAAATGGTCAAAATTTCCAAAAATAGCCTCTTACAGATGCTCTTATAGTTTTCATAAGGCATCTTTTATATATGGGCGCCTGGGGTCTAAAAATAGCATATTCTGTCATAGGGAATCTGTGATACTGTCATAGCATCTTATGAAAAGTTGCATGCATGTCATCGATGCTCTTAAAACACCCTATTTTGACCCAGACCCTTATTTTAGAAGATTCCAAGGTGGGACACCTAGCTAATTTGTCCTTTTCCATAAAGATAAACGGTAATGGTAACACTGCATTTACATAGTCTCTTTCACCACTGTTGGTCAAACAGTTTTCACCTCTTATGGGTAAATGTAAAAAACACTTTAGGAGAATAATAAAATAAAGGATTTACAAGGTTGATGACACCTATATCCTAACATTCTCCCACTTTACATCATACATTGTAAATTACACCCATAGATATATAATTACATAGAATTAAGTACAGTGATCAAGGCCCATGGCCTTTCTGCACCAAGAGAACTTTTTCGTGGTGATTGGCTTCGTAAGAGAATCTACAACATTATCCAAATTGTCAACTTTTTCAATCAAGACTTGTCCATTCTCAACCATTTCTCACACAAAGTGATACTAAACATCAACATGCTTAGTACGAGCATGATACATAGGATTTTTAGCCAAACATATAACTATCACATCCGATCCTCACTATCCTGCAATCAAAACCAATACCATTACCAAGTCTCTGTAACCAAACTACCTCCTTAGAGGCATGTGTAGTAGCCATATACTCTACTTCAGTGGTAGACAAAGCAACTTTAGGTTGTCTTTTACTCATCCAACTCACTGCTCCTCCAAACAAAGTAAACGCATAGCCACTAGTGGACCTTCGACTATCCAAGTCACATGCCAATCTGCATCAACAAAAACCTATATGTCCAATGACTTATCAACATTATCAGTACCATGATAAACCAAACAGTAATCAAAAGTGCCTTGCAAATATCTGAATACCCTTTTGACAAAAGTCCAATGTTCTTTACTAGGGTTAGACATAAACCTGCTTAGAACTCCAACTGCTTGGGCTATATCTAGTCTAGTAAAAACCACTGCATACATTAAACTACTAACAACACTAGCATAAGGAACTTTAGACATTTCATCAATATCATCATCCAATTTAGGACACATGTCTAAACTCAACTTAGTACCAATAGGAAATGGAATATTTACTGGTTTATAGTCCTGCATATTAAACCTTTGCAAACTAGTGTTAACATACTTGCTTTGACTTAACCAAAGCTTTCTGTGAATCTGATCCCTAATGATTTCCATCCCAAGAATATATTTAGCAGCCCCTAAATATTTCATATCAAATGTGCCAGAAAGCTGAGTTTTAAGTTCCCTAATCATTGCCTTATTGTTACCAATGAACAACATATCATCCACATATAAGACAATAATCAGTATCTGATCATCAATAACTTTAAAGTAAACACAGTGATCCTCATCACTTCTAACAAAACCCATATTTAATGCAAATGCATCAAACTTCTGGTACCACATCCTAGGTGACTGTTTCAAACCATATAGAGACCTTTTTAACCTGCAAACCAAGTGTTCTTTTCCTTTCACAACAAAACTGTCAGGCTGTTGCATATAAATTTCTTCCTCTAGATCCCCATGCAAGAAAGCAGTTTTAACATCCATTTGTTCTATTTCTAAATCATAAGCAGCAGCAATGGATAAAATGAATCTAATAGAGGTTAACTTAGCAACAGGAGAGAATATTTCACCAAAATCAACTCCCTCTCTCTGGGAGTAGCCCTTGGCCACTAATCTGGCCTTGTACCGTTCCAACTTTCCATCTGCACCAAACTTCTTTTTATATATCCACTTACAACCAATGGCCTTTCTTCCTTTGGGAAAACTAACAAGATCCCAGGTGTCACAGTTTTTCAAAGACATCATCTCATCATGCATGGCCTGCATCCAAGACTCACATTCTTCTGAAGAGAGAGCCTCCCTGAAGATCTAGGTTCATCATCAGACATAACAAATCAAAAATTTACAACGAAAATTAGGTGGGCTATACCTGTCAACTGGATTTCATTGTCTTGTGGATCTTCTCAAAGGTGGAGTAAGAGGTTCCTCCTCATGTTCATCCTCATTGTTTTCAACTTCTTCTGTTACAACGGATTCGTCAGAACTCTCTTCTTCTTCTCCATCTTCTTGTCCATCTCTCTGTTCTTCCACATGTGCATCTTCTTTCTTAGTTTCAAAATGCACTTTCTTTGACTTTTCCTTTGGTTGCACATCTTCAGAGTTAGCTCTAAATTCCCTGAAAATAAAATCTCTAGAAAATATCATCTTTCGTGTTAGTGGATTCCAAAGTTTATAACCTTTAACATTTTCACCATAACCTGCAAAGATGCATTTTTGAGATTTGGGATCCAATTTAGACTGCTTCTCTTGAGGCACATGAACAAAAGCCTCACAACCAAAGACCCTTAAATGTGAAACTAAAGGATTTTTACCCAACCACATTTCATAAGGAGTTTTATCAACAAGAGCTTTACAAGGAGATCTATTAATTAAATAACAAGCAGTACCAACAGCTTCTTCCCAAAAGCATTTGTCTAACTTAGCACTACTTAACATGCTCCTAGCTCTTTCCATTAATGTATGGTTCATTATTTCTGCTACCCCATTTTTTTGAGGTGTGTAAGGTGTAGTCTTTTGCCTAACAATTCCTGCATGTTTGCAAAACTCATCAAATTCCTTAGAACAATATTCACGCCCATTGTCAGATCTCAATACTTTTATCTTATAATCTTTTTGCTTTTCAACCAATGCCTTAAATTCCTTAAATTTGGTGAAAACTTCAGATTTTGAATGCATAAAATAAATCCAAGTATATCTTGAGTAATCATCCATGAAGGAAACATAATAACGAGATCTACCCAAAGAATCTGTATCCACTGGACCACACACATCCGAATGAATAAGTTCTAACAATCCATTAGCTTGATTAGTTCCTTTAGGAAATGATGACCTATTTTGTTTACCAAACACACAATCCTCACAAAAATCCATTTTACCAACAGAATAATCAGAAATACTATCTACTAGTTTCTTATCAAGTATGGTCCTAAGACCTTTTTCACCAATGTGACCCAATCTATGGTGCCACAACATACATGCATTTTCAGTGCTAGTTACAAAAGAGGAGTTACAAAAAGTAGAGGCATGTAGCGTAAATAAATTCCCTGTCCGAGATCCTTTAGCAACCACCAAACTTCCTCTTACCATCCTACAACCAGACTTGTCAAATGTCACATGCATCCCATAATCATTCAACTTGGAAACTAAAATTAAACTTTTTGTAAGTCCTGGAATATGTAAAACATCATCAAGGGTTTTAACCCTCCCATCACTAAAACACAACTTTACCTTTCCTTTACCAATAACCTTTTGTGAGCTATTATCACCCATGAAGACCTCTCCTCCATCATATTCTTTGTATGTAGAAAACCACTCCTTATGAGGAGTCATATGGAAGGAAGCACCTGAATCAATAAGCCAAGCATCATTAAAAATTGTGTTAGCTGAAATAATCAAAGCATCAGAATCACCATTATCAAAGGAATTTTCCATGGAGGAATCTGCATTCTTTTTCTTGTTTCTACATTCCTTCTTCACATGTCCCCGTTTACCACAATTCCAACACTTCACTCTGCTCTTTCCAAGGGTCTTAGATCATCCTTTAGATTTATCCTTCTTCTTATCCCCTTTAGGCTCTTTCTTCTTGGGCCTACCTTGCACATGCAAGGCATCTTGGGAGCCACTGCACATGGTCTTTCTCCTCATCTCCTCTGAAAGAAGTATGGGAATAATAGTATCCAACTTAGGTTCTACACCACCACTTGTTATATCAATAACTAAATTTTCCCAAGATTCTGGCAAAGAGAAAATCAATAAAATGCATTTATCCTCATCTTCTATTTTAACATCAATAGATGCAAGTTGACTTATAATAAAATTAAAATCATTCAAATGTTCAACAATAGATTCACCATCCTTCATCTTTAATGAATACAAACATCTTTTGAGATACAACTTGTTAGAAAAACTCTTAGTTTGGTAGATTTCACCTATCTTTCTCCAAAGCTTGTATGCTGTGTCTTCTGAAGAGACATCCAGGAGGACAGAATCTGTGAGACACAACCAAATTGTCCCTCGAGCCTTCTTTTCTAACTTATTCCAATCTTCATATGACAAGGTTGAAGTAGATGGCTTCTTTTCAACTGAAAATGGTAACCACTGATCTCTTTCCTCAAGAAGGTCCTCCACTTTTAACTTCCACATCTCGTAACCAGTTCCATTGAACTTCTCAATATCTAGATGAGAGGTGGAGGCCATGGTATGCAATCTTTCACAAATCTGCAAAACCCACAACACAAAAGCTCCCACTGCAGCAAAAAACCTTCAACACTCTAAAAGGAAAGCGTCCCTTCCTTAATAGAACCGTTAGCTCTGATACCAAATGTTGAAAAACAAGGTGAAGAAAGCTTGCAATATGAACTTAAATGTGTGAATTCAAATCTGAAATATGTAGATTAACGTTAGCCTTAGTGTGAAGAAAGAATGAGAGAGAGAGAGATAGAACAATATAACAAATGCAACAATAGATTTATGTGGAGAAATCCCGAAGGGAAAAAATTCCACCACCGAAAGAGAGGCAAGTATATTACTGATAATCTTCAATATTACATGCAGCAATAGACTTCTCTTATCATTCCCTATAAAACCAACAGCACCCTATTACCCTGCAAAACTGAATTCTTATAACACTAGATCAAGGCCCCAATTTATAGAGATTTGTGAGGATGAAAACCACCATGGTTTCACCAAACAACAGGCAGTAATACCACCTTGAAAAACCCACACCTCCCTCCTTGAAATGGTCAAAAATACCAAAAATAGCCTCTTACAGATGCTCTTATAGCTGTCATAAGGCATCTTTTATGCATGGGTGCCTGGGGTCTAAAAATAGCATATTCTGTCATAGGGAATCTGTGATACTGTCATAGCATCTTATCAAAACTTGCATGCATGTCATAGATGCTCTTACAACACCCTATTTTGATCCACACCCTTATTTTAGAAGATTCAAAGGTGGGACACCTAGCTAATTTGTTCTTTTCCATAAGGATAAACGGTAATGGTAACACTGCATTTACATAGTCTCTTTCACCACTGTTGGTCAAACAGTTTTCACCTCTTATGGGTAAATGTACAAAACACTTTAGGAGAATAATAAAATAAAGGATTTACAAGGTTGATGACACCTATATCCTAACAATATTCTTTTCTGCTGCCAAGCCCATGGCTCTCAAAGCTATTGTCTTGCTTAACATCCCACAAATTATAGCTACACATGGCGGAGAAAATCCTCTCTCTGTGGACGAAATTGATTAACACATTTCTACCTCCACAAAATATAATGTTCCCCAGAAGGAATAATTGCTTAGAATTCTGAGATTTCTGGCTTCTTGTGGGGTTTTTATTGAAGACATGGATGAGCAAACGAATCAAATAAAATATGGGTTGAATAGCATTTCCAAGTTGCTAGTGAAGGAAGAAAACCAGGATTCTTGTGTGCCAGTTCTATTGTTGGCAACAGAGAAAATTTACGTGGATGCTCACCACCATTTACATGATGCTATCATGGAAGGGTGTCATCCCTTTGTCAAAGTGAATGGCACAATCCCCTGGGAATATGTCATTACAAATGTTGAAGCCAACAAGCTTTTTAACTAGGCCATGCCCTGCGATACAAAAGAAGTCATGGCATCTGTGGTGAAGATGTATGATGGGTTCAAGAGTGTTAAGAGTGTGGTGGATGTAGGTGGAGGAGTGGGGTCTGCATTGTTTGTTATACTTGCTCAACATTCACACATACAGGGTATTAACTTTGACTTGCCCCATGTCATTGCAACTACACCTCCCATATGGTGAGCAACCTCATCTTAAATTTCACTATAAGAAAAAGTAATTAGTTTTGTCTTTTCTTGTGGATTGACAATACTGGTGATTGATGTAGAAAAATTGGTACTTGTTAGAATAAATATACTATAGACTATTTAGTTGAAGGGAAAGATTTTTTTGCAAGGGTTTCTTAAACAATTTCTCTTAAAAGAAGAGGAAAAGTCTATTAATTGTATTCTATAAATTTATTTATTGATAATGGTGGTTTAGTGATAGTTACATATATTAGTTTGAAGGTTTAAATTCAGATTTTATTTAACAAATAATATAATATAGCATATTCATATATATTTTTATATAGAAGATATAAGAAAATATTTTAAATTATTAGATTTGTTAGTATGATTATAATTTATAATTTTTTTTTTTCTGTTAGTGGTGTTGTGCGGTTATAGTCATTTATAGTTGCTTCTTTTGTTCTTGGGAAGCTATAGACATTTGTAGTTGTTGCTTTGATGGTGATTCTATTGTGCAATCAATGTTTGTTATGACACTTACTATTTTTTTGTTACTTTGTGTAGTTTTATGTATTTGTAACCCTTTTTGTCTTATTCCAATAATTTTTTTTTATAAATATAATTTATTAAAAGATCTTAAGAACTTGAATGATAATAACAAATAAATTATAATATATTCAATTAAAATTAGATATTCAACATAAAATAAAAAATCTATTATTAGATAATAATTTTATTTGTTTTAAATTTATATTGTTATATAAATAATTTTTTTCATAGATTTATGATTTTTATTTTGTATTTTTTATATATAGGAGTGGAGCATATTGGTGGAAACATGTTTGACCAAATTCCATGTGGAGATATACTTTTCATGAAGGTAAAATATTTCACGTTAAGAAATAGCACACTTTGGTCTTCTATGACTTCCCTTTGTTTATTGCACAAATACTATGTTGATTTAGAGGTTCTTATTATACTTATTATAA
Source organism: Sequoia sempervirens (assembly GCA_007258455.2). Taxonomy (NCBI): domain Eukaryota; kingdom Viridiplantae; phylum Streptophyta; class Pinopsida; order Cupressales; family Cupressaceae; genus Sequoia; species Sequoia sempervirens. Next base: position 224,085,594 of record VDFB02000003.1, on the reverse strand, counting down.
GTTTGTATGTCTTCTATTTATTTGTTTCATCAATAATATGTTTGCTTAGTGGTTACTATTATAATTGTTGCAGTGGATTTTACATGATTGGGATGATGACCACTATATAGAAATTTTGAAGAAGAGTTATGAAGCAACTCCGAGAGATGGGAAGGTCATAATCCTTGATGCACTAATTGGTGGTTCTCAAAGAAGTTTAAATCGACTAGGATTATTGTTTGACATAGCTATGATGATCTATAGTACAAGTGGAAAGGAGAGAAGTGAGGAAGAATTCAATTAGTTGTTTTTTAATGCAGGATTTAAGAGCTACAATATCATGAAACTACCTTTCCTCCAAGTACTTATAGAAGTATCTAAATCTTAAAACATACCTAACATATCATAATGTTACTTTTTCCTTTAAATAATTCTAGAAGTATCTTTTTCCTAAGACATACTTTTATGTCAATCTCAATAAACTATTCTAAAGTGTCATTTTCTTTTGAAATGTTGTTAAGTTGTAAGAATACATTGAAAAAATATATTTGGATATGAATTAGTAAGGGTATATAAATAATGTAAATATAATTGATTGAATGCTAGAATATCTTTTTTATAGTACTTTAAATGTGATGGTAAAAATTATAAATTTCTTAAGTAATGACTAGTGTAGAAGTAATATATTTTTCATAATGGTCAAAAAATATATGAACATTGATTGGTTGTAACTTTCTACATCTTGAGAACCTACAAATTTATTGTTCTCCACTTCAGATTGAAATCATGATGTAAAATTGATCTTATGTATTAAAACCAAATTTCAAAATTAAGTTATTTTCTTTTTTGTTTTCCATCACAAATCAAAACCATGATGTAAAATTGAACCTTGTGATTTCAAAATTTAAATTCTAACATTTTTACTCATTCCCTCCTAATTGTTTTTCACTCACTTAACTGTAAATTACTCAAAATAATACTATGAAATATTGTATGAAAGTACAAAACTATGAGGAATCCCATTAATAAACTTATTCCTTAGAGATAACTATACTAATGTTTTTTTTTTCAAAATTGGATATCCCATTTAAATAAAAAATCTCAGTTGAATAATCTATTTAATATCATTTATAATAATCTTAGACAATCTAATTAATTAATTAGTCAAATCTAATCAAAGTGTACAAATTAGGTAAATGAAAAATATATTCTTTTTATTTTGAATAAATTATTTTTACTACACTAATAATTTAAATTTATTTCTTATTAATCTAATTCATAAATATTTAACTAACTAATTAGCTATCTATATAATTATATATTGTTATAGATAACATGGGATATGTTTATATAATTAGTTATCTATATAATGTAGACTTAATATGAAGTTGAAACTATAGATGTTTGGTATTAGGTGTTGATTCATCTAAAGGGGTTTAGTTATTTCACTAAATCACTATAGTTAGGAAAACTCTAGGTAATTGATAAGGATATTTATCTCCTGGAGGATGTTTTATTGTCATATTGGAAAGAGGCTTCTTTAGTTGAAATTAAAAAAATCACTCTTGATGACCTTTACTTTAGAATTTAGGTCCTAAAAAAATTGTTCATGGCAATATTGTTTTGGTGTGTTCTTTTGGGATATTTTATTAGTTCGTAAGTAATTGCTAAAGTGGTTTCCATTAAAAATTAGTTTATAAGGTGACTCCTAATTCAATGTGTTTGACCCATTAATTGTTCATCTCAGTTCACTTATGGCGTTGGTCATTAGATAAAATTATTTTCCAAGGGTTTGTTTGATATTCTTGAATTATAGTGGCAATGTCAATGTTAGAGAGAAGTCTTTTCCTAGGGTGCTCACTTGACTCTTTTACACATGTTTCCAAGAAAAAATATAGTTATCATTTGATCACATTTGTGATTAGTCTTAATACTAATAAATTCTTTGATAGTGTGTAGCTTGATGTACTCCATTTTTGTGAGAGGTAGTGATGGTGAACACTTGACTATATTCTTGGATCATTATATGTGAAAATAACTCTGAATCCCTTCTCTTCACTTTTTTTTTTACTAAGTCTCTTTAATTTGGTAGTACCTTTCCTGATTTGAGAAGATTTGTTATATCATTTACATGCATTGAAATAATCTCATTTGTGATGGAATATTTTTAGAAGTTTACTAATTTTCCTCTTTTTGCTTGTGTCTTACTACTCTATGGGCCATTTATTATACATGATGGGTGATCTCTAGAATATTTCACTTCCCAAGTGCTTCTAGAAATGGTGTGACTACTAGGCTTATAATAGGGATAAATTAGGATGCTTATTTATCATTTATTGTCTAATGGTATATGAGGCCTTAAAATATGTGATTGGTAGAGATTGGCTAAAAAGCAATAATGATTCTTTGTTCTCTAAGGTGGCATCAAATTTCCTCTCAAATGTTATGGATATCCTTTGATGAGGTAAAAATAACCTCATCAGTATAATGGACTCAATACTCCAACTTATACCTTTTAGCCTAATTTACCCTCCTAATTAATTACCTTTAGGATAAATAATTGCTCTCTTTTTATGAATAAATGTACAATTTTTATTTCTTGAAATTAGTTGAAATATGCTAATTTGTGCTGATTTAATGGGTTAGCTCTTGAGCATTCCATAGGTGAATTTTCACCACTGGTTACCATTCCAGCAAAAAAGGGGATTAACGTAGGTTTCAACACCGTTGAAGACAAGTGAGCGAGCATAAAAAATTTAGAAGCATTCGTTATGTACTGAGTCTTCATAGTTTCTGTTATTTTTAGTTCTAAAACTTTATATTTTGTACCGATCCTCTTTAATACTTCATGTCATGGGCTTTAAAGTCCATTAGTTGTTGATAATCTATTGAAGACTTTATTAACTAGAAAGTAGGATTTTGTTAACCACTTTTTCATATAAATATGTAACTATTCAAAAAGATGAATATAGAAGAATATCATTATGCTACCAATATGACTTTGTAAGTTAAACTACCATATGGATAAAAATGAGTTTTCCCACCACTCTTTGAATTACTGAGCAATGTGAATGGAGTTATTTGAATGAAGTAATTTGGAGATTACTAGTGCATGTGATCTGAGATAGCTATAGAAACACTCGAGATCTAGCCACTCAAGGGTTATAGATAGATAGATAAGTATTTTATTTCTCATTTTGTACTTTCTTTTAGTAGATAATAATTGGAATTGGAATTTATTTTCATGTGTGTGTCATGTTGTTAGTGTCAATCCTACAGGTTGTAGCTAAGTATGTAGTCTCTGAATTTAGTATCTAAAGTTTCAAAGCACCTTCCTTTAGTTGTTTCAGATTGTTAAATCATTTTATGCTAATAATTTAGATTGTTATCTTTTGTACTAGATAAATGTTTCCTAGTTTCTTTACAATTTTTACTTCTTCAAAAATTTATACATTCTTTAGATTAATCATTTCTACACTTTCTAGCTTAGTGGTGATGCTTTTTAGATTCATAGTTTTCTGCTTCCTAGTTTAATTATTTCAAGCTCTCTAGATAGATGATTTCATGCTTTCTAAGTTTAGATGTTTTATTTAATTTTTTGGTATTTAGGAAACCTGAGAGAGATAGTTGAGATGTCTTCTATTGCATATTGCCTTTGGAAACTCACGATTGATATATTAATGTGTTTATCGTGTTAGGACCTAATGATAGCCTGTCACTTTTTGGCACCATTATCGGGGACCCTCTTTCTATTGTTAGTAGGAGATATCTTGAATACCTGTTTTGGGTATGTGTAGGATCATCATGGAAAAAACAAGCCCTTAAGTTGCAAAAAATTTAGAAAATCAGAGTTAGGCAACTTGACATAATAATTTGAATAAGTTATCTATATTACTTCAAAAATACGTAAGAATAAAATCTATAGAAAATTGAATGTAGTTTCTAAACTACTAGGTTTGTTTAAAAACACAAAAAATCTATTTGGTGAAAATTTGAAATTTCAATGCAGTGGTACTTAAATTTCAAGGAAAAATAAGAAGTAGGTATCTGTCTGACCACCCTAACCACAATAAAATGATAATATTTTTTTATAAGATTTTAGATATAAGTAGAGGACTCATGCCCCGATGTGATGCATATTTTTTTGTGATTATTTTCCAAGTAAATAATTAATTATGAATTTTTTATTACAATTTTTTTAAAATATTAAAACTGGTATGTCTGACCACCTTAACTTGGTCAAAAATTCATGAAATTCATTTTTTCTTTTTTTAATCCTATAGTATGTGAAGCATAGAATGTGACACATGTTTTGGATTCAAAAAATGTGATACCGTTTGAAAGCTATAGATGTTTTTCAATCAACCTATCAATCAGGACTTTAGTGATAATTTGAATATAAAATGAATAATAATTACTTATTAAATTCAAAGTAAATCATAATTTATATCAGTGGAAAGTTGAGAATCTCCTTTAAAAACCCTTTTCATTTCATCAATTTTGGGCAAAAAAATAGTCATCAGCCACATATCCATCATATTGCCACTTTTTGGCCCATCATGATCCTGCACATACCCTTTTAGGGATAAAAATAGTCCTTCAAGTTATTTTCTACATGGTTCGGAAATAAGCCCCCCATGGAATATTCATACCAAAAACCTCCCCAATCGACGTTCCAACAACAAGTAGAGAGGAAGGAAACTCAAATCAAGAACTTACTAAGGAATTGACCGAACATGGTCAACCTGAGACCTTCCCACATACCCTAGAAAGAGAACACATAGTTGTTGAGGAGCATATTCCTTTACAAACTCTAGAACCTTACCCAACTGAGCAAACTTTGGACGATAGTCATATTCTCTTCAACATCATGGGTGACCGTAGAAATTCCACAAACAACAACAATAACCCTCCACCACCACACACATTCACTTATCCTATTGCTTTTGATGCAAATGACGACATGACAATGAAAATTATCTCACTAGCCTTCTTGCCAACCTTTCAAGGTTTGTCTACTGAGGATGTTGACCAGTTTTATTTGAGTTTAAAGTATTGTGTCAGTCATATGACTACAAGAATGATAATAAAAAAACTCAAGCTTTTCCCTTCCACTCTTAAAGACTCATCCATGTGTTGGTTTATGGGATTAGCTTCCAATTCAATAACTACTTGGGATGAAATTAAGTCTAATTTTCTAGAGAAATACCAAAGTTACTGTAGGGTTAGTGATATGAAAGAAGAACTATTCAAGATAAGGAAAAATGAGGATGAAAGTTTAGAGGATTACCTAGATAGGTTTACTTCTTATCCAAACACTGCAGTGGAGAAGCCATTAGTTTTGATATTATAAAGACCCTATTCCTTAATGGTCTTGATGATTAAGATTGGAGGAGCTTAGACTTAATGGGAAAAGGAGACGTGTCCCAACTAGGATTGGACAATATTATGGAATTGTGTTGGAATTTCTCTCAAACTCGAGGAGGAATCAGGAAGTCCACTCTATTTAAAGGTTCTAATAATATAAGAAAATTTCATGAGGAGCTAACCAACTTAAAACTGACATTCTTGTTCAACTAAACACCACCTTAGATGACATACATGTTGTTGGTTATTTTTTAAGAACCAAACTAATCTCTAGAAACACCTGTGGACTTTTCCATTTCCAATCATCAGTAATACTAAAGGGATTGGACAATGAATGAATAGAAGATGCTAAACTTCTATTCCTACTCTTTGGGCTTTGTGAAACCTAGGAGGGTGATCCCACATTGTATACCTAAATACCTTTCATAATTACAATCAAATACATTGTTAATAACATATATCTCTCATGATACCACTTAATAGTAACACTAAACAAGTTGTCAGCTTATTATGTTAATGTTATATGAGTTGAATATGAGAGAGAAGACACCTAGAAAAAATTAATAACAACAGTGTTCCTCTTGAAATTCTATGCTTAAAAGATTGATTAGTTAATGAATCAACATTGTAAATGTAACACTAATATCCTGCATGAACCAGTGTCTTTATCCAAAGTACGAAGTCGATAAATTTTGACATAACCTGATAAAAAATCAAATAATAACACTTATAATCCCAAGAAATCTTGCATTACAACGTTTCTTTGTGACTTTCAGGATTATCACTTCTTACAAATATCCTAACACATAGTAATTAAAGTTATCACTCTCATATAGGCATTTACATCAATTCATTGAATCGATATGAAAACATGAAACTAAACATCCATCAGATAATGATAGAGACAAGTGAAAGAAATCCTTGAATACTTTCAATAATAACTCATAACACATATATAAGGAGAGGGAATAACCATGACATTGATATTAATCTGTATTATAAATGCTTACCATTATTAGTCTTACATGCATAACTATGAACTCCAAAAGAAACTTGAAAAAAAGACTCTAAAACTTGCTTTGTATTTGTCTTGAAAAAACTAACAGTATCAACTCAAAAAATTTCTAACTCCCATGCTTATGATCCTAAATTCCTTCTTATAGAGATGGAGAAAAACAAGCCTCATACCAGATAACACACATGTCATGTTCCCATAGGACCACTTGCAACAATATTCCCTTCCTAGTTACACTTGAGTCTTTAGGTGGAGAAAATAAACATGAGGAAAAATTATCCTCAACTCTTCATGGAAAATAGGTCCCACCTTAGAAGACATCATTAGTTTGTTACAACAGTTACAAGATATTCTCCATGTGCTCAAAATGCCAACTATAAGAAAATAAAAACAACAAAACTTATGAAGCAAGGCAAAGAAAGAAGAAAAAGGTCAAAATGTGTTAATCCACATTAGCACCATGTGCTAATCACTCGATTTTTAAGGAGAGAATAATATTTTACCATGTTACGTCAAAAGCCTAATCTATACTATTTTCAGGCTATGTATTATTCTCCTCCTGTCTATTATTCTTCTTACTCATTTTGTTTATCTCTCCAACCAAATATTGTATTCTTCTTTAGTGGGCCATTTAACATTCAATAAATACTACACCTTAGTAGTATACTGGGAGTACCTTGCATCAATTAAAATCCTAGATTCCTTAACAAATATTTCCATCTTTGTTTTAATATGCACTATCATATCAATATTTCAATTGAAGAAGATATAATCAGGGATAGAAAAATGCATCATATCCACTGCAAGAACCCTCCCAAATCTTCCTTCCAAGTGTCAAATAGATGCAATTAACCTTTTGAATTCAATATTTGTGGCATACCACGATCCTCCATTTCCTTGAATATTTTCAACTTACTTTGGAGCTATATTCCTAAATTTCCATGGAAAGTAGTTAACTCATTTATTGATTCAATACTCTTCAAGATGTTAGGAATATTTGTGGGTTCCTCAAGATCCTCCTTTATTTTTTGCATCATTTCATTGAAAGCACTTACCCTAGCAATCCAATTATTCCACTCATTTCTAAAGGCCTCCTATACTTGCAGATACTTTGTATTTGCTTCATGAATGTTTTTATATGTGGCCCATACATCATTAGCCCTCTGGACCAACTTGGTCTCCCTATTCTTAAGCACATCTCTAAAAATTTCATTGACCACCCTAACTGTCTCTAATTTTTCTTGCTTGAAATTTTTAGATTCAACAGTTAACTTTTCTCTCAAATCATCTATTATGAGGGCTAAGGTTTCCCTATCTTGTGTAGACATATCAAATGAAGAAGAGGAAGAAGGTTGAGTGACTATATTTTTAGTATCTTGAATGGTAGCTCTCATTCGACTCAATTCATTCAAAGCCTTATTATATTCCTTGACCAAAGATTCATATTTCTTTTGAGAAATATGTGTAGTGTCCACACTATGCATTCTAGGATTTGCAGTTAACTTAGCTGCCTAGATCAGAGTTATGTCAGTAGCTCTTTCGACCAAGTTAGTGAACCAATGACTTCTTTAATAGGCCTAGCAACCACATGTTTGCTAGTATTAGGTGCCATAGACCAAATCTCAATGGTGTGCAACTTTGGACTATATATCATGAACCAAATAATTTATTCTCAAATTGATCTTCAGATATCAAAGCTTAAGGATCTCTTCTAATTGTATCATATTCTATGTAAGTTGTGATAGTACATCCTGGTAATAACATGATTCCACTATCTTTAAAAATTATTCGAGCTTCAATGGGAGTAATAGCTGTAATTTCAACCTTAATCTTGTCTTTCTTTGCTTTCTCAGCTTCCTCTTGATGAGAAAGTTCAACATTGACTCGAGCTACTTCTAATCTCTCTTTTATTTCCTTACTCCACTGTTGAATCATAAACTCCTGAAACTATTTAGTTTGCAAAAATTTATCATCAGCCAAAAACTCATCACACTCTCTAATTCTGGGATCATCATCATTTTCTTTGTCATATTGACATTGGACAATCCTATCAAGAGGAACATCTAAACTATGAGTCTCCTCAATATGAGGAAGGGGAAATTTTTGCTCAACTTCCTCATTTCCTGGCACATGTTTTGCCACTTATTCTTCCCTGACCTCCTGAACATCTTCAATCCATTTTGATATATCCATAGCTTGTTGTTGTTATTGTTTCTCTAAGAGGACCTAGGCTCTATCTACAACCTCCTTTACTTTTACTTTAAATTTACCAAACTGATAGTCCCTTATCATAGTAAAGGCTCTTTCCAAGGGGTTTGCAATTTCATTGTATGGACTGATGTAGAAGGAATTCTTTTTCATAATCTTCTCCTCAAGGTTTTTCATAGTTGTCCATTCCTTTTTCCTAACCATAACAAGCTCATCACTTGTCAAATTCCTTAGTACATAATATTTATAGAAAAATTCATGATCATGTATGATGCCTAAATTCTTTTATGTTCTTTTTCTTACCACAAATCCTTTTGGATAAAAAACTCTAACCTCATCGATAGGAATTATGAGATTATTCACCATAATGGCTAAATTTTCATTCCCTTCAAGGGCAGTGACCATAAAATAAGAAAAAGAACATTGGGGGTATACCACAAATCCTTTTACAACTATCCTTTCTAAACATTTCATAATCCATAGCCTCCATTTTCCACATGAGCTCCATGAAAGCCAATTTGTCTGAGACATACAAGGGTAAACAATGGGGTTCCACTTTAGCTCCATAAACCCTGATAAAGGTATATTTAGAATGTAGAAACAAGTTGGCCCAATTATGTGTTGTTGAAGAGCCTAGTATATCCTTTGGGTGCATAAAACTCCTGATCTCTATAGAAAGTCTGAATCTAGGTGCCACACCCAATGACTCTAAGATACCATGTCTTACAACATTGGAAAACATGATGTAGTTGGAATTGGAGAAATTATGATCCCAAATGTATGTCCACATTTGCAGAGGGATGGCCTCATTTTCACTATTCATAATCCTCAAATTTAGTTTCCTTTTCCACTCATAATCTCCTTCCCACAAGAGCATGTGCATCAGTAAGGAATAATGAGGAAAAGATAGAGGGATCAATTCATTTTTCAAATTGAGAAAATCCTCATGCATTTGTTGGGCAACAAAATTAGCATAATCAAAACTAGTGTTTCGATTATATTCTTGTCTATCTACCAACATTACCAATAAATTAGGGGCTATTCTAACCTCAAAATCCTGAGCTAGCACTTGGTTCAAACAATAATAAGTGTTTTTGAAATAATCTTCAAAATCTTCACACTCAAAAGGATCGTCATCTTGAATAGTGAATTTTTTCTTGATCCTTCTATATTGCACAAGTATTGCTTCTTTGTATGAAAATTTTCTCTCTTGATATTCAACATACAAGTCAACACGCCTGAACTTTGCAGTGTAATTTGGATTCAACCCAAACACATCCACCATTTTATCCTTTGTCACCTGAAGAATTATATCACCCTTATCACTCTTGATTTTCCTGTTAGTATGGTCATAGTGCCTTGCTAGCTCCATCATTAAATCAACTTCCATAAAAAAATTTGGAACCACTAGCCTTCCCAGGTTCAATCTCCACAAATAGCATGTGGGATGACTAGAGTTTCGCCTATTGAAAGCATACCGAAACAATTTCCATCCACTCTCAGGATGGGGTTTCTCACCAATTTCACTAGCATTATCAATCAACCTAGTAGTAACACCAACTTGTCTTGTGGTTCTTTTACAAATTCATGACCCTCCCTCTTTGATACCTCCAAAAGTTTCTTCCATAAAATTTTATGTTTCCTTCTTTGCACTTCTATAGCTTGTGGAAGTCACAGGGGTACTAAGCAAATGGTTATACATAGCTACTAGTTTGGGCTCAACTTAAGCTAAAGCATGTTGAGTTTTAATTCTTTTGACCCTCTTTTGATTTGGTTTCCTTTCTGGTCTAACACTGGATTCACTAGGCTTTGGGTCACTCATGCTTGTAACACAAATGGAGACTAGGAACTTACAATTTCTTACAGCCAAACAAAACCCTTCACAATTATGTTAGGATACAACTCTACTATTGAACATGACACCTTTCTACACAATTTAGATAGTGCTCAATTATCAAAAATGAAATCACCAGAAAAGACTAAATTGCATTTTCTGCCAATTTTCTTATCAGCTTTCAAGGGCATTTCCCTTACTACCTCAATTAGAAAGAAGTATCATTTTTACCTACTCGGATGAAAGTTGTGTCACTCTAGCTGCTGGTATGTGCAAGATCATCATGGAAAAAATAGGCCCTTAAGTGGCAAAAAATTCAAAAAATCAGAGTTAGGCAACTTGACATAAAAATGTGAATAAGTTATCTACATTATTTCAAAAATATGTAAGAATAGAATCTATATCAAGTTAAATGTAGCTTCTAAACTACTAGGTTTATTTTAAAAAAAAATCTATTTGTTGAAAATTTGAAATTTCAATGCAGTAGTACTTAAATTTCAGGAAAAAATAAGTAGGTGTTTGTCCGACCACCCTAACCACAATAAAATGATAATAATTTTTTATAATATTTTAGATATAAGTAGAGGACTCATGTTTGGATGTGATGATTATTTGTAATTTTTTTTCCAAGTAAATAATTAATTATGATTTTTTTATTACAACTTTTAAAAATATAAAAAATCATATGTCTGACCACCTTAACTTGGTCTAAACTTCATGAACTTCAATTTTTTTCAATCCTATAGTATGTGAAGCATAGAATGTGATGCATGTTTTGGATTCAAAAAATATGATATCGTTTGAGAGCTATAGATGTTTTTCAATCAACCTATCAATAAGGACTTTAGTCATAATTCAAATAGAAAATGAATAATAATTATTTATTAAATTTAAAGTAAAGAATAATTTATATTGGTGGAAAGCTAAGAATCTCCTTAAAAATCCCTTTTCGTTTCATCAATTTTGGGTAAAAAAAGTCATCAACCATGTACCCCACACATACCTATCATATTACCAAATTTTGGCCCACCATGATCCTGCAAATACCCTTGCAGATAATTTCTAGAGATTTCCTTGCAAATTATTTGGTCTTTGGTATTATTTCAACCACACTGTGAATTAGGATACATGGTAAATTAGATATCTACTTTTTGTTATGGCTGAGACGAGAGCATGTCACCATTAAAATTTGAAAGTAAGTTTGCGCGTACAAACTAACAATTAGCCATTCAGTTTTAAACTTTGATCATTGATCTTTCAACTTTAAAACTGTATCTATGGTCAATAATCTACCTTGCTACTTTTCTTTCTACTTTATATGAAATCCTTAGGATTCTGCCACGTTGACTCTTCATGTAACAGTTGTTTCCAATCGCTAATTCACTTCATTCTTGTCCATCTTTATCAACGATGCAAGTGCCTCATGCAACAAAATCTTGGCCCTTTATATCTAAGGTTGGTTTCTCGATCTCATCCCTATCCATCGCTCCTTGCTAGTTCAACTTTTCATCTTGAATTCTATCAACAACAAGAGATGTAAGCACCATAGTTTGACACATACACCTACATAACAATCAATGGCACAAAAGATATCACAAATAGGATGTAATCAAGTTACTGAGAGAAAAATCCTCATAAGGGACCATATCAGTCATCACTAATCATAACCTTAATGCTCAAAAGAAATTTGCAAGATGTGATACAATTGGGAACTCATCATCTTGCTCATTGCTAATTGCAAACAATATCTTCTCAACATATTGGCAATGAGCGATGAAACTGTGATCATAAATTGAGAGTTCATCACTTATCGCTATTATAGCTTTAAGAATTAAAAAAATATTAGCGAAACACGATCTCTTAATAACCTCACTCATCACTAATTTCAAACAAAAGTTCAAGAATCAATTCGTGATGAGTGATATCAAAATATATTACCTCATCACTCGTCGCTGATTTAAAACATACATTTCAAAAGTGATTAGTGATGAGTGATAATGATTTAAGGCCGAATGAAATTAAGTGAAAAATTTAATGAACATGCTCAATAATTTGTTTTGATAGAGGGGACTTCCTAGGATAATGCGATAGATAAAATAACTTAAGAACCCCAAAATCATTATAACAAATCTTTCTAAACTCATGATGAGGGAACCAACTGCCTAATAGAAAAAAATAGTGACTGACAATGAGTAATATGGGCATCAACAACAAAATAGAACACTCATTTGATTCCAAGGAAACACATCCTAAGACCCTTCTAAATCCAACAAGGGCTTTAAGATGGGACATAAAAATTAAGGTTCCATCACAAGATAAAACATGAAATCCTAAAACTTTGTCTATCTACTGCCCTAGGTGCCAAAACAAACATTTGTTAAGGGAATGTCCCTTGGAAAAAGTTGATAAGATTGACGTTTGTCAAGTGCGTGACAAGAATTAGCTTATCAATTATTACGAGCTACTGAATTCCATCAAGAATACCAAGAAAAGAACAACCCTAGTTGAGAAAGAAGTGAACATTGTCAACCAAAGAATTGGAGGAAATTTTTCCTATGGCTAGAATTCCAACCCTAATTGGAACAATAATCAATGGGCAGTACCCTAGCCTCAGGCACCACCTCCAGTACCCCCTAATTTGGGAATCTATCTCTGGGGACCACCTAAATGGGAGAATCAATCTTGGGGTGACCCTTAGTGGCCTAACTAGCCTCAACAACAGTGGTACCCTCAAAATCCCAGTCCTCAATGGAATCAACCTTAGCATTAGTTTTATACTGGCCCTAGGAGGATGCCTACTGAACAACAAAATCTTCTACCACCTCCCTAGAACACTCAACAAAATTAACAAGTTAACTAACCACCACTTCTAGCACAACTAGTTCTGAACCCCAAGAACAATCATCCAAATACTTTGGTATATTTTGTTGAACAAGACAATATCACTGGACTTAATGCCATACACTGTGGAAATATACAATTGAGGTTTAGAAAAACACTTTTGCAGCCGACTATTGAAAAAATACTAGATGAACCTATCAAGAAGTCTGCTGAGAAAACCACCATAATGCCCACATCCATAGAAAAAGTTCTAGACACCACCCAATAAAAGCCCGACCCACCATCTTCAGCTAGAGCTTCCAACCTACCTCAGAAGGAGTGGGGTCAGTGTCTAACTAAATTTTTGAAGGATTCTGCACCTCAGGACAAAATCAAAGCACCTTTTCTGGAGCATCTAAAACCAATTCCTATGAAAGATGCTTTGAAAATGACCTTATCCACCGAAACTGCATTGATACAAGAGATCAAATAATTGAATATCGAAGTCGCTTTGCTACAAGCGATTAGGGAGATTCCTAAGTTAAACTAGCTGATTAAATATGTGTATCAAAACCCCAGGGATAAAACCAAAATGAATCAACACCATCAACATAAATGGCTACCTAGCTGACTTGTTGGATGGGACCACCATTACTCTGAAATATGATGATCCAGGCAATCCGCTTATAACAGTAATAGTTAATGAGGTAGCAATACCTAATGCTTTGGTGGACCTTGGGGAAACCATTAACATGATGACTGTTGATGTGATGGAAAAGTTGGGACTTATTGATTTACGTCCCATAACTACAATCTTCCAGATGGAAAATCAATCCATAGCTATTCCCAAGGGCATCATTGAAAATGTTCTTGTTAAGGTGGATGGATGGGAATATCTAGTGGATTTTTAGATAATTAAGTCCCTTACACCCAAAGAGGGTTATCCAATAATTCTGGGATGACCTTGGCTAGCTACTGTTGCATCCAAAATTGATTACAGAGAGAGAGGAATGACCATCTCACATGGATCTAGTAGTAAAAATTTGTTTTTATATCCTCTTGTGAAGCCTGCTGAAAATAATAAAGTATGGCTTGATGAACCAAAAAGTCACAATGGACAGGAAAATTTAGCTTCATTGGACATGGTATTCATCAAACAACATGGTGAAGAATTAGAGGATGAATTGGAGAACGACGTGGAAAGTCTTACTATGAATTCAAGTAGTGAAGAGATGACGAACGTAGAAGAAATCCTAGGACACCCAATCAACATAGATCACACAAAATTTGATGATGCCAATTTCATAGGATTACCTCATCCTTTGATGAACTTAGTTCCAAAAACTCACCATTTCTTTGCAAATGTTTCCTGGCTTCATAAAACTATACCTTTTAATTGTCCTCTCAACACTCTAATAAGGACCATGTACACTATCACATCCAACCATCTGGGAGTTAAAATCATTATGTTGCTGCCAGGAAAAAAATTGAACATTAACAGTTGGTTGACTGGGATGGAAGAACACATATTGTTTGATACCCTAGTGAATAGATCTAAAGCATTTTCTTGGGACTATACAAATATGAGAGGGATACACCCTAGTGTGTGTACACATCATATCTATAGTGAGGATGTTCGATCTATTTTCCAACCACAACGAATACTAAATTTTTCTTTGAAAGATATCATTAAAAATGAGATTAAGAAACTCTTATAGGGTATGTGTAGGATCATCATGGAAAAAATAGGCCCTTAAGTGGCAAAAAATTTAGAAAAATTAGAGTCAAGAAACTTCAGGTAAAAATTTGAATAAGTTATCTATATTATTTCAAAAATATTTAAGAATAGAATCTATAGTAAATTAAATGTAGTTTCTAAACTACTAAGTTTATTTTAAAAAAAAATCTATTTGGTGAAAATTTGAAATTTCAATGTAGTAGTACTTAAATTTCAGGGAAAAAATAAGTAGGTGTCTATCTGATCACCCTAACCACAATAAAATGATAATATTTTTTTATAAGATCTTAGATATAAGTAGAGGACTCATGTCTGGATGTGAAGCATATTTCTTAGTAATTTTTTTCCAAGAAAATAATTAATTATGATTTTTTTATTACAACTTTTAAAAAGTATAAAAACTCGTATGTCTAACCACCTTAACTTGGTCAAAACTTCAAGAAATTCAATTCTTTTTTTTGAATCTTATAGTATGTGAAGCATAGAATGTGATGGATGTTTTAGATTCAAAAAATGTGATACTATTTGAAACCTACAGATTTTTTTCAATTAGCCTATCAATCAAGACTTAAATTGTAATTCAAATAGAAAATGAATAATACTTATTTATTAAATTCAAAGTAAAGAATAATTTATATTGGTGGAAAGCTAAGAATCTAATTTTAAAACCCTTTTCGTTTCATCAATTTTGGGTAAAAAAAAGTCGTCAGCCACATACCCTACACATACCCATCATACCGCCACTTTTTGGCCCATCAGGATCCTGCACATACCCTAGAAGTAGGATTTATCTACCCAATTTATGACAAGTAGTTGTCACCCTTAGTTGTAGTTCCAAAGAAGAATGGGAAGTGGAGAGTGTGTGTAGACTATAGGGAGCTTAACAAAGAAACATGCAGAGATTATTTCCCTTTGCCATTCATGGACCAAGCGTTGGATAACTTGACTGGGAGGAAATATTTTTCATTTTTGGATGGATTTAGTGGATATAACCATATATAGGTAGTAGCAGAAGACTAAGATAAAATGACCTTCACCTTCCCTTAGGGGACATTTTCATATCAAGTTCTCCCTTCAAGCTATGTAATGCCCCTGCAATGTTTCAAAGGGCCATCTTGGCTATATTTACTGAGTTGGTAAATGAGTGCATGGAAGTTTATATGGATGAATTCATTGTATATGGTTCAAAATTTGATGATGCCCTCACGAATCTAGATAAGGGGTTAAAGTGATGTGAATATCACCGTTTGTCCCTAAGCCACGAGAACTGTCTGATCATGGTGGAACAAGGAATAGTGTTGGGATATCATATTTCAGCTGAAGGGATTAAGGTTGATCCTAAGAAAATAAAAGTAATACAACTTGAGATTCCAAAGACCCAGAATGATGTCAAAAGTTTCTTAGGGCATGTTGGATACTACTGAAGATTCATAGAAAACTTCACCAAAATTGCGGCCCCTATGTTTTCTCTCCTTTAGAAGAATGTAGGATTGTTTTGGATGCATGAATGTCAGTCATCATTTGAAATTATCAAGGAGAAACTCATCTTTGCTCATTTCCTTTGAGGACCTAATTGGAGCCTTTTGTTCCATATCTATGTTGATGCATCTAATGACACCATTGGGGTGGTTCTAGGACAAGAAGATGAGAACGAGGGAAAATATGCCATATATTTCATCAACAAGAATTTGTCACCAACAAAAAATAATTATACCATAACAGAGAAATAATTCTTGACTATAGTTCACGAAATCAAGAAATTTTTATATTATGTCATGAGATATAAAGTCATAGCACATACAAATCACTCAACCATTAAGTACCTCATGTATAAACCTATGGTAAATGTAAGGATAATTAGGTGGTTACTTCTCTAGGAATTCAATGTAACAATTTTTGACAAACCAGGGAAGTCCAATGTAGTCATGAATTTCTTATCCCAGATTAAACATGATGGCGACTATGCTTTAGTACAAGATGAGTTTCCAAATGAAAATCTATTCACCATCTCTACTAAAACCCCTTGGTTTTCTGATATTGCAAATTATTTGGCCACTATAGAAGTACCACCTCACTTTTGATCAAAACAAAAGAAACACCTTGTTAGAGAAAGTGCCCCTTTCAAATGGATTAATCGGATCTTTTTTCAATGTGGACCCAATATGGTTTTATGATGGTGTGTTAGGGTAGATGAGACCTATAGTATCCTTAGAGCCTATCATGATGACCCTTCAGGAGGACATTATTTTGCTAAGTGGAAAACTCACAGTATATTGGGAGCAGGATACTATTGACCTTCAATACGTAAGGACATCAAGAAATATGTTCGTCGATGTGATGAATGCCAAAGTGTAGGAATACCAACTGCCTCTAATGAAATGCCCCTGTAGCCTCAGGTAGTCCTTTAGCCATTTGAAAAATGGGGATTGGATTTTATCAAGCCAATAGACCCTCCTTCACAAGGAAAAGAGTATATTATGGTCTGTATTGACTACCTAACTAAGTGGGTGGAAGTTCAAGCCCTATGCGTTGCTAGAGAGGAATAGATAGCTGATTTCCTTTACAACATAATTTTTCGTAGATTTAGAGCTCCAAGGACAATTGTCATAGATCAAGGTCCCTAGTTTATGTCTAAAGTTCTATTAGCATTCACAAATCATTTTCAATTAACTCACAAGAAGTCTTCACCCTACCACCCATAGGGGAACAAACAAGTTAAAGTCATTAATAGGGAATTAAAATACATTATAACAAAAATGGTTTCAACAGAAAGAAAAGACTAGGCTAGGAAACTACTGGAAGCTATCTAGGTTTACAACACCACTTGGAAATTAACTACTGGCTATAGTCCATATGAGTTATTCTTTGGGAAGAAGCCCCTCTTACCCATTGAATTTGAACTCCAAACCCTTAGAACATCCATGGAGTTCAACATGGATCTTAAACGAGCCTAAATTGAGAGAGTTTTATAGCTTAGTGAACTGGATGAACTTCGTTTGGATGTCGTCCATCAAACTGAATTGGTCCAACAACAATCTAAGGTCTGGCATGATAAACATATCAAAGAGAAAGAATTCTATGCTTGGGATTTGGCATTATTTTTCGTTTCCAAATACAAGGATCATCAAGGGAAAATTAGAACACACTAGCTTGGACCATACAAAATTTCTAAAGTATTTTCCAATGGTTTTGTCTAGCTGAAACCTATTGATGGTGATACCCATACTCTTCTAGTTAATGAGCACTGATAACACATCTACCATAAGCCTTTTAATAAAGAAGAATTTACAAAAATGGTAGAAATGTAGGGAGAAATCTAATGCATTGACTTTACTGAGGAAGAGTCAATGCAGTTTTTCCAAAAAGATAATAAGACAAAAAAAATCATTTTAGAATGTTTCTTCAATTTCTTAATCAACTTCATCGTTTGGACTTGGCTAGATTTTGTCTATATTTTGTAGTACTTCATCTTTTCGACAAACACAATTCCATCACACCTTGCTATGATTCTCTAGAACTTCTTGTTGTGGTGCTCCGAAACCTGTACAATAGACTTGCTTTTCTCCTCATGTTGATCCTACATTCTGACACATCACTCAATGATGCTTCAAGAAGCCAAAGGATGAAATGTCACATATTTCATCTCTCTACTGACATCTTCCAACGATGCTCCAAAATTTTGTTGTTCTTCTTTCTAGTGGCATCTTCTAGTGATGCTCCAGAATTCTGGTGTTTCCTCCTTTTAGTGACATCTTCTAGCAATGCTCTGGAATTCTACTTGGGTGCTCTAGCTACATCTTTTTGTGATGCTTCAAAAAATTTGGTTATTGCTCTAACTGCATCTTTCAACAATGCTTTGGAAGCTTTGGTTTCTGCTCTAGATGAATCTCTCAGTGATGCTCTAGAAACTTTGGTTGTTGTTTTGGCTACATCTTTTGGTGATGCTCTAGAAACTTTGGTTGCTACTCTAGCTACATCTTTCGGTGATGCTTTGGAAACTTTGGTTGCTGCTTTGACTGCATCTTTCAGTAATGCTCTAGAAACTTTGGTTGCTACTTTGGTTGCATCTTTTGACGATGCTCCAAAAAATTTGATTGTTGCTTTGGCTACATCTTTTGAAAATGCTCTAGAAATTTTGGTTGATGTCTCAATTACATTTTTCTAGCGATGCTCTGAAACTTTCATTTTCTCTACTCTGTCTACATTTTTCAGCAATGCCCTAGATTTTTGTAAGCTTTTTCCTTTCTAGTACATTGATTTTTTCCTAAATTCTGTGCATACCCATCATTTTATATTCTGCCACCTCAAGATTTGCTCCCTAATGATCATTTTTCCATATCATACCAAAATTTTCCATAATAAATAAAATCATTGTCACCCGTTTTTTTCATAATATTTTTTGTCGTCATTTCAACCATCCCATCCATGCCATTATTATCCACAACCACCCTCACCAAATCATATGACTATCCAATTATGTTAGTATAGGTGAGTGATGTTCAGTCTAGTGACAGGACATAAGGTGCATGCAATTTTTTTTATTTAAAAGTTAGTACTTATTTTGAATAAAGGCTAATTAATTGGCATGAACCATTCCTTCTTACAATTTTAAAACTTTTTCCTTCACATAATTACTAAAAGTACAGAAATGGTTGTGTAATTCCCCATGAAAACTCGTCATAATTACTCAGTAAGGTGACAAGAAAGGTGATTAATTCCTCCTCCATTGGGTATATCGACACAAAATTCCTTTTCCATCTACAATTTAGCAAGCAAAGAATTATAGAGTTCCACAAAATTTCACCAAGTGGCAAGGAAAGAAATAGAGAAAAAATGGGAGGAGCCAAGAAAAAGTTTGAGCCAACTTCTGCAACTCAATTGTTGGCATTGGGAAATATTGTAGCTCTATTTCAAAGAGTTGGGTGGCTGGAATTAATGAAATAGTTTGAAGGGTACACAAAGTAGCTAGTGAAGGAATTTGTCAAGAATTTTGCAAATGGGTAGACTTTGGTGTGAGGCAAGTGATTCTAGGTAAGTACAAAAACCACTGCTTTCCTTTTTCTATCTTGAAAATAAGGCAATTGATTTGAATACCAATGTCACTTATCAAAAATTGGTAGAAATATTCCATAGGGAAGGGGAGCCCCAACCCTTAATGACCATAAGCACCAGGGGACAAAATAAAGGTTTCCATAGAATGTCTCTTCCAAAACCTTGGAGGACTATTGTAGCCTAGATAATTAAGTATTTGACTTGTGAGGGAAAGATAAATATAGTAGTGGGAGCCCCTTTTCATGTGTTAATTCATTTGTGCCATGACATTGAGGACCCTTCTCTTAGGGTTAATCTACCAGCCTTCCTGTGTCATTTTTTCACCTCTATAATAGAAAAATACAAATTTGGGATAGGGCCCCTCAAATATCATAGTCTTATATAATTAATATGTAAATATCATTTTCACAAAAATCCAAAGAAGAAGTGGTAAAAGTTCCTGCGAAAATTTGAATTTAAGGTAGAATTTGAAAGATTGCTCGAGGAGGGAGAATCCTCCAAGAAAAAAAAATAGTTTTTAGAAGAACCCTCCTCTGAGGCATTGGGTGCTCCTGAATCCCAATAGACCTCAATAGCTCCCAGTGACGATGTGCCAAAAACTTTGTTGGGTGAGCTAGAAACCCCAAGATAGACAGGGGATGTTGAAATTGTGCACTTCGGAGATTGAGAACTTCCTCACAAGAGGAAGAAATGAAGTAAAGTTACTTTTCAAATGAATCCTCCTCTACAGAGAAATAAAAGGTTTTCTTCATGATCCAATGAAACCAATCCCTAGGACATAGGAATCACTTCCAAAAGAAAGAAGACTAGGACTCATAAAAAGGTAGTGGAAATTGAAGGCCCACCTAGTAGTGAGGAAATAAATGAAACAAAAAAGTAGGATGATGAATCTCCTAAGGAAGAGGACAAGAAAACCATATCACCCAAAGAGTAGGAGGAGGAGAAAACATAGTCACCACATTCTTTGCATATTGAAGATGAACCTGTGGGGGGAATTTCTCCTTTTCTTGAAAAAATGGGAAGCATACCTGAAATTGAGGAAAATGCATTCAATATTGATACAAAAATTCCTCACTCATCCTTCCATATGGAAACCCAAGAAGACAATGTGCCTCATATTGATATAGAAATTACTCATTCATCCTTCTCTGTGGACACAAGGGATACAGATTCTGGCCAAAGATAAGAGGAAGTAGATAAATTAAAAGCGAAAATTGTGGAATTAAAAGCTAGGTTGTAGAATGATGAAGCATAGATCATCCAACAAAAAGAAGAGATCAAGGTACAATCTACAATTGTAAATAAAAGAGACCAAGAAATTTCAAGAATAACAATGCAGATGGGGGAAAAATATAGACTTATTGAACAACTGTAGTACCGAATTCAACAATGTAATCAGAAAGATAAGCAACACAAGGTTGATCTATCTAAAAGAGATAAAAATATTCAAGGTTTGAAAAGCAGTTTTATGAAATTATTTAGTGCTTTTGAAGAGGAAATAAATAGACAAGAAACTAAATTGAATACTTCTATAAGTAAGATTGTGGAATTAGAGAAAAATTTGGAGAGTGACACTAAACCTATAATGGAATAAAAGGAAACACAAACTAAACCCATTGTAATAGAATGGTTCTAGGTACACATCCCTCCAATATTAATGAAATGGATAGAGCATTTATGTCTTCTAAGTGATGTGGAGTTTGAAAATAATAGGTTGAAAATGGAATTGGTAATGTTAAAAGAGTCATTCCATAAAGCATATAGAGGTAAATAGGATGCTTGTGAAATTGATGAACTATTATTAGCTTGTACAAGACCATCTAGGCTATACTCTATGTTTCTTAATGAAATTTTAAGATGGAAGTTACAAAGAATTTTCCAAAATCAATGACATGATCCTAATGACAAGGAATTTGTAAAGTTATTTGTTGAGTCACTCCCTAAACAACAAGATTTTTTTATGTGAATTATTTGTTCACAATTTACTCCTAGAAGAATATACAAATTTATTTTTAGAAGTCCAATTGAGATCATTCCTGTCTGTAATGAGAAATCAACTTCACTGACAAGATAGATCAAGAGAATATACACATGTAGAAAAGGCTGTCGGGTTGCAAATGAGATAGCCTCATAGGAAGCCTTTCTTTTTCAAGGCACAATTTTTGGGCATTCGACTCAAAAAGGAGGTATAGGGAAAGTACAATAATAACCTCTGGCTATGCTATGATCACTTCCAGGAACAAGGACCAAAATTGATAGGAAAATATTGGCATGCCTGCGAGGAACGATATACCCCTCTCCCTATGCATCTTAGGAAAAGAGAGCTAGTCTTACCTCTTAGTATTAAATGGTCCTACAAAAGAGCAGTAGCTCTGGCCAAAATCCTTGAGGATCTGAAGATTAATTGGATTGGTATGAGGTATAGGTCCCTCTCCCGCTCTCTCACCACCTCCTTCAATACATACCAATACAAACTAGAGTGATGATAGCTTTGTAAGATGGGTACAAAGAGTCACTTTTCATCATGGATTCCTTAGAGAGCCAAAGGAACTAGATACAAAGGTAGATGACTTCTATGATCTTAGTGCCAAGTATGAGGAGATGAAAAAGGGAAATGAAGGACAGGGAACACAATAGAGAGTAGGAGGACTTGCTCATTCTTAGGAAGGGGAGGAAATGATGAGGTAAAAATAACCTCATAAATATAATGGACTCAATATTCCAACTTATACCTTTCATCCCAATTTACCCTGCCAATTAATTACCTTTAGGATAAATAATTGCTCTCTTTTTATAAATAAATGTACAATCTTTATTTCTTGAAATTAATTGAAATAAGCTTATTTTTTCCAATTTAATGGGTTAGATCTTGAGAATTCCATAGGTCAATTTTCACCATTGGTTACCATTCCAGTCAAAAAGGAGATTAATGTAGGTTTCAACATTGTTGAAGACAAGTGAGGAGGTGTCAAAATTTTAGGAGCATTCTTTATGGACCGAGTCTTCATAGTTTCTATTATTTTTAGTTCTAAAAATTTATGGATCATGGCGAGCCTCTTTAATACTTCATGTCATGCGATTTAAATTCCATTAGTTGTTGACAATCTGTTGAAGACATTATTAACTGGAAAGTAGGATTTTCTTAACCATTTTTTCATATAAAATGTAACTGTTAAAAATGATGAATATAGAATTAATATTGCTATGCTGCCAATATGTCTTTCTAAGTTAAACTACCATATGTATTAAAATGAGTTTTCCCGCCACTCTTTGAATTATTGAGCAATGTGAATGGAGTTCTTTGAATGAAGTAATTTGGAGATTACCAGTGCATGTGATCTAAGATAGATGTAGAAACACCCAAGAGGTGGCCACTTAAGGATTATAGATAGATATTGATAAGTATTTTATTTCTCATTCTGTGGTTTCTTTTAGTAGATAATAATTGTAATTGGAGTTTATTTTCATGTGTGTGTCATGTTGTTAGTGTCAATCCTGTAGGTTGTAGCTAAGTCTATAGTCTCTGAATTCAGTATTTAAAGTTTTGAAGTGCACCTTCCTTCAGTTTTTTTAGATTGTTAAATCATTTTATGCTAGTCATTTAGATTGTTATCTTTTGCACTAGATAAATGTTTCCTAGTTTCTTTACAAGTTTTAATTTTTCAACAATTTATACATTCTTTATATTAATCATTTCCATGCTTTCTAGCTTACCGGTGATGCTTTTCAGATTCAAAGTTTTCTGCTTCCTAGTTTAATTATTTCCAACTTTCTAGATAGATGATTTCCTACTTTCTAGGTTTAGATGCTTTCTAGTTTAGAAGTTTAATTCAATTTCTTGGTATTTAGGAAACTTGAGAGAGATAGTTGATATGTATTCTATTTCATATAGCCTTTGGACACTACCTGGTCGATAAATTAATGTGTTTATCAACTAAAGTGTTAGGACCTAATGAGAACTTATCATCCTCCTAGATAAAGAAATGGTTAAGTGGTTGGTGAATAATTATATGATGTGCAAAAAGAGATCCTATATCTAGTGAGTAGACTACTAAGACCAATATTTCTTTAAATTAACATTCGGTGGTAAGCTAACAAGGTGATGAGATTGGCTGACAACCTAAAAGGAGAGCCAATCTTCCTTTGACCTAGTTCTTTTGTTTCTTTGAAAATTGGTTGGATTTAATGTGAATTAATTAAATTATTTAAATATGTAACCTAATCTTAAAATACTATATTTTTGCATAAACAAAACTTAGAAATCAAAAACTAAAGTTAAATTTGAAAAGGGAATAATTTTATTCACCCATATTATAAATTTGGAGTTGATTATGAAGTAAAGGGCATTGGAACCCTTGATTGAGAAGTGAAAATCTTCCTCTATAACCTTTTGACCTAGAACCTAAAGATATACACTCTATTTTTTTCTTTGAAATTTTCCATTTGTAGATCGAATCCAATAAAATCATAAAAAAGATGAGAAAAGGGGTGGCCATATAGGATTTTTTTTTTAAAACAGTTGTTTTGGTATTTCTTCCTCCATAAATAGTTGATTGATTGACTAATAAAATGTATGTGCTCCTAACCTTAAGTGCTTCTAAGGTTTTAATGAGCTAAAATAATAAAAATATCACTCAAATGAGTGAGAAAAGAATACCTAAATGACATGAATAAAATTAACCCAAGAGAAAGTCAAATACCCTTAGGAAAGTCTAATTGCATAAATACCTTTCGTAGGGCAGAAAATAGATCAAATCTTGAAGATGAGAACACTCTAAAACAAAGTCATTAGGAGCTTGAAAGAAGCCAAACCTATCTCCAAAACCTAGATTCCATCATGTCATAGAATCCAATCAGTTTTCTAACTAGTATAATATTGAATTTCTCTTTATAAATCTAGAAAATGGATGAATTTTTGGCAGAGCTCTTCTATATTAATTATTCTCTCTTTTAATTTATAAAAATAATTCACTTTTATATAGTTCTAGAATATAGGAATAAATTAAAGTGTAGGCCAGCTCATTTAATTTTAATTTTCATAATTAATGTATCACAAAGTCTTGTGTTCCAATTCACGTCTCCAAAATTAGAGACTACAAAAAATAGGAATTTTCTTTATGTGGAATAACTAGGATTAGGGAACTAGTGTAATGCCCATTGTGCAAACGCCAGAGAACACACACGATGTAAATATTTTTTATTTATTTTTAAATAATACAAGAACAATTAAATTAAACATACAATACATTAACCATAATCACATAACATATTACATCATATTATCACACTTAGTTCTCTAGGGCACGCGAGGTTACATTGCAACAACTAAATGGAAATAAAAGATAATGATAAACCACGTAACCAACTATATTAATATAACCATGAATAAATGTACATCCATGAACCAAGAGCAAGAATATTAATATACCACATAATACAGTCATATGAATCTCATCAAATAAGTTACATAGAATCCTAACTATAACATCATTGTTTAAACATAGGATTACAAGTTCTCAATAATGAGTTACAATATAATGCCCAAACAAGTGGGATGATACAAGTACAATGATAATTAACTTTACAAATGATCTTCCAGAACAACTCCATTTGTAGGAATGCAGCAAACAAAGAATGTTGAGAAGATAGGATGTTGATGGGGAACCTAATGGGTGCGGAGCACGTTCCACCCAACCATGTGAATTATAGATAACTCACCCCCCGTGCTCAAAGGTGACAATGAAGTTAACTCGACCATGATTGTCAAACTAACTCCATGCACAACAAAGTATAAACTCAAATACAAAATTAGAGATTACAATGACATAACCAACAACATTCATGAGTCAATCATACTAAGATAAAGCTATGAAACTCATCACAATTAAACTAAGCAATAACAATAACAAGTCACCAAAGAAAATTCATAATCACTTTCACAAGAATTTGAATCAACAATAGGAGTACAAAACTAAAGAAAACTGATACAACATCTAAAATCCAAAATACATTTCCAGAGGCAAAAGGCCACAACGCAAACCGGAAGTCTAGTGGAGAGTGTCATCGCACAGCTCTTAAGGGATCTCCTAGCTCTTCCTCCAACTTGAGGCACCGACACCCATCTATGGATCTCCTGGCTCTTCCTCCTACTTGAGGCGCTGACACCATAGGGTAGCTCATGCACAGTCAATAACCTCTCATGAAGACGAGGTTATGACTTTGCCGACCATGACCTTCTCAATCTATCATTAGTCTATGATAGTCCTAATGCTTAGACGACGAATCCAATTTTTATTATCTTGAGTATTTTACTACCCATCCCCCTAATTCTATTTTTAGGTTATCACTTGTTTAACTACTCTTACGTGGGTTCTCCTGTGCACTTCCTCTTAACCGAGGTGTCGGCCCCCATGAAGAGCCACTCTCCCTAAGACCCCTAACAAAAAATTGAAATAAGACAAGGGTTGAACCTCAACAAATAAGCATGATACCAAAACAAGAACATGCGAGACATTAACCCTCTTGCAACATCTCAGAACCAAAAGTCTTGACAACCGTTCAACCCTTCCAAACATGAACCATAAGTTTCAACTCCTAAGAAGAAATTCAAGACGAGAATAACATTCAAAAATAAACAAGCCTCTGGAACAAGGTTTCAAATCAACAACCAGGTTCCCACATCGACAATAAAACCAACACAATAATAGAATGTAATTACACATAGCTTGATGATCTCCAAAACACCACATCAACTTTACTCAAAATAGATAAGAAAAGAAGCAATACAGTTTTCTCATGATCAATTATTAAATTCATAA
The DNA here is from genome assembly GCA_007258455.2 of Sequoia sempervirens. Classification (NCBI taxonomy): domain Eukaryota; kingdom Viridiplantae; phylum Streptophyta; class Pinopsida; order Cupressales; family Cupressaceae; genus Sequoia; species Sequoia sempervirens. The sequence goes on along the minus strand of VDFB02000003.1, from coordinate 224,058,763 downwards.
AAAGCAAGGAACAATTGATATATATAAATTAATACATTAAATTTTATTATAATAAAATTATTAACATTTTATTTCCAAAGACAATTACATTTCTATTAAAAGAAACCATTTAATTTTACCATCTATTCATTGCATATGTCAAAAAAATACATTATAATTTATCATATGTTACATATATATATAATTAAACACACACACAGACACACAGACACACAGACACACACACACACACACACACACACACACACACACACACACACACACACACACACACAAACACACATATATATATCAATTACACACACACACACACATATATATATCAATTTTCAAAAATTAAATTTAAACCAAAATAAATAAAAACAAACTAAACTACATATATGTATCCATTTTCAATAAATTAAATTTAAACTAAAATAAACATATAAAAAAAAACTAACTAACAAAAAAACCCCACGCCCCCCTGTCGTCGCAGTCCTTGCAAGGACTGCCCACGGCAGTCCCTACAGGGATTGCGCACAACAGTCCTGGGGACTGCTGTGCACGGCAACCAAGGCTACTGCACACAACAGTCTTTAAGACTGCTATGCGGCAGTCACATCACTGCACCAGGGTAGGGGGTACGGCCAGTCCATCCCTCCCAACCCTTTATAAATTTATATATATATATATATATATTTTTATAATAAAATTTTCATTTTGTATTAAACATCAATTCCGTCCTTAACAGGCACGGACGCCAACGCAGTTCGGCTTTAAAATAAAATTTTAAAAAATTACAGTTTCCAGATAAACTCATCTGAAAATATAAACCTCAAACAAATTTCATATTATATATATATATATATATATTTGTATATCCAGCAATAAACAGGCATTGAATATATTAAAATTCTCAGAGAAGGAGTAAAATTTCCTCAACAAAAATACAGAGATACACATGGTTTTTAATTATATACTATTTGCTCTCATAATCTGAAATCCATTTTTTTTGCAAAAGAGAGGAATATTTTATTAAATCCCAAAACTTTAACAATTCGGTTTAACTATGTTGATCTAATGGCTTCAAAGAAAGAACAGATTTTTCTCATCACCATGTTTTAAAGAAAAATCACAGGACATTCAAAATCAAAGAACTTAAAAAAAAAGAACAACAAATTTTTCCCCAATCACTTGAAAACCCAGATTTTTCTAAATTACTTGAAAACCCAGATTTTTCCCAATTACATGAAAACCCAGATTTTTCCCAAATTACTTGAAAACGTAGATTTTTTCCCAATTGCATGAAAATCAAGATTTTTTCCAAATTACTTAAAAAACCTAGATTTTTCCCAATTACATGAAAACCTAGATTTTTCCCAAATTACTTGAAAACTCAGATTATTTTCTTTACCCAAAACAATATGATTTTTTAATTGGAATTTTAAACAAATAAAGAAAGAGGGATTTTGGAACCTGGACTCCTGCTTTTTGGAAATATGATGAAGTTCTTGCTCCAACTAGCCCTTCGAATAGCTTTCGCTCCTTTCCTCCATACTTCGTTTCCAGCTTCTTCTTCTTTTCTTTTCTTTTTGATGAATTCTCCACACAAAAATTAACTAGCACAATCTCCCTTTTCAAAAGCAATAAAACCCCAAAAACTAAAATAATTTTTTTTGTGCAAAAGAAGAATCCCCCTCCCCTTTTTCCAAAACCTCCCTATATCTCCTCTCCTACATGCAACCCAACAGACATTTTCTATTTTCAGGATTCCATTCTCTGTCAACACATGATTTTCATTTGTCCTTATTATCTTTTACCATACTTTTAGTTTTCTTCCTTTTTTTTTTTTTTAACTCCAATTTGCAAGCCTTACTTGCTCATGCACAAAATTTAAATTTATTTATTTTATTATTATCTTCAACTTGGTAATTGATTTACATTAACAATACAAAATTTAATATTTAATTAACATTTAATAAAATATATGACTTTTCAAATAAATAAACATTTAAATATTTAAATATAATTTAATCTAATATTTTAATCAATAATTTTTAAATCGAATACACCACAACATATAAAATACCAACACTAATTGTATACGTCATAACACAACCACAACCACAAATCATGAAAACTACAAAACATACAATACCATTCAAACAAGACGGTCTGACATCATAGAATGGGATAACTTCATTGTCACCTCTGTTTCCACTTTATACCATTGGGTTATTTGTGCTCACCCTATCCTGTTGAAGCAGGTGGAATCGAGACTATGTACCTGCAATACCTACATAAAAATGAAGTCATGTACATGTGCATATATATATAAAATCAAAGCATTGTATTGTGAGAAGGAATCACAGCATAACAGAGCACTCACAATGAGTGATGCTACATTGTCCTTCATCACATCTATCCTAACAATTATAATATGATTGATAAAATGACATTTCTAAACTAACAATTCATCTCATGACATAATTTATTAAATCACTACATCATAATATAATTATGAAAATCAACTAACATCACCAACCACAATGTCATATGAAATAATCATGTCCACAAAAGGAGTAACAACATCATCAAATGTCTAACTAACCAATCACACAAAACAGTACCATGATAGTATCAAAGTATCAAAGTATCAAATCAAAGCATAAAACTAATGAGTTCAACTAGCAACCAGGAGGTTTATTACATCCTCCCCCACTTAGATCTGGCTTACTCCTAGAAGCCAGTAAACAAGGGTAGGATTCTATGATACAAGAAGCATCCTCCCATGTCACTGAAGTCTCATCATTGGGATCGCACTGGACCCTCACCTGCTCAATATCCCTACCTCTGAGAATGAGTCTCCTATGCTGCACCACGGCCACGGGCTCTAGAGCTAGCTGCCTGTCCTTGACCTGTAGAGCATTCCAATCAAGTACATGAGTAACATGAGGAAAATAAGGCCTAAGGACAGAAAAATGAAACACATCGTGAATCCGCGATAGACTGGGTGGCAAGGCCAAGTGGTAGGCAACAGGAAAAATATGCTCTAACACCTCGAACGGTCCCACAAAATGGGGTGCAAGCTTAGAACCCTTTCCATAACAAATAGGGCTCTTCCAAGGATGGACTCGAAGAAACACTTGATCACCTACTGCAAACTGCCGATCAACTCTGTGTGCATCAGCAAAATTCTTCTGCCTGTCCTGAGCTGCTACAAGATGCTCTCGGATGCAAGCTACCTGCTACTCCATATCATGAAGCATCTCAGGTCCAAGAAGAACCCTATCCTCCAATCGATCCCAACTCAAAGGGGTATGACAAGGATGACCATATAAAGCTTGAAATGGAGCCATGGCAATCAAACTATGATAACCATTGTTATAGGAAAACTCAACCAAATGCAGATAATCTTCCCAATGAGATTGTTGGTCCATGACATACATGTGAAGCATATCCTCAAGCACCTAATTGACTCTCTCAGTCTGACCATCTATCTTAGGATGGTAGGCAGAACTAAAATTCAACTTAGTCCCTAAGGACTGCTACAAAGATGTCCATAACGCAGATGTGAATACCGGATCTCTGTCAGAAATAATCTTGCGTGGTATCCCATGTAATTGAACAATATCTTCCATGAACACCCTAGCCACCACAAAAGCAATATAGGAAGATCGAATGGGAGAGAAATGGGCTACCTTGGTCAACTTGTCACAATGACCATGATAGCGTCGTGTCGCTTGGAACACGTAGGCAACCCAACAATGAAATCCATAGAAATGATGTCCCACTTCCACTCCGGAACAAGATGAGGCCGCAACAAACCTGCCAGATGATGATGTTCGGCCTTAACTCTCTAACATTCTAGACACCTAGCCACAAAATCAGCAATGTCATGCTTCACCCCTACCCAAAAATATAGTGAGCAAAGATCAATGTACATTTTCTTAACTCCAGGATGTGCCGAATAAGGAGCTCTATGAGCTTCGGTCAAGATTAGGGTATGAAGACCCTCTATAGGAGGTACATACATTTGGCCTCCATAACGCAAAAAACCATCCGAATCCATAGAGTAACCAAAATTTTTTCCCTCCAATGCTCTGCCTGACTCAATTTCTGATTTCACCACTTGATACCAATCACCTGAAGAAAGAGCTACAAGGATCTGACTTTCAAATCAACCTCAAGAGCCATAGCAGAAATCTCATGCTTGCGTCTACTCAGTGCATCTGCCACCACATTCTCTTTTCCCTGAATATACTTCACTTCAAAATCATATTCACACAAGAATTCCATCCACCTTCTCTACATTGCATTCAGGTTCAGCTGCGTAAAGATGTACTGCAGACTACGATGATCTGTATGCAACTCGAATTGATGACCAAGGAGAAAGTGTTGCCACCTTACCAAGGCATGCACAACTGTGGCTAACTCCAAGTCATGATTGAGGTAATTGAGTCCATGATCCTTAAGCTTTTGTGATTCATAAGAAATCACTCACCCTTCCTGCATCAACACAACCCCTAATCCTTCCAATGAAGCATCAGTACACACAAAAAAATCACCTAACAGATCAGGAATTGCTAAGATTGGAGCACTAGTCAGCTTGTCCTTCAAATTCTAGAAAGCTAACTGACATTGTTCAGAACAAAGAAACTTCTTTCCCTTCCTCTGCAAGGAGGTGATAGGATGAGCCAACCTAGAAAATCCTTGGAAAAAAATCCTATAGTATCCTACAAGTCCCATGAATCTACAAATTTCTAAGACATTTGTGGGTGCAGGCCAATCCACAATAGCCTGGATCTTTGCAGGATCAACCAAAATTCCCTCACCAGAAATCACATGGCCCAAATACTGAACTTCAGTCTTAAAGAATTCACATTTCTTGAGATTGGCAAACAACTGATTACTCCTTAAGCACTGCAACACCTGTTTTAGATGTTCCTCATGTTCCTCCATAGACCTAGAATAAATCAGAATGTCATCGAGAAACACCAGGATGAATCTATCCAAGTATGTTCGAAACACTCCATTCATTAGGCTCATAAAGACTAAAGGTGCATTCGTCAACCCAAATGGCATCACAGTGAACTCGTAATGTCCATATTAAGTATGAAATGTTGTTTTATGAATGTCTGGATCTGCAATCCTCAACTGATGGTATCCCGATTTGAGATCAATCTTAGAGAACACCTTTGCCCCTTTTATCTGATCGAAAAGGTCATCAATTCTAGGTAATGGATATCGGTTCTTCACTGTTACCTTGTTCAACTGCTTGTAGTCAATACACAAGCGAAGAGAACCATCCTTCTTCTTCACAAAAATCACAGGTGCTCCCGAAGGAGAAACCCTTGGGCGGATAAAGCCCTTAGCCAACAACTCTTCCAACTGCAAACGGAGTTCTTGAAGTTCTTGCGTTGTCATCTGATATGGAGCTCGAGATATTGGCTCAGCTCCAGGTACCAGATCAATCTTGAAGTCTATATCTCGCTTTGGCGGCATACCAGGTATCTCTTCTGGAAACACATCAGAAAACTCCTTAAGGAGAGGGTACTATTCCAATGACACCCATTGACTATCCTCTAACTCCAAGTCACTCAAAGATACAACAAAGAGCTGACAACCCTGTCGAAAGTACCTTTTGAGCTGCATGGCAGAGATCATTCACAATGAAATGGGTTCTTGAACACCCACAATTTCCACCTCCTTTCTAGAATCATCAAAGCACCACATCGCTTTACGACGACAATCAATTATAGCACGGTGTGCACTCAACTAGTCCATGCCCAAGATGACATCATATGAGCCGAGTGGTAGGATTCTGAGATTTACTTTAGTTGACAAGGCTCCTATACTCAAGTTACAATCCTACACAAGCTTCTCTACAACAAACTTTGACCCTGAAGCCAATTCAACTTATCATTTCTCGCCTTGACTAGATGTCGCAAGTCCACATCGCTCAACCACTAAAGGAGATATAAAGGAATCAGATGCACTAGAATCAAAAAGTATAGAAATGCTAGAATCATGTAGCACACCTGAAGTCTCAATGACGGTACTCTGGTGGTCTACCTACTGATTATCCACTACAGCAAATACATGATGAGATCTCCCTGCATCACCTACTATCGGCTCTGATCCAGCTGGCCTCTGATTAAAACCTGAAGTGCTCTTCTGAGGACACAATCTGGCAATGTGCCCCTACTACCCACAAGAGTAACACCCAGTACCCCTACCAAAACCTCTGCCCCCTGATGGAGCATTTGACTGCTGAAAGCTCCCTCAACTCAGCGCTGACTAGATACTAGGTGTAGGCTATACAAAACATTCTTGTCGAACTTGGTTTCTATTCGTATTTTGATCCTTGCGAAACTGCGAATTGCCACTCTGTGGAGATTGGAAGTTCTTCTGTCTTGACTGCTGCTGCTGCTGATGACCCCCTTTCGAGGGTTGAAACCTATTTTTGGAAGATCTTGCTCCCTGAGACTAACCTCCGTGAGTGTTAAAACCCTGAGTAGGTGCACTGCCAATTTGTACTCCAATGTGGCCACCCAAGGCCATGGCCAAATTCTCCTCCACCAATCGAGCCTTCTCAACTGCCATTTCCATCGTCTTTGGCTCGAAGACTCGCACTCCACCACTGATGTGGGCATTAAGGCCCCGAACAAAGTGCTAAACCAAAATGCATTCATCGTGGCTAATCCCTGCATACTGCTTCAACTCATAGAAGCGCCGCTCATATTGTTCCACTGACATAGACAGTTGCTTGAGATCATGAAACTCGTCAGCCCTGCGCTGCCTCCAATGGTCTGAGAGAAAACAATCCCTGAACCTATCCAAGAACAATTCCCAGGTGACCATACTGATATCAAGGTGTAATTTCTGTTCCTCAAGGCGCCACCAAGTAGATGAGAAGCCTCACAAATGCATAACCACGCACCAAGCCTTGGTATTACTACCGTAAGGGTGCATGGCGAAGCAACGATCTAAGTCAATTAGCCAAGTTTCAGCTTCTAGTCCTCCTCCCGAACCATCAAATGTCGATGGGTGAGCTCTCAACAAATCCTTCATATGGCTCGCTAAGACTTCATCCTGATCAAAAGTTATTTTGCTCCGCCTCAGTGACCTTTCTCTTTCTCTTTCAATCCGTGGCTCCTCCTCTGGACTGGGTCCCAAATGAGCTAGAATTTCTCCAAGAATGTGTTGTAATGAACCGTCTAATCCAGGCTATCCTGTGTTCTGACCACCTAAAAGATTACTGTGAAGACTCGGCTATTCCTCATGCTCAGAGCCATGAGAACTAGGAACTGAGGGACTTCGCCGACTTGCTCCATGACCAGCACCATGGCCTCTTGCTCGACCACGTCCTCTACCTCGAGGTATATTTATTTACAACAAGAGAAAGGTACAAATAAGCTCAAGAGTTCAAACGTGAGGTTGCCTAATGGACCTAACTACCCAGAGACCCCAACGTTTGCAAACTTGGCCCTGATACCAAGTTGTAACGCCCGTTGTGCAAGCCCTAGAGAACATACACGATGCAAATAATTTTTTTTTTTAAATAATACAAGAACATTTAAATTAAACATACAATACATTAACCATAATCACATAAC
>VDFB02000003.1:223954624-224051065 GCA_007258455.2 Sequoia sempervirens | reverse complement strand
AATGTCTATCAGCTCAAAGGTGTTGATGATTATTGTTTCATGACTCAAATCAATGAGAGTTGGATATGGAATATAAGAATGTGTCACATCAATTTTGATAGCCTAGTGAGGATAAGTTTTATTCAAGTTGAACTACAAAGCTTATTAATAATTTTTATAAAGAATGTCATGTTGGAAAACAAGCAAGAAGAAGTTTCAAAGTCAAAAAAAAATCCTCTATTGGACTATTGGAATCGGTGCATACAAACCTTTGTATTCCTACCAAAGTAAGAAGCTTCAAGGTGATAGGTATTTCATGCTATTGATTGATGATTATTCTAGAATGACATGGATTAATTTTCTCAAAGAAAAATAGAAGCCCTAGATAAGTTTAAAACATTCAAAGTTATGGTTGAGAATGAAATGGATATGAAAATCAAGTGCTTGAGATCTAATAGAGGTGGAGAGTTCACCTCCAATGAGTTAAATATATTTGGTGAGAATCAAGGAATAAAGAGGAATTTATCTACCCCTTGGACTCCTTAGTAGAATGGAGTGGTTGAAAGAAAGAATAGGATTGTTCAAGAAGTTGCAAGGACAATGATGAAAGAATAAAATCTATCGGGATTCTATTGGAGAGAATCAATTCATACCACTATTTACATACTTAACAAAGTGCAAATAAGATAAAACAACACAAAGACTCCCTATGAGCTATGGTATGGAAGGATTCCTACTATCAAATACTTCAGAGTGTTTGGAATAAAATGCTATATAAGAAGAGATGAAGAAAACTTAGGAAAGTTGGATGCAATATTTGATGAAGGTATCTTCCTTGGATATTATACTAAGAGAAAAGATTATTGGTGCTACAACAAGAGGCTAAGAAATATTGTTGAGAGTGCAAGTGTCAAGGTTGGTGAAGACGTATAGAAGAATTCAATGGTGATAGATGGATATGAATCAGATGAGTCTTCTTGTAGAGAAGAAGAAAAAGCTAAGGAAAAAGAAGTACAGATTGAAGAGGAAGAAGCTCTAGGAAAGATTTCTAAAACTCCTAAGTATATGCAAAAGAATTATTCTAAAGAAAAAATCATTGGTGATAAGAGAAAATTTGTACTGACAAGAAGGAAATTTGTTGAAGAATAGGTAAATCTATGTTTATTTTTTGAAGTTGAACCTAAAATAGTGATTGAAGCATGCAAGGATGAGTATTGGATCAAGGCTATGGAAGAAGAACCAATGTAGATTGAGAAGAATTATACATGGAAACTTGTTCCAATAACAACAAATAAGAATGTGATTGGAACTAAGTGGGTATCTAGGAACAAACTAAATGAGAGTGGAGAAGTGGTAAGAAACAAGGAAAGTCTTGTGTATAAAGACTATTCAAAAGTAGAAGGAATAGACTTAGAGGATACATTTTCTCTAGTGCAAAGAATGGAAGCTATAAGGATATTTTTGGTTTTTGCAACACATAAGGATTTCAAAATACATCAAATGGATGTGAAGTATACTTCTTGAATGGTGAATTGGAAGAAGAGGTATACATAGAACAACTAGAAGGATTTCAATTATCAGATAAATCAAATGTGGTTTGAAATTTGAAGAAGGAATTATATGGGTTGAAGCAAGATCCTAGATCTTGGTATGCAAGGTTAGATAGTTACTTGTTACAACACAGATTCAATAAAGGTAATACAGATAGAAATCTCTACTTTAAAGTTGAAAAAGATCAAATCTTTATTGTGGCTATGTATGGTGATGACATGATTTTTAGAGGAAATGAACCTACATGTAAAAAATTTGTAGAAGAGATACAAAAATAATTTGAAATGTCAATGTTTGGGGAGATGAATTTCATCTTTGGGATACAAATTAATCATATAGATAAAGGTATTTTCATTTCACAATCACAGTATGCCATGGAAATGTTGAAGAAGTTTGGAATGGAAGATTCTAAACCAATATGTACCCCTATGGTTACTCGTTGCAAGATGAGTAAGAATGATGAATATCCTAAGGCTGATTAGAGCAAGTATAGTTCAATGATTGGAGGACTGCTATATCTAACTACTACTACTACACCAGATATCACGCATGTGGTTTCTCTTGTGGCTAGATTTCAAGAAGATCCTAGAGAGTCACATGTTGCAACAATGAAAAGGATATTCAAATACTTGAAGGACAATCTAGATCATGGATTGTGGTATCCAAAGGATTTTGACTTTACTCTAAGTGCTTACACAATTGTAGATTGAGTTGGTTGTGTAGATGACAAGAAAATTAGAAGTGGTGGTGCATTATTTATTGGATGTAGATTGGTGTCATAGCTAAGCAAGAAACAAGATTTAATGTCTTTATCTACTATAGAAGCATAATACATTGCAACAACATCTTGTTGCACACAAGTTTTGTGGATGAGGCAAACATTAAAGGATGCCATAGTAGTATATGATGAAATGATTTTTATCTTCTGTGATAATACAAGTGTTATCAATATATCAAATAATTGGATAATGTATTCAAGGACAAAGCATATCTCAATAAGGTATCACTTTTTTAGAGAGAAGGTTGTAGAGAATGAAATGAATCTTGAATATGTGCCTACAAAGTATTAAGTTGTTGACATATTCACCAAGGCTCTTCCTAAGGATACTTTTGAGTATCTCTAAGAGAAGTTGGGGGTTATTGCTCCTCATTATTTAAACTAGATGTATAAGGAGATGCATCAGTCCAACATATCTCAAGATTCATTCTTTGAAATGGATTAATGTTGGTGGATACCTCTTATGGGGATTAGGTAGTAACATTATTGTTTTTTTCAATAAGGATGACTAAGAGTTGTCATTGTGTAGTGGTTGTTGATTGATTTAGTTTGGTGTGTGCTCCTAAGGGGGATTATACAGAGAAGCAGTGAAAGGGGGGAATGAATGATGCAAATATTTATTCCCTTTTCCATTGATGTCAAAGGGGGAGAGAGAGAGAAATGTGAAAAATTTCTAGTTGAGAAAGGGGAGAATGAGTCATGTGAAACAAAGTAATGAGTTAGTTGTGTAAGGGGGAGAAAAGAGATAATGAATTGGTATGGAGCAAAATATTGAGGATCAGAGTTGTGTTTGTTGTTGATGGTTTTTCACATCATATGTTGTCATCAATGACAAAGGGGGAGATTGTTGCAAGTATACACAATTGGTGTCATCATTGATGTAAACAAACTTATGTGTTATCATTGGTGTCAACTGTATGAGGAGTATGTTGCAAGAGTGTGAGAATTTGGTATTGATTTGTTGTCTTTGATGATGCTTTGATTAGTTTCATTATGTTGTCATTAGTAAGCTATTGGTGTCAACCTCTAGTGTTTATTTGATTAGCTTCTATCTATGGATGTATGGTTGAGTTCCTTTGAGGAAGTATTGAAAAAGTTGAGGATGTTTATCTGGTGCATTGTTTCCAACTAATTTTGAGAAAATTTGAATAAAAAGTGGAAATAGTGTGTTGTAATGGTGTTCTGTGTTGCAAAGTAGTGTTCTAGTTTAGCTCTAAATTTCATCTATGTTGAGGATCTGCTTGTGTGGTTTGGATATGTTGATCAGAGGTGTTTAGAGGTTTTGCATCTAGAATTTGGTGTGTTGGATCATTGTGTAGAGGAAGTTGTGTTCACCAATGTGTGAACCATGTATTGTAGAGGTTTCTAGGAGAAATCCTTTTGCTCTTCATTTCTCCATGGAATGGTTTCAGGTCTTTCGAATGGGGAAGTGTTCTTATAATGTTTATGTCTTTCTTCAATTGAATTTGTTTGAGGTTTGGTGCTTCAAAACTTAGTTTCTTGAGTTTTAGTGTATGACAAAATTATTTGAGTGTACTAGGTGTGTATATTCTTGAGGTGAAAGTTATTATGAAGGAATTTGTTGGATTTTAGGGTGTTTTTAGAATATTCTAGATTGTGTTCAAGCATGGTGTGTTGTCCGCGATTCATCCTTGGATTTGAGGAAGCGTGTACTCAATTTTGTAATGGTGTTAAAATAAGTTTAGTTGACCTTGGGTGTTTACATTGATTACAAAGTTGCTTCAGTGTTTGTGGAAGTGTGGTGTGGCATGCATGAGTGGATTTAGGTCCTAGCTAAGGTGTATTGTGGTCCACCTTCATTCCTTTCCTTTGCAGGAATGTTTTAGTGCCAAACTAATTTGAATTTCCATGGTTGAGGTGCATAGCCAACCTTGGAGAATGTTTTCAAGGTTGAAGATGGTATAAATATGATTTGAGTTGTTGAGGGATGATAAGATAAAGGTGCGTGATATGAATGATGCAAATTGTAGAGTTGTGAGGTGTGAATTTGTGTAGTGTATTGTGAGATTTCATGTGTTAGATTACTAGATGTAATGAGCAGAAGTTGTCTACAATCTTCAGTAAGATTATGAAGGTGTTGGTGATGTTGTGGTGAACTTTTTATTGCATTGAGATGGATTTCTCATTGTAACACTCTTCTTTATCTTCTTTTCTATTTTGGTAGTGAGCCTTTGGCATTGAGTCTTTCTTTCTTTTGGGTAGTGAACCCTATTGTATTTAGTGTTGCTATTGCTTTATATTGTGAGCTAATCCTCACTATGGTTTTACCTTCTAGGGTTTTCCATGTAAATTTGGTGTTTCTTTGTGTATGGTATTGATTTGGTTTTGTTTATCTTATATGCTTTCATGGTAAATCACTCTAACAAATTAAGGGTTAATTGAATTAATGTGGATATGAATGCAAGGGTTTTGAAGTTTTAAGATACAACTGATTCAGCCCCCTCCTTTATGCATTCAACAGAACCCGTGTCCAAATAGAGTGTTTTGGGAGATATCAAGTATGTAATATTATTTCAAAAAAGTTTGACTTGTCTTTAAAATTTTTAGTTTAAGTATTTATTTTATTTAATATTATATACAATTTGTAGGCGTGGATAGAAGAAAAATGAATAGACGTGTAGACACTAAAAATTGTCCTAGGCCTACAAATACTATTTTATCGCCTTTCTTCCTAAATAATTAAATAATTTTAATTATTTTATTATTGTCTAAAGTCATATTTCTGCTATTAATTAAAAAATAATTATTTAATTAATTCATTTCTTTCTTTTATTGCCTCCTTTTGATTTTATCTTTTTCTCCCACTTTTGAATTAAATAATTATTTAATTGAAAATTCAACCTATCACATGTCTTCTATAATTAAACAATTCTTTCATTATTTAATTATTCACTCTCCTTCCCAAATTAAATAATTTTGCAATTATTTAATTTCCTCCAACAACCTCTTTATTCGTTTCAATATTATCTCTTCATGTCTCATCTCGATTGAAATATTTTATAATTTAATCTTAGCCATTTATCCTTATCATTGCCCTAATTTGGCCCTAATCCTATTTCATACTACAACTTTCATTCTTGTCCATTGATTGTCATGTCATATTGTCTTTTAATCCTATCCCTTCATTCCAATTTGAATTTCTATAAAAGACACCTACCATTTTCATTTCAACCTACCTAGTTTATGCTACCTAGACTATTGATATCAAAGGAGACAACTACAATCTTCAATATTTTTCTATCATGGACATTAGGCTATTATTGCATACTCAAATATGAGGGCAATCAACTATATCGAGCAAAATGGAGAAGGAAAATGGAGGTGAATCAACCATGGCATAGGTAATATTGCTTTATGTTTATGTTTCTATGTTGGATTGTGCTTTGTTGTTGGTTTAGGGATTTTGGGTTTTAGTTTTGATGATTTATGACCTTAACCTTGATTTTTCCCTATCCTACAAGATGCAAGAGGTTAGAGAAAATTTATTTGCATTATGTGATGAGTATAGATAGCCACACATAGACATTGTGCACTAGGGATTACTCTTATTTTTGTTATGACTATGTTTTGAGAGATTATGATAATTGCAACAACCACTAATATGGATATGTCGATGAATGAAATTTGGTGTTGCTAGTTGTTACAGACACATACAAGGAAGATGAAGATGAAAGCTTTGAAGAAATTCCTTTGATTTCAATTGATTATGACCATATTTCAGGATTGAATAAAAAAGGAATATATATATCATGTTCAAAGTTTGTAGTTCTTATTTTTCAAATTCTAATATATGTTAATTTAGATAAAATTTAATTATAATTTATTTATTAAATTCATTAGAATTAAAGATTGGTTCTATTTTTTATATTGAATGTATTGTGGTTTAGGAGATGTTTTTGCATTTATAGCAAAGTCTATAAACATAGAAAGTGTTAGTTATTATTTATTTCATTGCATAAAGGAGAGGATGGAGTTAACACAACCATAAACAAGAAATGAAATTTGGTTTCCCATAGGTTCAGTTGTAGTGTAAAGGACATAGCTCAAACAAGCCAAAATTATTTAAAATGGGATTCATTTTATTGATTACCATCCTAACAACATGGTATATTCATATAGACATGTAGTAATTTCTACCATCCTATCTCTTCATCAAGTTCCATGTGCATGTAGACATCATAAGTGGAGACTAGATAGAGATGATCATCAGATAATATTATATGTTATTAGAGATCAAGTTGAACCAATCAATGTGGTATGAAAAATGTGGGCAATAAATTACACTTCATTTTGAAGGTATTCACTAGATATAAGTACTAATTATTTTAATTATTCTTCAATAGTTCTTTCTTTCAAATTTTAATTTTAATGGTTATTAACAAATTTTAGAATCAAATGATCTCTTCAAACTCTATTTTTAAATTAACATTTCATCATGGAAGGAATTTTATTTTTGCAATCATGTAGTTGAAAGGACTTCAAGTTATTGAACTTCATGTTGCAGGTATGATCTCTAAACTATATAGTCTTTAATTTAGGTGTCTTACACATGTAGTCTTTAACTTCTATGTGTCATAGAATTTAATATATATAGCTTAGATGTCTTAGGTATATAGTAGGTTTCTTACATGTATTAAAAGTTTTAGGTCTATACTTATAGAATAAGGTATAAAATCAAGTTTCTTAGGTCAGAACTATGTTTCTACTTGTTCAAAAATCTACATGTGTCTCTCTAGGTCCTAGAATAAGGTATAAAATCAAGGTGTCTTATAACTAATATAATATAGGTGTCTAGGTGTCTTACTTGTACAAAAATAATAGGTGTCCCTCTAGTGTCTAGACTACTTGATAAGGTATAAATATAGGGATCACTTGAGATCTACTACATGTCAACTAGGCCTAGAATACATACAATAACTTGTATAAAGTCTAGGTGTCAAGTAGGTCTTAAAACCTTTATAAAATATAGACATTCCTAAGGTCTAGTATGTCTATAAAATATAGGTATAGATACTTTATCTAGTTGTCTCATGTGTCTTACGTTGGCTAGAATAGGTGTCTTAGGTCTTAGGTGAGGCCACATGAGCTTTAACCTTCACATGGTTGACCTTGTCAATACAGAATAACTATTTCTTGAAGCTAAGGAAAGCTAAAGTTTTCTTGTAGAGAGGTTATGAAAAACTAATTAATACATCAATATTAAGTTATTATTTGGTGTGCACTCAATGAAAATGTACTTGAATTTTCTAATTTTATTGGAAATTTTAATTCTCTTAATTTTTTATTGGACTAATTTTGTTGGCAATTTATACTCTTAAAAATTTTCTATAAAGTTTTATTTTATAAATTTTCACTCATTTTAGTTTTCATAATCATATATGCATAAAAATTTATATCTCATTTATCATCTTCCCTAGTTTACTCCTAGTGTGCATATGTCACCTTTGTTGCACTATGTTGTCATTAGTGTTGTCATTGATGTCAACCTACTATATGGATGTGTTGAGTAGGTGTTGTAGATGCAGCAAGATCACTTGGGTTCCAAGTGCTTTTGAGAAAATATGCATAAATACTATACAAGGTGATTGGGAAGTATTTTGTATTTTTCTCTATATTTCTTCATTCTTCAAGATTTTCTTGTGCAATTTGAAAGCTTTGAAGGTGTTATATTTAGATTTTTAGGTTCTAGATCATGCGATAGTAGATGTGTTTGACAGTGTGTTGGACTATCTTTGGTTCATGAAGAGGGTTGTCTAGGAGAAATGGAATTGCTCCGAATTTCTCCACACTAAAGTTTCCCATCTAGTGGATTTGGGTATATGTTAATAATGCTTCTATCTATCTTCTCTTAGATGGTTTTATGTCCAATTTCTCTATAAGCTTGGTTCATGAGCTTTTTCTTAGTGGCAGTTTGATTGGTTGCACATGATGATAAGTATTCTCAATTTCATATGTTTGCACCAGTGGTTTTGAATTTTATGTTGATGTTGGAGTATTTTAGGTTATCTTGTTGTGTTGCTACATGGTTTGCAAGATGTTTTATATCTTAGTGATGTATTAATTTGGTTGCTTAATAGAGTTAATGTCAATTTGACTAACCTGATGTATAATTAGCATTCTCTATGGACTAGCTTCATGGTTTTTGGAAGCCTAGTCTAGTGTATCAGTGTATGTTTGGGTCCTAGCTAACCATTGGTGTGGTCTACCTTCACTTCTTTCCACCAAAAATTATTTGGTGTCGACCTATTTTTTGGTTGCATGTTTGAGGTGCATACATTTTATTAGAGCTAACCTAGTGAAGGTTATTCATGGTTTCAAAAGGTATATATGTTGCACTATGTTGTCATTAGTATTTTCATTGATGTAAAACTATAGTGTGGTGTTGAGGAGAAGGTGTTTGTGGTGTTGAGAAGGTGTTACAAATGCAACATGATCACTTGGTTTCCAAGTGATTTTGAGAAAATTAATATAAAGAGTGTACAAGATGACAAATGTGTGTTCTTTGTTGTGCTTCACATTTATTCATGCTTGAATATGTGTTTGTGTGGTTTGGATATGATTATCAATAGTCCTTGGAGGTGTTATATCCATAGTTTTAGGTTTTGTATCATTTGGTAGTAGGTGTGTTTGATAGTGTGTTGGATCATCTCTGGGTTATGAAGAAGGTTTTCTAGGAGAAATAAAATTGCTCTGCATTTCTTCACGTTTAATTTTCTTATCTTTCAGATTTGGGAAAAAGATATTATTTTGTATATCTATATTCCCTTGGATGGTTTGGTTTTCAGCTATTTTGCAAGCTTGGCTCATGAGTTATGTATCAGTGGCAGTTTGACTAGTTGCACAAGATGATAGTATTCTCAGTTTCATATGTTTGTGCCAGTGTGTTTGAATATTCTGTTGGTGTCAAAATATTTTAGGATGTTGGGTGATGTTTCTATGTGGTCTATAGGATGTTTCTAGACCTGGTGAAATGCTTATGTGGTTGCTTGGTAGTGTTAATGTCAGTTTGGCCAACCTAGTGTGTTAGCGTTACATTTGGATATGCTTCATGGTTTGTGGAACTTTGGTATAGCATGTCAGTGTGTATTTGGATCTTGGTTAAGCCTCGGTGTGGTCTAACTTCACTTCTTCCCACCATGGAGGTGTTTGGTTTCAACCTATTTGTTGGTTGCACATTTGAGGTGCATACATTTCATTGAAGTTGACTTGGAGAAGGTTATTTGTGGTTGCAGATGATATATATGGAAGGTAAATTTTTGGAGAAGTGTGTGATGTGAAGTGTGGTGTAAAATGATGTGGATGTGATCAATTTTTGTGATTAGAAAGCGAGCTTAAATACCTAATAAAATTAGATGTAGTGAGTAGATGGTTTCTACATTTTAGTGTGCCTAAAATTGCTAGAGGTAGTGAGTTGAAGGTTGCAGATGGTGAAGAGTTGTGGTGGATTCTTCTATTTCTCTAAGGTAGTGAAACTCCTTGTAACAATTTTCTTTTATGCTCCTTCTATTTTGGATAGTGAGTCCTCTAGGAAGTGAGCCTCTCTTTTCTTTTAGTTAGTGATCCCTTCTTTTAGTTAGTTTGTAATCAATGTTGTTATTCATATATGTGTGATTTAATCCTCGCCATGGTTTTTCCTGATTAGAGTTTTCCATGTAAATTTGGTATTCTATTGTGTATGTTTTTTGATGTGTTGATGTTTAATTTGTTTACATTCATGCTAATTCTTAATAAGGGTTTGAATATTAATGATGGTTTGAAGGTTTTAATGTACAACTGATTCACCCCCTCTCTTAGTTGTCCTATGTGTCTAACAATTGGTATCAGAGATATGGCTCCTTGGAAGAAGCTTAACCGCTTGGGGTAGATCTAAATGGAACATTGGAATGGTGTCAAGTTCCCTATCTTTGATGGAACAAATTATTCCTTCTAGAAAGCAAGGATGGAAGCCTTTCTTGTCTCATTGGGGGTTTGGTGTATGGAAATCAATTGAAGATGGATATACTATACCTGTTACTACTCCAACAAGTGAAGATGATATAAAGGATTATGAGAATAATGGAAAAGCAAGGAATGTTATGTTGAGTGGGCTCTCTGATTCAAAACTTGTCAAGGTGATAAGATACAAAGCTACTAAAGAGGTTTGGGAGAAGTTGAAGAGAATGTATGAACGAGATGCTAAGGTCAAGCAAGCAAAGATGCAGAATTTCAAAGCCAGTTTGAAACCCTAAGGATGTTTGAAGATGAAGATATTGCAGGCTACATGCTAAGGGTGGATGAAATTTTCAATGCCATCAATGGTCTTGGTGGAAAAATAGAGGAAAGTGAAGTTGTGAAAAAGGTATTGAGGACCCTTCCTAAATATTACAGTGCTAAAGTTTCTGCTATTGAGAAAGCTTAGAATTTGGATCAATATACTAGAGATCAAATGTTTGGTTCTTTAACTACTTTTGAATTAAGAGAGTTTGGAAAAGATGATTCAAAAAAATTAACTATATTTAAATTCAAAAAAAAAGAGAAGTACAATGAATCTAATCCAAATGATCTTGATGAAGTGGAAGCAAATTTTGTAAGAAGATTGAAAAAGGGCACTGGAAAATATAGAGGTAAGTTACCCTTCAAGTGTATCAATTGTGGAAAGATAGGTCATTATGCTTCAAAATGTCCAATCAAAGTTTCAAATGACAAAAATAAAGATCATAAAGGTAAATCTTTCAAGAAGAGTTATTATGTTAAAGAAGATAATGGTATATCTTATGATGAGGAATCATACTATCTAGATGGTGGAAATAATGAGTGCTTGTTCATGATTTTGAATGTTGGAACTAATTCTACTAACCTAGAAAGATGTGTGAAGGAAATTACTCTGAAAACATGTCATGATATTGGAGAAATTGTGTTGACTACCTTTTATACAAGAGATGAGAGAAAATATTGGATAATTAAAAGTGGATGCTCAAATCATATGATAGGTGATAAGAGTAAGTTTTTTAAATTTGAGAAATATGATGGTGGTTTTGTTAAGTTTGGTGATGACACATCTACTAAGATTTGTAGAAAAGGTTCAATTAGTTTTGATATAAAGCATAAGATAGATGATAGTTTTTATGTCAAGGGTCTCTGACATAATCTTCTAAGTGTAGGAAAAATGTGTAGCAGAGAATACAATCTAGTGTTTTAGGATGATAGTTGTGAAATCATAAAGGGAAGCTCCAAACCTTTGGTTGTTGTAGGAATAAGGATAGAAGGGAATGTTTATCAGCTCAAAGGTGTTGGTGGTAAGTGCTTTAGGATTCAAATCAATGAAATTTGGTTGTGGCACGAAAGAATGTGTCATCAATTTTTATAACCTAGTGAAGATTAGCTATACTCATGTTGTGAGAGACATGCCAATAATTACAAAGCCTATCAAAGCAATTTTCAAAGAGTTTCAAGTTGGAGAATAGATAAAGAAGAGGTTCAAATATAAAAAAATATTCTACTGTAGGACCTTTGGAGTTGGTGCATACAGACCTATGTGGACCTAGCAAAACAAGAATATCTCAAGGTGACATGTATTTTATATTAATAGATGATTACTCTAGAATGACTTGGGTGACCTTTCTTAAAGAAAAATAAGAAGATGTAGATAAGTTCAAAGTATTTAAATCTATGGTTGAGGATGAAATGGATTTTAAAATCAATTGTTTAAGGTTTGATAGAAGTGGTGAGTTCACCTCCAATGAGTTTAACATTTTTTGAAGATCATGGGATGAAAAGAAATTTATCAACTCTTAGGATTCCTCAGAAGAATGGAGTTGTGGAGAGGAAAAATAAGATAGTTCAAGAGTAAAAAAGAACCATGATGAAGGAAGCAAATATGTTAGATGTCTATTGGATAGAAGCCATTCATACTGTAGTGTATATACTCAATAGAGGAAAAGCAAGAGTGAATAGTTCAAATACCCCCTATGAGCTATGGTATGAAAAATATCCTACTATGAAATACTTTAGAGCATTTGAAATTAAATGTTATATCAGGAGAGATGATGAAAACTTAGGAAATTTTGATGCAAGATTAGATGAAGGAATCTTCCTTGGATATTCTACAAAGAGCATGGCATATAGGTGCTACAACAAAAGGCTAAAAAATATAGTTGAAAGTGCAAGTGTCAAATTGGATGAAGAATCACATTAGAACTCAATGTTGATAGAAGGATATGAATCTAATGAACCATCTTGCAGAGAAGAAGAGAAAGAAAAAGAAAAAGAGATGGTTGTAAAAGAGGAAGAGGCCCTGGAAAAGAATCGTAAGACTCCTAAGTATGTATAGAAGAATCATTCTGAGGATCAAATAATTGGAGAAAAAAGTAAAGGTGTGCTAAATAGAAGAAAAGCTATTATGGTAGAGGAAAAAGTAAAATTGTGTTTACTATCTAAAGTAGAACCTAAAGTAGTAATTGAATCATGTAGGGATAAAAGTTGGATCAAATCTATGGAAGAAGAATTGAGGTATATTGAGAAGAATTAGATATGGGAACTGGTCCCAAGACCAATAAACAAGAATGTGATAGGAACTAAATGTTGAAAATTGAAGGTAATATTGTAGCTTAAAACTTGTAAAACTATGAGACTGTAGATTTAATTTAGTTTTCTTTGTCACAATTCTTTGTGTATGATTAATTTGTTTAGATCAATTTTACCAATTGTAGTAAGAGACAAAATATTGTAGAAGAATGAGACAAGAAGATAGAAGTGACATAACATATACGTGGAGAAACCCTTTCAGGAAAAAATACACCAGAATCAATAGTGCTTGCATTATTTAACCTTAGAACAAGATTACAATAATATTGTATCAATTATTGATTGATATGCTTCCTTTCCTTCAACAGTCCTTCTTCACAACCTGAAATAATGGTGCAAGAGCACCTTGCTCAATAGATGCCTTTAATTGGAAAATTTGTAAAAAATTGAACTTTTAAGTGTAAGAGAATTGTGATAGTTCATGAGAGGTTTTGATGTATTTAAATATCAAATAGGTCTTAGTTGGTAAAAATAGTGGAAAAAGCAAAAACTTGCAAAAATTTCTAAACTTGTCAATGCAATATTATAAAATGCAACAAAAAGATAAAAATTAGGAAGTTGAAGGGTTGTGAGGGAAAAAGAAAGGTCGTGGTCGGTGAAATAAGATGGAAAGAAAATTAATTGTTTTGAAACATTTATAAAAGGTTGTATAATGTGAGAAAAAGATCATCTTTTTGTATTCTTGAAGATTTATTACCAATAAAAGTACCTTGTTAGTAATTTTCAGAGTTTCCTTTTGTTATTCTTTAATTTGTACAAGATAAAGTATAGTGTAACTTCTTATCGCAAACCCCGTAGAGAACATGGGCTACAATGCAAATAATAATTTTTTTTTTTAAACAATTAAATTAAACATACAATACATTAACCATAATCACATAACATATTACATCATATTATCACACTTAGTTCTCTAGGGCACGCGAGGTTACATTGCAACAACTAAATGGAAATAAAAGATAATGATAAACCACGTAACCAACTATATTAATATAACCATGAATAAATGTACATCCATGAACCAAGAGCAAGAATATTAATATACCACATAATACAGTCATATGAATCTCATCAAATAAGTTACATAGAATCCTAACTATAACATCATTGTTTAAACATAGGATTACAAGTTCTCAATAATGAGTTACAATATAATGCCCAAACAAGTGGGATGATACAAGTACAATGATAATTAACTTTACAAATGATCTTCCAGAACAACTCCATTTGTAGGAATGCAGCAAACAAAGAATGTTGAGAAGATAGGATGTTGATGGGGAACCTAATGGGTGCGGAGCACGTTCCACCCAACCATGTGAATTATAGATAACTCACCCCCCGTGCTCAAAGGTGACAATGAAGTTAACTCGACCATGATTGTCAAACTAACTCCATGCACAACAAAGTATAAACTCAAATACAAAATTAGAGATTACAATGACATAACCAACAACATTCATGAGTCAATCATACTAAGATAAAGCTATGAAACTCATCACAATTAAACTAAGCAATAACAATAACAAGTCACCAAAGAACATTCATAATCACTTTCACAAGAATCTGAATCAACAATAGGAGTACAAAACTAAAGAAAATTGATACAACATCCAAAATCCAAAATACATTTCCAGAGGCAAAAAGGCCACAACGCAAACCGGAAGTCTAGTGGAGAGTGTCATCGCACAGCTCTTAAGGGATCTCCTAGCTCTTCCTCCAACTTGAGGCACCGACACCCATCTATGGATCTCCTGGCTCTTCCTCCTACTTGAGGCGCTGACACCATAGGGTAGCTCATGCACAGTCAATAACCTCTCATGAAGACGAGGTTATGACTTTGCCGACCATGACCTTCTCAATCTATCATTAGTCTATGATAGTCCTAATGCTTAGACGACGAATCCAATTTTTATTATCTTGAGTATTTTACTACCCATCCCCCTAATTCTATTTTTAGGTTATCACTTGTTTAACTACTCTTACGTGGGTTCTCCTGTGCACTTCCTCTTAACCGAGGTGTCGGCCCCCATGAAGAGCCACTCTCCCTAAGACCCCTAACAAAAAATTGAAATAAGACAAGGGTTGAACCTCAACAAATAAGCATGATACCAAAACAAGAACATGCGAGACATTAACCCTCTTGCAACATCTCAGAACCAAAAGTCTTGACAACCGTTCAACCCTTCCAAACATGAACCATAAGTTTCAACTCCTAAGAAGAAATTCAAGACGAGAATAACATTCAAAAATAAACAAGCCTCTGGAACAAGGTTTCAAATCAACAACCAGGTTCCCACATCGACAATAAAACCAACACAATAATAGAATGTAATTACACATAGCTTGATGATCTCCAAAACACCACATCAACTTTACTCAAAATAGATAAGAAAAGAAGCAATACAGTTTTCTCATGATCAATTATTAAATTCATAAAAAGCAAGGAACAATTGATATATATAAATTAATACATTAAATTTTATTATAATAAAATTATTAACATTTTATTTCCAAAGACAATTACATTTCTATTAAAAGAAACCATTTAATTTTACCATCTATTCATTGCATATGTCAAAAAAATACATTATAATTTATCATATGTTACATATATATATAATTAAACACACACACAGACACACAGACACACAGACACACACACACACACACACACACACACACACACACACACACACACACACACACACACAAACACACATATATATATCAATTACACACACACACACACATATATATATCAATTTTCAAAAATTAAATTTAAACCAAAATAAATAAAAACAAACTAAACTACATATATGTATCCATTTTCAATAAATTAAATTTAAACTAAAATAAACATATAAAAAAAAACTAACTAACAAAAAAACCCCACGCCCCCCTGTCGTCGCAGTCCTTGCAAGGACTGCCCACGGCAGTCCCTACAGGGATTGCGCACAACAGTCCTGGGGACTGCTGTGCACGGCAACCAAGGCTACTGCACACAACAGTCTTTAAGACTGCTATGCGGCAGTCACATCACTGCACCAGGGTAGGGGGTACGGCCAGTCCATCCCTCCCAACCCTTTATAAATTTATATATATATATATATATATTTTTATAATAAAATTTTCATTTTGTATTAAACATCAATTCCGTCCTTAACAGGCACGGACGCCAACGCAGTTCGGCTTTAAAATAAAATTTTAAAAAATTACAGTTTCCAGATAAACTCATCTGAAAATATAAACCTCAAACAAATTTCATATTATATATATATATATATATATTTGTATATCCAGCAATAAACAGGCATTGAATATATTAAAATTCTCAGAGAAGGAGTAAAATTTCCTCAACAAAAATACAGAGATACACATGGTTTTTAATTATATACTATTTGCTCTCATAATCTGAAATCCATTTTTTTTGCAAAAGAGAGGAATATTTTATTAAATCCCAAAACTTTAACAATTCGGTTTAACTATGTTGATCTAATGGCTTCAAAGAAAGAACAGATTTTTCTCATCACCATGTTTTAAAGAAAAATCACAGGACATTCAAAATCAAAGAACTTAAAAAAAAAGAACAACAAATTTTTCCCCAATCACTTGAAAACCCAGATTTTTCTAAATTACTTGAAAACCCAGATTTTTCCCAATTACATGAAAACCCAGATTTTTCCCAAATTACTTGAAAACGTAGATTTTTTCCCAATTGCATGAAAATCAAGATTTTTTCCAAATTACTTAAAAAACCTAGATTTTTCCCAATTACATGAAAACCTAGATTTTTCCCAAATTACTTGAAAACTCAGATTATTTTCTTTACCCAAAACAATATGATTTTTTAATTGGAATTTTAAACAAATAAAGAAAGAGGGATTTTGGAACCTGGACTCCTGCTTTTTGGAAATATGATGAAGTTCTTGCTCCAACTAGCCCTTCGAATAGCTTTCGCTCCTTTCCTCCATACTTCGTTTCCAGCTTCTTCTTCTTTTCTTTTCTTTTTGATGAATTCTCCACACAAAAATTAACTAGCACAATCTCCCTTTTCAAAAGCAATAAAACCCCAAAAACTAAAATAATTTTTTTTGTGCAAAAGAAGAATCCCCCTCCCCTTTTTCCAAAACCTCCCTATATCTCCTCTCCTACATGCAACCCAACAGACATTTTCTATTTTCAGGATTCCATTCTCTGTCAACACATGATTTTCATTTGTCCTTATTATCTTTTACCATACTTTTAGTTTTCTTCCTTTTTTTTTTTTTTAACTCCAATTTGCAAGCCTTACTTGCTCATGCACAAAATTTAAATTTATTTATTTTATTATTATCTTCAACTTGGTAATTGATTTACATTAACAATACAAAATTTAATATTTAATTAACATTTAATAAAATATATGACTTTTCAAATAAATAAACATTTAAATATTTAAATATAATTTAATCTAATATTTTAATCAATAATTTTTAAATCGAATACACCACAACATATAAAATACCAACACTAATTGTATACGTCATAACACAACCACAACCACAAATCATGAAAACTACAAAACATACAATACCATTCAAACAAGACGGTCTGACATCATAGAATGGGATAACTTCATTGTCACCTCTGTTTCCACTTTATACCATTGGGTTATTTGTGCTCACCCTATCCTGTTGAAGCAGGTGGAATCGAGACTATGTACCTGCAATACCTACATAAAAATGAAGTCATGTACATGTGCATATATATATAAAATCAAAGCATTGTATTGTGAGAAGGAATCACAGCATAACAGAGCACTCACAATGAGTGATGCTACATTGTCCTTCATCACATCTATCCTAACAATTATAATATGATTGATAAAATGACATTTCTAAACTAACAATTCATCTCATGACATAATTTATTAAATCACTACATCATAATATAATTATGAAAATCAACTAACATCACCAACCACAATGTCATATGAAATAATCATGTCCACAAAAGGAGTAACAACATCATCAAATGTCTAACTAACCAATCACACAAAACAGTACCATGATAGTATCAAAGTATCAAAGTATCAAATCAAAGCATAAAACTAATGAGTTCAACTAGCAACCAGGAGGTTTATTACATCCTCCCCCACTTAGATCTGGCTTACTCCTAGAAGCCAGTAAACAAGGGTAGGATTCTATGATACAAGAAGCATCCTCCCATGTCACTGAAGTCTCATCATTGGGATCGCACTGGACCCTCACCTGCTCAATATCCCTACCTCTGAGAATGAGTCTCCTATGCTGCACCACGGCCACGGGCTCTAGAGCTAGCTGCCTGTCCTTGACCTGTAGAGCATTCCAATCAAGTACATGAGTAACATGAGGAAAATAAGGCCTAAGGACAGAAAAATGAAACACATCGTGAATCCGCGATAGACTGGGTGGCAAGGCCAAGTGGTAGGCAACAGGAAAAATATGCTCTAACACCTCGAACGGTCCCACAAAATGGGGTGCAAGCTTAGAACCCTTTCCATAACAAATAGGGCTCTTCCAAGGATGGACTCGAAGAAACACTTGATCACCTACTGCAAACTGCCGATCAACTCTGTGTGCATCAGCAAAATTCTTCTGCCTGTCCTGAGCTGCTACAAGATGCTCTCGGATGCAAGCTACCTGCTACTCCATATCATGAAGCATCTCAGGTCCAAGAAGAACCCTATCCTCCAATCGATCCCAACTCAAAGGGGTATGACAAGGATGACCATATAAAGCTTGAAATGGAGCCATGGCAATCAAACTATGATAACCATTGTTATAGGAAAACTCAACCAAATGCAGATAATCTTCCCAATGAGATTGTTGGTCCATGACATACATGTGAAGCATATCCTCAAGCACCTAATTGACTCTCTCAGTCTGACCATCTATCTTAGGATGGTAGGCAGAACTAAAATTCAACTTAGTCCCTAAGGACTGCTACAAAGATGTCCATAACGCAGATGTGAATACCGGATCTCTGTCAGAAATAATCTTGCGTGGTATCCCATGTAATTGAACAATATCTTCCATGAACACCCTAGCCACCACAAAAGCAATATAGGAAGATCGAATGGGAGAGAAATGGGCTACCTTGGTCAACTTGTCACAATGACCATGATAGCGTCGTGTCGCTTGGAACACGTAGGCAACCCAACAATGAAATCCATAGAAATGATGTCCCACTTCCACTCCGGAACAAGATGAGGCCGCAACAAACCTGCCAGATGATGATGTTCGGCCTTAACTCTCTAACATTCTAGACACCTAGCCACAAAATCAGCAATGTCATGCTTCACCCCTACCCAAAAATATAGTGAGCAAAGATCAATGTACATTTTCTTAACTCCAGGATGTGCCGAATAAGGAGCTCTATGAGCTTCGGTCAAGATTAGGGTATGAAGACCCTCTATAGGAGGTACATACATTTGGCCTCCATAACGCAAAAAACCATCCGAATCCATAGAGTAACCAAAATTTTTTCCCTCCAATGCTCTGCCTGACTCAATTTCTGATTTCACCACTTGATACCAATCACCTGAAGAAAGAGCTACAAGGATCTGACTTTCAAATCAACCTCAAGAGCCATAGCAGAAATCTCATGCTTGCGTCTACTCAGTGCATCTGCCACCACATTCTCTTTTCCCTGAATATACTTCACTTCAAAATCATATTCACACAAGAATTCCATCCACCTTCTCTACATTGCATTCAGGTTCAGCTGCGTAAAGATGTACTGCAGACTACGATGATCTGTATGCAACTCGAATTGATGACCAAGGAGAAAGTGTTGCCACCTTACCAAGGCATGCACAACTGTGGCTAACTCCAAGTCATGATTGAGGTAATTGAGTCCATGATCCTTAAGCTTTTGTGATTCATAAGAAATCACTCACCCTTCCTGCATCAACACAACCCCTAATCCTTCCAATGAAGCATCAGTACACACAAAAAAATCACCTAACAGATCAGGAATTGCTAAGATTGGAGCACTAGTCAGCTTGTCCTTCAAATTCTAGAAAGCTAACTGACATTGTTCAGAACAAAGAAACTTCTTTCCCTTCCTCTGCAAGGAGGTGATAGGATGAGCCAACCTAGAAAATCCTTGGAAAAAAATCCTATAGTATCCTACAAGTCCCATGAATCTACAAATTTCTAAGACATTTGTGGGTGCAGGCCAATCCACAATAGCCTGGATCTTTGCAGGATCAACCAAAATTCCCTCACCAGAAATCACATGGCCCAAATACTGAACTTCAGTCTTAAAGAATTCACATTTCTTGAGATTGGCAAACAACTGATTACTCCTTAAGCACTGCAACACCTGTTTTAGATGTTCCTCATGTTCCTCCATAGACCTAGAATAAATCAGAATGTCATCGAGAAACACCAGGATGAATCTATCCAAGTATGTTCGAAACACTCCATTCATTAGGCTCATAAAGACTAAAGGTGCATTCGTCAACCCAAATGGCATCACAGTGAACTCGTAATGTCCATATTAAGTATGAAATGTTGTTTTATGAATGTCTGGATCTGCAATCCTCAACTGATGGTATCCCGATTTGAGATCAATCTTAGAGAACACCTTTGCCCCTTTTATCTGATCGAAAAGGTCATCAATTCTAGGTAATGGATATCGGTTCTTCACTGTTACCTTGTTCAACTGCTTGTAGTCAATACACAAGCGAAGAGAACCATCCTTCTTCTTCACAAAAATCACAGGTGCTCCCGAAGGAGAAACCCTTGGGCGGATAAAGCCCTTAGCCAACAACTCTTCCAACTGCAAACGGAGTTCTTGAAGTTCTTGCGTTGTCATCTGATATGGAGCTCGAGATATTGGCTCAGCTCCAGGTACCAGATCAATCTTGAAGTCTATATCTCGCTTTGGCGGCATACCAGGTATCTCTTCTGGAAACACATCAGAAAACTCCTTAAGGAGAGGGTACTATTCCAATGACACCCATTGACTATCCTCTAACTCCAAGTCACTCAAAGATACAACAAAGAGCTGACAACCCTGTCGAAAGTACCTTTTGAGCTGCATGGCAGAGATCATTCACAATGAAATGGGTTCTTGAACACCCACAATTTCCACCTCCTTTCTAGAATCATCAAAGCACCACATCGCTTTACGACGACAATCAATTATAGCACGGTGTGCACTCAACTAGTCCATGCCCAAGATGACATCATATGAGCCGAGTGGTAGGATTCTGAGATTTACTTTAGTTGACAAGGCTCCTATACTCAAGTTACAATCCTACACAAGCTTCTCTACAACAAACTTTGACCCTGAAGCCAATTCAACTTATCATTTCTCGCCTTGACTAGATGTCGCAAGTCCACATCGCTCAACCACTAAAGGAGATATAAAGGAATCAGATGCACTAGAATCAAAAAGTATAGAAATGCTAGAATCATGTAGCACACCTGAAGTCTCAATGACGGTACTCTGGTGGTCTACCTACTGATTATCCACTACAGCAAATACATGATGAGATCTCCCTGCATCACCTACTATCGGCTCTGATCCAGCTGGCCTCTGATTAAAACCTGAAGTGCTCTTCTGAGGACACAATCTGGCAATGTGCCCCTACTACCCACAAGAGTAACACCCAGTACCCCTACCAAAACCTCTGCCCCCTGATGGAGCATTTGACTGCTGAAAGCTCCCTCAACTCAGCGCTGACTAGATACTAGGTGTAGGCTATACAAAACATTCTTGTCGAACTTGGTTTCTATTCGTATTTTGATCCTTGCGAAACTGCGAATTGCCACTCTGTGGAGATTGGAAGTTCTTCTGTCTTGACTGCTGCTGCTGCTGATGACCCCCTTTCGAGGGTTGAAACCTATTTTTGGAAGATCTTGCTCCCTGAGACTAACCTCCGTGAGTGTTAAAACCCTGAGTAGGTGCACTGCCAATTTGTACTCCAATGTGGCCACCCAAGGCCATGGCCAAATTCTCCTCCACCAATCGAGCCTTCTCAACTGCCATTTCCATCGTCTTTGGCTCGAAGACTCGCACTCCACCACTGATGTGGGCATTAAGGCCCCGAACAAAGTGCTAAACCAAAATGCATTCATCGTGGCTAATCCCTGCATACTGCTTCAACTCATAGAAGCGCCGCTCATATTGTTCCACTGACATAGACAGTTGCTTGAGATCATGAAACTCGTCAGCCCTGCGCTGCCTCCAATGGTCTGAGAGAAAACAATCCCTGAACCTATCCAAGAACAATTCCCAGGTGACCATACTGATATCAAGGTGTAATTTCTGTTCCTCAAGGCGCCACCAAGTAGATGAGAAGCCTCACAAATGCATAACCACGCACCAAGCCTTGGTATTACTACCGTAAGGGTGCATGGCGAAGCAACGATCTAAGTCAATTAGCCAAGTTTCAGCTTCTAGTCCTCCTCCCGAACCATCAAATGTCGATGGGTGAGCTCTCAACAAATCCTTCATATGGCTCGCTAAGACTTCATCCTGATCAAAAGTTATTTTGCTCCGCCTCAGTGACCTTTCTCTTTCTCTTTCAATCCGTGGCTCCTCCTCTGGACTGGGTCCCAAATGAGCTAGAATTTCTCCAAGAATGTGTTGTAATGAACCGTCTAATCCAGGCTATCCTGTGTTCTGACCACCTAAAAGATTACTGTGAAGACTCGGCTATTCCTCATGCTCAGAGCCATGAGAACTAGGAACTGAGGGACTTCGCCGACTTGCTCCATGACCAGCACCATGGCCTCTTGCTCGACCACGTCCTCTACCTCGAGGTATATTTATTTACAACAAGAGAAAGGTACAAATAAGCTCAAGAGTTCAAACGTGAGGTTGCCTAATGGACCTAACTACCCAGAGACCCCAACGTTTGCAAACTTGGCCCTGATACCAAGTTGTAACGCCCGTTGTGCAAGCCCTAGAGAACATACACGATGCAAATAATTTTTTTTTTTAAATAATACAAGAACATTTAAATTAAACATACAATACATTAACCATAATCACATAACATATTACATCACATTATCACACTTAGTTCTCTAGGGCACGCGAGGTTACATTGCAACAACTAAATGAAAATAAAAGATACTGATAAACCACGTAACCAACTATATTAATATAACCATGAATAAATGCACATCCATGAACCAAGAGCAAGAATATTAAAATACCACATAATACAATCATATGAATCTCATCAAATAAGTTACATAGAATCCTAACTATAACATCATTGTTTAAACATAGGATTACAAGTTCTCAATAATGAGTTATAATACAATGCCCAAACAAGTGGGATGATACAAGTACAATGATAATTGAATTTACAAATGATCTTCCAGAACAACTCCAACTGTAGGAATGCGGTGAACAAAGAATTTTGAGAAGATAGGATGATGATGGGGAACCCAACAGGTGTGGAGCACATTCCACCCAACAATTTGAATTATAGATAACTCACCCCCCATGCTCAGAGGTGACAATGAAGTTAACTCGACCATGATTGTCAAACTGACTCCATGCACAACAAAGTATAAACTCAAATACAAAATCAGAGATTACAATGACATAGCCAACAACATTCACAAGTCAATCATACTAAGACAAAGCTATGAAACTCATCACAATTAAACCAAGCAATAACAATAACAAGTCACCAAAGAACATTCATAATCACTTTCACAAGAATCTGAATCAACAATAGGAGTACAAAACTAAAGAAAACTGATACAACATCCAAAATCCAAAATACATTTCCAGAGGCAAAAAGCAACAAGGCAAATAGGAAGTCTAGTGGAGAGTGTCATCGCACAACTCTCATGGGATTTCTTGGCTCTTCCTCAAACTTGAGGTGTCGACACCCATCTATGGATCTCCTAGCTCTTCCTCCTACTTGAGGTGCCAGAACCATAGGGTAGCTCATGTGGAGTCAATAACCTCTCATGAAGACGAGGTTATGACTTTGCCTACCACGACCTTCTCAATCTATCATTAGTCTATGATAGCCCTAATGCTTAGACGAGGAATCCAATTTTTATTATCTTGAGTATTTTACTACCCATCCCCCTAATTCTATTTTTAGGTTATCACTTGTTTAACTACTCTTACTTGGGTTCTCCTGTGCACTTCCTCTTAACCGAGGCGTCGGCCCCCACGAAGAGCCACTCTCCTTAAGACCCCTAATAGAAAATTGAAATAAGACAAGGGTTGAACCTCAAAAAATAATCATGATACCAAAACAAGAACATGCAAGACATTAACCCTCTCACAACAACTTAGAACCAAAATTCTTGACAACCGTTCAACGCTTCCAAACATGAACCATAAGTTTCAACTCCTAAGAAGAAATTCAAGATGAGAATAACATTCAAAAATAAATAAGCCTCTAGAACAAGGTTCCCTCATCGACAATAAAACCAACACAATAATAGAATGTAATTACACATAGCTTGATGATCTCCAAAACACCACATCAACTTTACTCAAAATAGATAAGAAAAGAAGTAGTACAATTTTCTCATGATCAATTATTAAATTCATAAAAAGCAAGGAACAATTGATATATATAAATTAATACATTAAATTTTATTATAATAAAATTATTAACATTTTATTTCCAAAGACAATTAGATTTCTATTAAAACAAACCATTTAATTTTACCATCTATTCATTGCATATGTCAAAAAATACATTATAATTTATCATATATTTTATATATATAATTAAACACACACACACACACACAAACATATATATATATATATATCAATTTTCAAAAATTAAATTTAAACCAAAATAAATAAAAACAAACTAAACTACATATATGTATCCATTTTCAATAAATTAAATTTAAAATAAAATAAAAAAAAAAAAAAACTAACAAAAAATCCCCATGCCCCCCTACCGTCACACTCCTTGCAAGGAGTGCCCACAACAATCCTTGCATGGATTACGCACAGGAGTCCTGGGGACTGTTGTGCGGCACTCACATCACCGCAGCAGGGTAGGGGGTACGGCCAGTCTGTCCCTCCCAACCCTTTATAAATTTATATATATATATATATATATTATATATATATATATATATATATATATTTTATAATAAAATTTTCATTTTGTATTAAACATCAATTCCATCCTTAACAAGCACAGACACCGACATAATTCGGCTTTAAAATAAAATTAAAAAAAATTGCAGTTTCCAAATAAACTCAACTGAAAATATAAACCTCAAACAAATTTCATATAATATATATATATTTATTTGTATATCCAGCAATAAACAGGCATTGAATAAATTAAAATTCTCAGAGGAGTAAAATTTCCTCAACAAAAATACAGAGATACACATGGTTTTTAATTATATACTATTTGCTCTCATAATCTGAAATCCATTTTTTTTGCAAAAGAGGAATATTTTATTAAATCCCAAAACTTTAAGAATTTGGTTTAACTATGTTGATCTAATGGCTTCAAAGAAAGAACATATTTTTCTCATAACCATGTTTTAAAGAAAAATCACAGGACATTCAAAATCAAAGAATTTAAAAAAAAAATTAACAGATTTTTCCCAATTATTTCAAAACAACAGATTTTTCCGCAATCACTTGAAAACCTAGATTTTTCTAAATTACTTGAAAACCTAGATTTTTCCCAATTACATGAAAACCCAGATTTTTTCCCAAATTACTTGAAAACCCAGATTTTTCCCAATTGTATGAAAACCTAGATTTTTTCCAAATTACTTAAAAACCTAGATTTTTCCCAATTACATGAAAACCCAGATTTTTCCCAAATTACATGAAAACTCAGATTATTTTCTTTACCCAAAACAATATGATTTTTTTATTGGAATTTTAAACAAATAAAGAAAGAGGGATTTTGGAACCTGGACTCCTGCTTGTTGGAAATATGATGAAGTTCTTGCTCCAACTAGCCCTTCGAATAGCTTTTGCTCCTTTCCTCCGTACTTCATTTCCAGCTTCTTCTTTTGTTTTTTTTTTTATGAATTCTCCACACAAAACTTAACCAGCACAATCTTGCTTTTCAAAAGCAATAAAACCCCAAAAACTAAAACAATTTTTTTTCTGCAAAAGAAGAATCCCCCTCCCCTTTTCCAAAACCTCCCTATATCTCCTCTCCTACATGCAACCCAATAGACATTTTCTATTTTTAGGATTCCATTCTCTGTCAACACATGATTTTCATTTGTCATTATTATCTTTTACCATACTTTCAGTTTTCTTCCTTTTTTTTTTTTTAAACTCCAATTTGCAAGCCTTACTTGCTCATGCACAAAATTTAAATTTATTTATTTTATTATTATCTTCAACCCGATAATTTGTTTACATTAACAATACACAATTTAATATTTAATTAACATTTAATAAAATATATGACTTTTCAAATAAATAAACATTTAAATATTTAAATAAAATTTAATCTAATATTTTAATCAATAATTTTTAAATCGAATACACCACAACATATAAAATACCAACATTAATTATATACGACATAACACAACCACAAGCACAAATCATGAAAACTACAAAACATACAATACCATTCAAACAAGACGGTCTGACATCATGGAACGGGATAACTTCATTGTCACCTCTGTTTCAACTTTATACCCTTGGGTTATTTGTGCTCACCCTGTCTTGCTGAAGCAGGTGGAATCAAGACTATGTACATGCAATACCTGCATACAAATGAAGTCCTGTACATGTGCATATATATATATATAATCAAAGAATTGTATTGTGAGAAGGAATCGCAGTGTAATAGAGCACTCGCAATGAGTGATGCTACACTATCCTTCATCACATCTATCTTAACAATTATAATATGATTGATAAAATGACATTTCTAAACTAACAATTCATCTCATGACATAATTTATTAAATCACTCCATCATAATATAATTATGAAAATCAACTAACATCACCAACCACAATGTCATATGAAATAATCATGTCCACAAAAGGAGTAACAACATCATCAAATGTCTAACTAACCAATCACACAAAACAATACCATGATAGTATCAAAGTATCAAAGTATCAAATCAAAGCACAAAACTAATGAGTCCAACTAGCAACTAGGAGGGTTATTACAACTAGTACCCCTATATATCCCTTTTGCACTCATTCAAATTTGATTTGGAAGTTTAGGGCATACTTAATAATGACTTATTCACAACATGAGCACTTGTCAAGGTAAATTTAGTAAAATATGATCAAAAAACACTTTCTAGGTTAGTACTAACATGTTCTCCATTGTTGATAGGAAAGCTCAAGGATGGGGTGATATCTAAAATGTATTAATAGAGAGGTTACTAAAGAAAGTTTTTAATAGAGCATGAAATTGTACTTTCCCCTTAAGATAGTACAATTTATGATACTATATTTATCCCCCACTCTAGCAACCATATGAGACTACGTGCATATACAATCTAAAGTACTAAAAATAAATTATATAATAAAAGGATATCTAGAAGAGTATTGTAGAGGACATAGAACATTTACAAAGAAAGAGAATGGAGCCCCCAATATAGTAACTTGTAAACCACAACATTAGGAACTACATTCTATAAAACTAATTCATTATGAATTCAAAATCATCCTATATATATAAAAAAATGTGTTAGTCCAATGCTTATAAGGAGAATGGAATTTGAGGGTAGATGTATGCCCCCTAATTCCATTTACTCTTTGGAGGTGGGAATAGGGTAGATATCTTGCCACATCAAACAAATTAGGGGTTTGATGAAATGTCTCTTGGTAGGGTCATGGTAACATAACAACAAGAGCCAAGAAGCATAAGTCATGAAATAGGGATAAACCATGATTCCAATGCAAAAAATGCCATAGAAATATGAGTTTACAAGTCCAAGTTATGTTAAATTTAAGATAAGAAAGTATGACCTATTTTAGCTATAAGTTATGACCTTTTTACTTATTTTCCATTCATTTTAAATTCTAGAGTTTGAGAACCTTGAGATCCAAGCCCAACATTCCTATGAGAAATTTTTTGCAAAGATGATCATATCACACACTGAGGCTCAAGGCCCTGACAAGGCATGCCACACTAGGAATGTTGACATGAGAGGTACACTAAGTTTTCACTTTACTTGTAGGTAAGAGCTCTTTTTTATGTAAGTTTAAATGATCTTTTATAAATTGAGTGCCTCTAACCAAGTATGGTGTGTTAGGCCTTTGAGGGTGCCCATAACCAACATGGGGGCCCTAGACTAGCATGGGTACCCAAGACCAACTATAGTATGCTTGATTAAGTAAAAAGTTCTAGAACATGAAGTTTTCTATTTTTATTCATTTGTGAATTAGTTACTAATCATATAATATTTTTGTAAATTCCAAGGACCACTACCACATATGTGGAAGAATTTTTGGGGTCACCTATACAAAAAATTTCATGATCATGCCTCACTACTCTCAATGATGGAGCAACATCATCTATGTGTTGTCAATTTATTTTGGGTGTACCCCGTATCTACAATTATATGCCATGATGCAATTCTAATGGAAGTCATGGAGTGATGGGATACTAACACCTTTACCTTTCATCTATTGATGAGAGAGATGATAATGATATTGGAGGATGAGTACAACATACTTTGACTACCTATTTGGGGTTGGATTGTTAGCCATAATGAGGGGAGCACTTCAAAGTTGATCCTAGCTAATAAGTGATTGCACTAGTTGTGATATTCCATAGAATAGAAAAGTCCAGATTCAACTGTGGTGACTATTAAATGGGTGTGCTAAGATTATCATTATTTTTTGGATGAAGATCACTACTATAGACTAACAATTATATCATATGGATGAGGCACACACCTACACGAGGCCTTATTAATACTGTACAAGTGATGAAGGAGTTATAAACCATGTTCACTTGGGTGCAAAGAATGTTGGCACACATACACTATGATTTTCAGTGATATTCTCATTATGAGACAAAAAATCTTCTGACATGCACACTCCTTCAAATTTGGGAATTTGAACACATCACTTCCATGTGTCCAACAGGATACCCTATAGAGGTAGCATGGAACTATCCTTGAGCCTTCTATTATCCACTAAAGAGACCATGGAAATATGAAGTTGTGTTATACTATCATTATATTTGATTATTTAGATGTTGGAAATGTGTTTTGGAAATTCTAAAGGACCTTTTAGCCCTAGATAGGCTTGTCATGGTAGTCAGTGAGGATACAAAACAATCACTTCTTCATTGGTCACTATGAGAATATTGTGATGGAATTTTATTATGACTGAGTGACTAGATAATTTGGTCACATTCAAGGGGTTCCCATCCCTCAACCAGCCTATCTTAGGTCAACCTACAATGATGATAGGTCACACAATGTAGCTAATCCTATAATGTAGAAATCGCATTGAGTGACTCAAATTATAAGGAGTGAGATAGACATCCAATTTTTGAGGTAGATGATGTTGGATCTAGCACTATAGACAATAAGTGGTGGGATAATGCATCTCTAGATCCTATATTTCATATTAATCATCCTACTAGAAATCCAAGACCATGGACATCACAAGGAGAGGATTATGATGGAGGAGGATGAGGATGAAAATGGAGATATAGATGGACACAATGAGGAGGAGCTTGAGTGTCAAGCCATAGTAGTAGGAGGTACAAAGGAGAAGGTTGATGCCAATTATTCCCTTGAGGAGAGACCTAGATCTCACCCTCACATAGCACAAACATAACCTACTACACTTGAGAGAGCCCACATCTACAATCATGGGGAGACTAGAAGAGAGACAAATAATATGCTCCAAGCCTCACAAGAGAGTCTAGATATATCCACAATAGTTTCCCCCATAGATCCCTAGTGGTAGGGTAGTGATCCAAGTGATACAATATGCTATTCAAGTTTTACCTTATATTCTACTAGATGATGTATTTAACTTTTATTTTATGATTTATATGGTGTTTTTTTCTATTGCTATAAATTATAAATTTTCTACTAGTCCCATTATCACTCCTAGCTCCACCATCATTATCCCTCCCACAACCATACATTCATCTTATTACTAATTATTTTATTCCTCATTATAACTTACCTATAGAATTTTGCAGTCCTCTTATTACACCTATATCTCATACTTCTACATACATTCTTACTAGTGTCAATCCTTCCACATAGCTGTCTCACACCATCCCTCATTTCATCCTTGCATATCATATTGTTATCTCCTATCCCACACCTAATCCATCACATATTTTGTTTCCTTCCTCCATGGATAAATCCCTACCTCTTGGTACACACCCCCATTGAACCTCTTATATTATCTTACACACCTCTAACACAACACTTGTATCCATTTCTACCGTATATTTTTTATTACAAGTTATTTCCCATATTAATGATCATAATAACAATGCTATCACATACAACCCTCCATATAAAAAACTTCTTTATTTTGAGGTTGTTACATATCTATTGTGTCCAAGGTTTGTGACACCTAAGCTTGATCTAGATATATAAAAAAGAGGGTGACCCAAATATACATTTACAAGATTTTTACTATAGGATATCTAGGTTTTTCTTATGAAGAAATGATATGAGTTCAATTATCTACGTGAACTCTAAGGGGTTGTGCTATAGATTTCTTTTAATCCTTAAAATATACGGTTTCTTCAGTCTTTTGATGAGTTACCCACTACATTTTAACAATATTTCCATATCAACATGGGTTCGAAGTAGCAAGCCAATTTGTTATTAGGTTATTCACTTCCAAACTTATGTGAAAAATTAAAACATCACTTTGATGAAAATGAATTGTAAATCATATTCCTTGAAACAATTTTTCTAGTCATTAATAACAGCATACATTTTTTATAATTTTCCATCATATAAAAATATACATTCACTTGAAAAAAATTGAAATAAAATTACTTAACTCTTAACACATTTAAATATGAGTTGAAAATTGAAATATAATAAAAACTAATAAATATAAATTAAATTTATCAAATATAATATAGAACACAACTAAATAAATATATTATTCTCTACCATCTCAAATCAAATCAAATTATATACAACTAAAACTTATAGGACATCTAAATTTCAATCTTAGTTTACAATACAAAACATACCAAAATATGTTTGACTAAAACTATCAAACATGATTTTTAGGCACCTATGTTGTTACATGTGAACCGTAAAAGTTAGAATGAAAAAGCCATATAGACACAGATTTGAAAGGACTTGTGAACCACAATTTATTTTTCTTTTCTTTGTTGGGTGCCAACACCCTTACCTTTGTAGCATTAACATGGCTATGTGTACCCTAAAAGATGGGTGCATGAACCTGATTAACAAGATGGTCAATCTTTTACCTCTTTCTGTAATACCCCTCTATTTTGCATTCTAGCTGGACCATGTGTCCTTGGTTGTTTTGATGTGCTTTTTGGTTATTGAGATGTTGTATCATGTGTGTACAATTTTGTCGATAATTATAGAGCGATAGTTTATTGGTGTGATGAGATGTATCTTATTTGATGCTTTATTTGATATGTTTTAAATTAGTATAAGGATGATTAGTTATTATAACATGTTATTGCATGAGATATTTGTTTATCATGGAACTGTCAGTCTATGATGAGTGTATTGGTGAAGGGGACAAGATTGTATCACTCGTTTGCGAGTGCCCTATGATTCTGAGATTTCCCCCTTCACGGTGTGTTTTATTATATCATATATATGCATGTTCGATGTGCTATTTGTTCGCAGGTTGACCAAGTACAGGACATCGACTCCACCTGATTTTACAAGTTTGAGCATGTCCATTGACCAACAGTAATTGATTGGGAGATAGTAGCTAGGTTTTTTGTGCCAATTCGTCACCCTAGTCATAGTTTGTCGTCGGGTTGTCGGGTTTAGCGGTTTTGATTTGGTTCATTCCTCCTTGGTTAATTATTTTATTTCATATTTTAAAGGCTATTAAATGGTGGGTATGGTTAAAATGATGATTTAACATATCTTGTTTCAAGGTTGAAATGTTATTTATTCCATGGATTAATTAGATTTAATTAATAAAATAATTTTTAGTTTATTGATTAACTAGGTAAATCGTGATAAATTAAATGAAATAGTTGTTTTGCCATTATTGTATATTAAGATTCAAATTTAAAATGAAAATGGAAATCATGTTCAATATTTAAATTTAAATTAAAATAAAAATAGAAATGTGTTTTAAATTTCACTTTCTAAAATTTTGGATAAAATATATTCTTTACAACTTTGAGATTTTTGGTTTTAAATGAAATTTTGAAATGCATGAAATATCATTATGAAAGCAAATTGTTTTAAAAATTTAAAAATTGAAATATCCTCCAAATGTTCAATAAATTTAGTGGGTGGGGATATTTTAGGGGTTTGACCAAAAATTTCGAGAAAACTCCATTTGGGCATTTTCTATTTGATATTATGCACAATTTGGAATTTGGGGAGGAAAAAAAAAGATTGGATGTGACTTTGTTTTGGATTTTGGGGAAAAGCTTTGGAGGAATTGGAATTTATAGCTCTTCTTTCTTCTCAAACTCTTCATCCAGCTTCAAATCTCAGGTTTTCCCCATTTATTTGTTTTGAAATTTGCATTTTTAGTTTAAATCTTGCTGTAAATCTTGTTTTGAAACCCTGTTTAAATATTGTAAAATTTAGATTTGTTGTGGAAAAGGAAGAGAAGAATTCAACAATAGAAAATGAAAGAATCAAAAGGAAATCAGAAAACCTTGTGTGTGTATTTGAGAAATTTCCATTATGTTTTAGAAATTAAGTTTTGGCTGTGTGTTTTTTCTGTAGATAATTTTCCCAATTTGGGCTGTGAAATGGTTTTTAGAAATATATTTCTACATATATATTTTGCATATAAATTTATATGCTACTGGTGGGAAGTTCTTCATTTAAGAAATAAATAAATAAATTATTTTTATACAAAATTATATCTTGTCATTTTCGTCTGGGTATTTTCCTGAGCCAAGGGAGATTGGTTTCTGTTTAAGATTGGAAGAAAAAAAAATAGTATTAAATTTTTTTTGTTTATATAGTAGTGTGGGGGGAGGGGATGCTACCCCATAGCCGCCCATAGGGGAGATTGTGAAGGTAGTTGTGATGCCTTCCCAACGTCATTGTGGGAGGTTGCGTAGAAGGCTTTCCATAGCAGGGGTTGCGCCCCTGCTTTGGAAAGGCTGCGTGCCTTTCTGTTGGATCCGTTTTTTTTAATATAAAATAAAATTTTCATTTCATTTTTTTAATTATTATTTATTAACATTAATTTATATTATTTATATTTTATCATATATATATATATATATTATATATTATAATATTTACATATTATAAATATATAATAAGTATATATATTATAAATATATATAATATATTTTAATTTAAATAAATAATTTATTTATTTATTTTTATTTAAAAATGTATTATATATATATATAGTATATATTATTAATAAGGGATTAATTTGAATTAGATGGTTTAAAAAATAAATCTAAACATCTAAAATAGGAATGTTAAAATGATATTTTAGAGGCATGTATTTAAATGATGTTTAAATATTTTAAATAGGATTTTAAAAAAAAAATGATTATTGCGTTAATATTGTTGAAATGGATTTGATATTATAATAAATAATTTTATTTAAAAAGTTTGATTTTAATCATTATGTAGCATTGAGCAAATGAAATTAAATCATTAGTTTTTAAATCCCTTAATGTTGCCAAGGTGGTTGGTTTACTTAGAGTATGTGCAAATAATGCTATTTATTTAATTAATTTCATGTATTACCTCATTGCTTGGATTGGGTTTAGGAAACCATAACATTAGATATTGAGTTTCCTGGAATGCTTTTCAAATCATGCTTCGTTCATTCTCGATGTTGTGCAAAATGAGTAAATTTCCTAAAGTCTTCTAGGAAGGGTTTCATTCCTTTGTATGGGTTGTCGTTATGATAGTCAACCTTTGGATTTTCTTGGGTTTTGTGCCTCCTTTGGATTAGGAGTGGGTTATGAGTTTTGTGTCTCCTTTGGATTAGGAGTGGCGTATGTGTTTGGTTGCCTCCAGTGTTTGGAGAGGGTTTGACCTTGGTTTCCTCCAGTGTTTGGAGAGGGTTTTGATCTTTGTAGCCTCTAGTGTTTGGAGAGGGTTTTGTACTTTTGTTTCCTCTTTAGTTTGGAGTGAGTTTCCTTTATTTGTTTCCTCCTTGGTTTTGAGAGGCCGTCTTATCTAGTGACCCATTGTTTTGTGGTCCTTGTACCATATGTGTTATCGATAGGAGAGTGGCTCTATGTGGTGGTCCGACACACATAGGGGCACCACGGTAACTCACTTAGGGTTTAAGTAAGTGATAAATTAAAAGAATTAATGAAAAACTCTTAGACTAATTAAGATAAGTAATGCCTCTCTCATAACTCATTTGCTTTTAAGGTTTGAGATGAGATGAGAAGCGTAGTTGGTATGAGGGTCTGGCGACTGGTAGAGTTGAGCCAGGATAACCCAAGATGGGGGTTCGGTTGCCTTAGACAGTTGAGCCATGGTAACTTATAGAAAATTTCATGTAACACTCTCTCTATGTCAACCAGAGGTCAATTATTGTACTACGTAAATGATCCTTGTTCTCTGGAAGCATTGTAACCATTTTGTTAAGTGATAATGTGTTTGTATTCAATTCAGTTCTATTATGTTTTAGCTTGTGTCTAGTGGTAGATGGTCTTTTGTAGGAATTTCTTGTTACAATATCCTAGCACGGGGGGTGAGCCTTCGTGTATCACACGGTTGGGTGGAACATGCACCTTAATCCGTTGGTTCGTCTTCTTGTTTATGTAGATGAGATTTTCAGTTGGAGAGCTCGTGGGATTCAGATGCTTTCCATGAATTATTATATTTAGTTGTTATTGTATGTTATTACCCCTCATTGTTATTGAGGTGGAAGTTGTAATTTGTAACCATGTTTATTGGATTTACCTCATTCGGGGAATGACAGTTGTAATCATGTTGTAAATTATATTATTGGGATCAAGTGGTATCTCATATTCTTTGATGTAAATTATTATGAATGGAATGTATGTGAACTTAATTGTTAAGTAATTAAATGTTATGGTTATAATTCATGTTTTTTTATTTGGGTTTAGGTAACTCAGTCTCCTAACCTTAGGGGATTGGTTGGCAATGGTTAGTTAACTTGCATGTTAATTATTCTTATTTAAAACAAAAATTAGTTCGTTTATGTAGTAAATTGCAACTTCCCCTAGGGTTGCGTGGCAGGGCGTTACACATGGTATCAGATCCTAGGTTTAAACATTAGGTACTCTAGGATAATGTGGGACCCATTAAGATATTAGTTGTTTAGGTTTATACTTTGGGAACTATGAGCC
Organism: Sequoia sempervirens; assembly: GCA_007258455.2. Lineage (NCBI taxonomy): Eukaryota > Viridiplantae > Streptophyta > Pinopsida > Cupressales > Cupressaceae > Sequoia > Sequoia sempervirens. The sequence goes on along the minus strand of VDFB02000003.1, from coordinate 224,015,707 downwards.
CATGTCGTTGACCTAGGTGGTTTGTTCATTAGTTTATGTTTTCCTTTTGTGTTGATCTCACTTGTCTACCTAGAAGTTGTTGTGAGGTGGTGTAGGTCCAATGGTGCAAGAAACTAGTGGAAATGATAGGATCCTCAATGTTGTGTATAATGCACTGATATCTTTCCTATTGGAAGAATGCATTATGGACAATGGTGTAGTGTGTGAAATTGGTGTGTTGTGTGTGGTGGATGACAACCAATTTTGTTGTTATTTCCGCCCTTGCATGTCTTCTTGTGCTTTACCTCATTGTTCTAGTGACTACCTGATTGACCCTATGTAGTTTTGGAGTTGCTTTTGCATGTTATATTGTTTTGAAATTATGAAATATGGTAATAGAAAATGAATGATCATGTTGTTAGTTCATAGAGATTTGTGCATGCTCTCATATGGTTGATGCATTTGTGTGAAAGTGATTTTGTGACGATGAAACCATGATTGCATTTGTTCCTATGTTAGAACTGTAAATATCTCTGGTCTTCTCTCTCTTCCTATTGATTTAACAAAGATTTCTATCCTTGAGTGTGTGGTATATTGAAACCCATGGTATGTTGTGTCTTATGAGAAAATTCTTATGTATTCATGAAGGTTTGTTTTATTAGATCAAACCTTGGGTAAAGGACCTAAGTCCCCAAGTTGCATTCATAATCATGGAAAATGTATAATATGAATAGAAAATCATTTTGCAATAAGTAAAAGTTTAGAGAAAAAGGATTAGTGAAACCATTGCATGTTAATGATAATTGCATAATAGGTGCATCTTGTTGGTGAGGCCTATAGTCCCCAATTTTATTGTTGAGTCTTAATAAATCATGTAGATGTTAAATTATTGTACCTGGGTTCAAAATGAAAAATGTTAGATGAATGTTGAAGTGATAATGTTGCATACCTTGTCTTGAGTAAACATTGTAATGATAGCACACTATGTGTGGCTTTCTAATGATTCCCGGTGATGTGTATTGGTACATATGTGTATCATGTATATTAATCCATGTATATGTGTTTTGAAGATATGGTTGGTGGTTGCTTCACCATGTTGATTTGTATAGATTGATAGTGTGCTTGGTTGGGTTGATTATAGCACAAGTTGTTGTTGTTTTATGTAACGCCCGTCGTGCAAACCCCAGAGAACACACACATAATGCGAATAATTTTTTTTTTTAAAATAATAAAAGTAACATGTAACAACATTAAAACAAAATCACATAGCATAACACATAACATTAATACACTTGGTTCTCTGGGGCACGCGAGGTTACATTGCAACCACAAAACAAAATAAAGCTAACGTAAACAACATAACCATCTAATTTATGAAAACCATATACAATGATACAACTGATAGCCATGATGCGAGTATGACAACATCTCACAATTACATCCATGATAAATCTTTTAACAAGATCCAAATCAAACCTAACTATTACATCATTGAAATAATATTACATTACAATTTTCTTTGATACATGAATTACATTGAATTTCCCAACATGGGGATTGATACCAGAATAATGAACATGAAATACAACTGATCACTGGAACGTCTGCACTGCGGAAAAGCTGCGAAGACAAGACGCTGATGGGGAACCCAACGGGTGTGGAGCACGTTCCACCCAACCATGTGAATTACGAAGTAAGTCACCCCCCATGCTCAGAGGTGACGAGGAAGTGAACCCGACCATGAAAGTCAACCGACTCAACCACAATATGATATAAAACAAGTACAACTAAAAGCTTATAAAAAACAACCATCAACTTTACAAATCACATGACAAGATTAATCCAAGAAATCATTACGATAATATGAAGTACTAACACTTAACAATCATAAATCAAATCACAAGAGTTCAAAGGAACATCACAAAGAGATAACATCCAGAGGCAACAATAACAAAGCACAAGGGTGTCAAGTGGAGAGTGTCATCGCATAGCTCTCATGGGATTCTCCTAGCCCTTCCTCCAACTGAGGTGCCAGCACCCATCTATGGATTTCCTGGCCCTTCCTCCTAACTGAGGCGCCGACACCATAGGGTAGCTAATGCGGAGCCAATAGTCTCTCGTGAAGACGAGACTATGACTATGCCGACCACGGCCTTCTCAGTCTATCACTAGTCTAAGGTAGCCCTAATGCATAGCCGAGGGATCCAAAGTTTTATTATCTTGTGTGTTTAAACTACCCAACCCCCCTAAATCTATTGTTTAGGTTATCACTTGTTTACTACTCTTTCGAGGGTTATCCTGGCCCTTCCTCATCCGAGGCGCCGGCGCCCACGAAGAGCCACTCTCCCACCTATGACCCCTAACATATCTCAAAACAGGCAAGGGTTGGACTAATACATAAAAGTCATAAAATTAAATCCAAAACATGAGGCATTACCCATCTCGCAACTGCAAATAATCATCAACTTGCAAACCCGTCCAACCCTTTCTAACATAACCCTAATAACGCTCAAAAGCATAAACAAGTAAATACACTTTAAAATCACAAGCCTCTGGGACAGGATTGAAATACAATAGGGCTCCCACATTGACAACAAAACAATAAGGCTAACATAACACACAATGGAAACTCACATCACATCTTGCCAAAATGCACATTTAAGTTCGATTCCAATCCCAGTTACGTAACTAAAAAGATCGTTTCAACAAACTCCTCAATTACAACTAAAAGCTAATTCTTGTCTAAATATTTATTTAATCAAAATAATATTTAACATTGTCCAATTAAACTATATAAAAAAAATTACCAAGATATAAGCAAATTTAAACGTTTAATTCCAATATAAAACTACGTTCTTACAATATAATAATTTAACATTAAATTTTTAAAAAAATCATTATTCCTCCTTAAAAATAAACGATATTAAACTAACAAGATTATAATCTAAATTTTATTTTCTTTTATTTTATTTTTAAGAAAAATACTTTACCATAAAAAAATAAAATAAATACTAACTATAAATATATATATATATATAAATATATATATACATATATATATATATATATATATTAATATATATATGTATATATATATTAATATATATAAAAATTAATATAAAAAAAACAAACTTAAACTAAGAACCGGCGCGGGCCCCTATGGCTGGGTGCAGTCCATAGGACTGCGCACAGCAGTCAATGTGACTGCTGTGTGCAGCAGTCCTACGGACTGCTGCGTACAGCAGTCCATTGACTGCTGTACCCTGCGCATGGAGAGGGGATGGGGAGGTACGGCTGTGCCATCCCTCCCTTCCCACAACTTAAATTTTATTTGAATAAAATTTTTTTATTACAACAAATTTTGATATAAAAGAAATTTAAATAAGATTTGTATAAAAACGAATTTTGATATAAACGGAATTTAAATAAGATTTGTATATATAAAAAAAAATGAATTTCGATATAAACGAAATTACAATATGAAAAATTTCGATTGTGAAAAATTCCATTGAAGGCCAGTACGACCGACGCATTGTAACAGCCCAATAAAACCAGTAAGTATATATATATACATATATATATATATATATATATATTTATATATATATATATATTTATATATATATATATTTAAGGGAAACAGATCAATATAAAAATAGTATATATATATCTTCTGGTAAAAGTACAAAGGTATCAAACAAATAAAGAAAAGAATTTACAAAACAATAAATACATCTCCTCATGTTTTAATATACTGATAAAGTCCCAAACATTTATTATCTTCAACAAGAAAAATTATCTTTTCTACAATACTATCATTTATAGATTGAAAAGTTTTAGAGGATCGGGGTTCTTGTTTTTAATAAACAAATTGGACAGTATGATTTCCTATGATTTTCTTGGTTTTCTAATCTAATAATTTACCCTAGTTTTCAAATTAACAGAAGTTTCTGTATTCACAAATATTATTTTGATAAAATCTCTTTTCTTTTCTTTTCAGGAACAAATAGAGAACAGAAAAGGTACGAGAAGAAAAACTACGAGAGGAACCTGGAGTCCAACAAAAAATTGAAGATGCCTGCTTGACTCTGATGCCCTCGAATCCGATTCCAATCCTTAGTCCAGAATGAACCCCACAATCACTTGAGCACTCCAACTTTTTGTTCTTCTGTGTGTGTGTGAGCTCTCCAAAAATTCATAATTAAATAAAAATATTGCTCATCTCTTCAAAGCTCTCCAAAAAAAATCCAAGATTAAAAGAAAAATCAATTCTTTAAAACTAGCTTTTTCCCAACTCACAATTCCTATTGGCTCACACTGCCTTTTTATTCTTTTATTGCTTTAATTCCTATTTTGCACTTTTCTTGCAACTCACATTACAAATTTATTTTAAATAATTTATTCTCATAATTATCCACCACCAATTTATTTAATTAAAATAATTAAGCATATTTAATATTTAATTAATAATTAAATTACAAAATATGATTTTCAAAAATAATTAAATCATTTAAATATTAAATTACAATTTAATCCAGCATTAAAATAAATAATCGATTTCAATCATTAAGATAAATCATAATTATCAATGCCCACATAAAATAAGACAAAACACAAACACAACAGACAAAGACGACAATTACACAACATCGACAATACCAACAAATGAGACAACCTAACATCATGGAACGGGAGGACTTCATCGTCACCTCTGTATCAACATTTATCCGTTGGGTTATTTGGTGCTCGCCCTGTCCTGCCGAAGCAGGTGGAATCGAGACTTATACCTGCAATCCTGCATACAAACGAAGTTGTGTACATGTGCATATATACATATATATCAAAGCATTAAATCAAGTTACTGCATTGTGAGAAGGAATTGCAACATAACAGGGCACTCGTGAACGAGTGATGCTATATTGTCCTTCGTCACACCTATTCTAACAATTAAAGCATAATCAATGAATTACATTTCTAACTAACAATCATCTCATAGCATATTAAATTAAAACACTACATCATATCATAATTCAGAAAATCAACTGATAAAATCAACCATGTCATATAAGGTAATCATGTCCAAAATGAAATAACAGCATCAACTAGCATCTAACTAACCATATCAACAATAACAGTATCATCATAGTATCTGAGCATCAAAACAAAACATAACACCACTGAGTCCAACTAGCAACCAGGAGGGTTATTACATTTTATGTTGAGGTGTGGAGTGGTTCAGTTTTAGAACCATTGAATAAGTGTGATTTTATGGAGTTTGTACTAGGGGTGCTTGCAGGTTTCCAGGAGTAAGCTTGACCCTAGGGGGGAGGATGTAATACCCATCTGTTTTGTGTTTTCGCTGGACCATGTGTCCTTGGTTGCTTTGATGTGCTTTTTGGTTATTCAGATGTTGTATCATGTGTGTGCGATTTGATAGATAATTATAGAGCAATAGTTTATTGGTGTGATGAGATGTATCTTATTTGATGCTTTATTTGACATGTTTTAAATTGGTATAAGGATGATTAGTTATTGTAACATGTTTATGATGGAACTGTCAGTCTATGATGAGTGTATTGGTGAAGGGGATAGGATTGTATCACTCACTTGTGAGCGCCCTACAATTCCAAGATTTCCCCCTTCATGATGTGTTTTATTATATCATATATATGCATGTTTGATATGCTCTTTGTTCGTAGGTTGACAGGTACATGACATCGAATCCACTTGATTTTACAGGGTTTGAGCATGTCCATTGACCAACGGTAATCGACTGGGAGATAGTAGCTAGGTTTTTCATGCGAAGTCGTCACCCTAGTCATAGTTTGTCCTCGGGTTGTCGTCGGGTTTAGCAGTTTTGATTTTGTTCATTCCTCCTTGGTTAATTATTTCATTTCATATTTTAAAGGATATTAAATGGTGGGTATGGTTAAAATGATGATTTAACATATCTAGTTTCAATGTTGAAATGTTATTTATTTCATGGATTAATTAGATTTAATTAATAAAATAACTTTTAGTTTATTGATTAACTGGGTAAATAGTGATAAATTAAATGAAATAGTTGTTTTGCCATTATTGTATATTAAGATTCAAATTTAAAATGAAAATGGAAATCATGTTGGATATTTAAAGTTAAACTAAAATAAAAATAGAAATGTGTTTTAAATTTCACTTTCTGAAATTTTGGATAAAATATATTCTTTGAAACCTTGAGATTTTTGGTTTTAAATGAAATTTTGAAATGCATGAAATATCATTTTGAAAGCAAATTGTTTTAAAAATTAAAAAATGGAAATATCCCCCAAATGTTCAATAAATTTACTGGGTGGAGATATTTTAGGGGATTGACCAAAAATTTGGGGAAAACTCTATTTGGGCATTTTCTATTTCATATTATGCACAATTTGGAATTTGTGGAGGAAAAAAAAAAGATTGGTTGTGGCTTTGTTTTGGATTTTTGGGAAAATATTTGGAGGAAGTGGAATTTACAGCTCTTCTTTCTTCACAAACTCTTCATCTAGCTTCAGATCTTAGGTTTTCCCAATTTATTTGTTTTGAAATTTGGATTTTCAGTTTAAATCTTGTTGTAAATCTTGTTTTGAAACCTTGTTTAAATCTTGTAAAATTTAGATTTTTGGTGGAAAAGCAAGAGAAGAATTCAATAATAGAAAATGAAAGAATCAAAAGGAAATAAGAAAACCTTGTGTGTGTATTTGAGAAATTTCCACTATGTTTTAGAAATTAAGTTTTGGCTGTGTGTTTTTTCTATAGATAATTTGCCCAATTTGGGCTGTGAAATGGTTTTTAGAAATATATTTCTACATATATATTTTGCATATAATCTATATGCTATTGGTGGGAGGTTCTTCATTTAAGAAATAAATAAATAAATTATTTTTATACAAAATTATTTCTTGTCATTTTTGTGAGGGTATTTTCTTGAGCCAGGGGAGACTGGTTTTTGTTTAAGATTGGAAGAAAAAAAAATAGTATTAATTTTTTTTTTGTTTATATAGTAGTGTGGGGGGAGAGGGTGCTACCCCACTACTGCCCATAGGGGCGACTGTGAAGGCAGGACCACTGCCTTGATAGGTAGTTGTGCTGCCTTCACAACATCCCTGTGGGAGGCTATACAGAAGCCTTTCCACAGCCAAGGCTGAACCCCTGCACTGGAAAGGCTGTGTGCCTTTCTGTTGGGTCCATTTTTTTTATATAAAATAAAATTTTCATTTCATTTTTTGTAATTATTATTTATTAACATTAATTTATATTTTATATATATTTTATAATATATATATTATATATTATAATATTTACATATTATAAATATATATAATATATTTTAATTTAAATAAATAATTTATTTATTTATAAATGTATTATATAAATATATGAAATATATATATATATAGTATATATTATTAATAAGGGATTAATTTGAATTAGTTGGTTTAAAAATAATATTCTAAATATCTAAAATAGGAATGTTAAAATGATATTTTAGAGGCATGTATTTAAATGATGTTTAAATATTTTAAATAGAAATTGTTTCTTTTTAAATGATTATTGTGTTAATATAGTGGAGATGGATTTGATATTATAATAAATAATTTTATTTACAAAGTTTGATTTTAATCATTATGTAGCATTGAGCAAATGAAATTAAATTGTTAGTTTTTAAATCCCTTAATGTTGCCAAGGTGGTTGGTTTACTTAGAGTATGTGCAAATAATGATATTTATTTAATTAATTTCATGTACTACCTCATTGCTTGGATTGGGTTTAGGAAACCCTAACATTAGATATTGAGTTGTTTGGAATGCTTTTTAAATCATGCTTCGTTCATTCTCGATGTTGCGCAAAATGAGTAAATGTCCTGAAGTCTTCTAGATAGGGTTTCATTCCTTTGTATGGGTTGTCATTATGATAGTCAACCTTTGGATTGTCTTGGGTGTTGTGCCTCCTTTGGATTAGGAGTGGGTTATGAGTTTTGTGTCTCCTTTGGATTAGGAGTGGAGTATGTGTTTGGTTGCCTCTAGTGTTTGGAGAGGGTTTGACCTTTGTTTCCTCTAGTGTTTGGAGAGGATTTTGAACTTTGTAGCCTCCAATGTTTGGAGAGGGTTTTGTACTTTTGTTTCCTCCTATGTTTGGAGTGAGGTTCCTTTATTTTTTGCCTCCTTGGTTTGGAGAGGTCATCTTATCCAGTTACCCATTGGTTTGTGGTCTTTGTACTATATGTGTTGTCGATAGGAGAGTGGCTCTATGTTGGGGTTTGGCACATAGAGGGGCACCAGGGTAACTCACTTAGGGTTTAAGTAAGTGATAACTTAAAAATAATTAATGAAAAAATCTCAAACTAATTAAGATAAGTAATTCCTCTCTCATAACTCATTTGCTTTTAAGGTTTGAGATGAGACTAGAAGCGCAGTTGGTATGAGGGTCTGACAACTAGTAGAGTTGAGCCAGGATAACCCAAGATGGGGGTTCGGTTGCCTTAGACAGTTGAGCTAGGGTAACTCATATCAAATGTCGTGTGAGACTCTCTCTATGTCAACCAGAAGTTAGTTTTTGTATTGCGTAAATGATCCTTGTTCTCTGGAACCATTCTAACCATTTTGTTAAGTGATAATGTGTTTGTATTGAATTCAATTCTGTTATGTTTTAGCTTATGTCTCTTGGTAGATGGTCTTGTGTACGAATTCCTTGTTACTATATCCTAGCACGGGGGGTGAGCCTTTGGGTATCACACGGTTGGGTGGAACGTGCACCTTAATATGTTGGTTCATTTTCTTGTTCATGTGGATGAGATTTCCAGTTGGAGAGCTCGTGGCATTTAGATGCTTTCCATGATTTATTCTTTTCAGTTGTTATTGTAAGTTATTATCCCTCATTGTTATCAAGGTGGAAGTTGTAATTTTTAACCATGTTTATTGGATTTACCTCATTCGGGGTATGAGAGTTGTAATCATGTTGTAAATTATATTATTAGGATCAAGTGGTATCTCATATTCTTTGATGTAAATTATTATGAATGGAATGTATGTGAACTTAATTGTTAAGTAATTAAATGTTAAGGTTATAATTCACATTTTTTTGTTTGGGTTTAAGTAACTCAATGTCGTAACCTTAGGGGATTGGTTGGAAATGGTTAGTTAACTTGCATTTTAATTGTTCTTATTTAAAAGAAAAATTAGTTCATTTGTGTAGTAAATTGCAACTTCCCCTAGGGTTGCGTGGTGGGGCGTTACACTTTCTTTCATTTCTTCTCTCATCTACATGTTAACATTGTAGATATTATTAGGGAATCAAATCAAGACCCTATCATAGCCAACAATATTTAGATGAAATAACATGATACCTAAGCATCAGTCATGGAGCTCTCCTCAGGGGGTGACAATGTGGTCTTTTAAAATTTGGTGAAGGAAGGAAGTCTTGGTGCATTAGTTGGCATTAATGGTGGATAGTTTGTCGATGTTGGGGTGATATCAGATGGTTCATTCACTGATGGTAAGTAGTGTGGGTCCCCATTTTTGAAGAATGTATTCCTACGTGAGAAAGGGGTCCCCAAGGTTCTTTTTCTTTTACAATTCTCCTCATCCTCTTCTAAACTAGAGATTCTTGTTGTTGTAAAGGCTAGGTGTGGTCAGACTAGAGATGCTATGGATGTGGGTCATAGATCTTGTTATGTGCCTATTATTCCTATTGGTGGTAAGATGAGGTGTTTCCTATCCCCTAAGTTTTCTCTCAAGTGGTCAAACCTTTTTTGGCACTAAAACCAAAGGTAATAGTTCTTTGCCTCCTATGGGTTTTCATTCTAATGCATCTATTAGTCAGCTATCTATCTTTGTCTCTAATTTCTTTGTCAAGAAGAGTCTTTCAAATATGGAAATGGTATTTTTGGGAAAGCTTTTGGGTCCTCATCCTCATATTGAATTGGTTTGTAAGTTTTTCCTAAACAATTGGCATCCTAATGGGTAGGGGGATGTAGTTGCTATGGCAAAGGGGTTTTTCTCCTTCTCTTTCAACTCTAAGGATGACCTCATTATGGCTCTTATGGGTGGACCTTGGTTTATTGGGAAGTATTATATAGTGATGAAAAAGATGGGAACCTGGGTTTAATCCTATTTCCTATTGTTTCTCATAAGCTCCATTTTGGGTAAGACTTCTAGGCCTCTTGTTAGAATTTTGGGATGAAGAAGTTTTTAAAGGGATTATTAGCACCTTTGGAAACTTATTATCTATTGAGAAAATGACTACTTCAAGAAATTTCTTTATGCTTTCTCATTTTTATGTGAATTTTGAGCAGTTTGAAAACCTTCCTTGTATCATGAAGATTAACTCTAAACTTGTTATCTGGGAGCAAATGGTGGAATTTGAGTCCATTTCATTTTCCTATTTTGTTTGCAAGAAAGTCAGGCATTGGGTAAAAAAAATCCATCAAAGGTTCACAAGTCTCTAGTAAAGGAATGGAAGGAGAAGGAACAAGTTGGGGCACCTGCAGTTGTAGACAAGGATTCAATGGGTAATGTGGAGTTTCTCATAACAAGGAGGAAGCACTGTTGGATATTTCTCAGGAGAAGCATAGTTTGGATTTTGAGTTTGGTTAAGTTCAAAATGAGGTCTCTAATGAGTTGGTTCTTATTGAAACAAAGGAGATGAACAGGTGGAGAATTGTTATGTGGTTACTAATTTTCCCTCTCCTTGTAAGGATCTATTGGGAGACTTGATCTCTATTAAGGAGTGCAAGGTTGCTTCCCCTTTAGCAGCCTAGGAGAATAGTAGTTTGAGGTCACCCCCTACCTCTTTGGTGGAAGGATCTAAAGGAAAATGTTTGAATAGAAGATATTCTTTGGTAGAATATAGTTATCAAGTTGATCCTCCTTTTATAATGATGAAAGATAAAACTTGAAAAAAAACCTCTCCCCCTCTAGGAGTTACTATTAGGAATAGACAAGGATCTAACTGTAGTTCAGAGTTGAGACGAAAGGGTAGACCTCCATCCTAGGTTACTTGAGATAAGGAAAGTAGAATGGATATAACTGATGGTACTCAAATGAATTTACTTGAGATGTGCATAAAGGGAACCCCTCATAAGTTCTCATGAAGATAATATATTAGAACTTGAGAGGGTTAAATAACCCTCACAAACATGATCTCCTTTCTAACTTGGTAAGGGATCATAGAGCTGATATTATTTTGATTGAAGAAAATAAAATGGGGATTGATAAGTTGAGTAAAATCAAGAATAGGCTCTTGAAAGATTGTGGTCTACACTATTCTGAGATAGTGGGTGCATATGGTGGTATTATCACTTTTTGAAATCCCAAGGTGGTTCAGGGTTTGGCTACTTTTAAATATTTTAATCATGTGGCTACTTCTTTTAAGAATGTTTACGATAATTTTTCATGGACTCTCTCTAATATTTATGCTCCCAATAGCAAGGGTGCCAAGAAGAAATTTTGGGAAACTCTACGCTCTTTTAAATATCAATTTTCTTTCAATAAATGGCTAGTTATGGGGGATTTTAATACCACCTTAAATGAGTTTGAGAAGAAGGGGGATCCCAAATTGTTGATGATACTAGGTTTGATCTTATGAATCTTATTAATGATAATTCCTTGTTGGATTTGAATCTTCAAGGAGCCTCTTATACTTGGAAAAATAGAAGAGTTGGTGAGGGGTATGTGTAGGATCATCATGGAAAAAATAGGCCCTTAAGTGGCAAAAAAATCAGAGTTAGGCAACTTGAAGTAAAAATTTGAATAAGTTATCTATATTATTTTAAAAATATGTAAGAACAGAATCTATAGAAAATTGAATGTAGTTTCTAAAAGTTCTACTAGGTTTATTTAAAAAATAAAAAAGTCTATTTGGTAAAAAATTGAAGTTTCAATGCAATAGTACTTAAATTTTAGGGAAAAAATAAGAAGCAAGTGTCTGTGTAACCACCCTAACCACAATAAAATGACAACACTTTTTTATAAAATTTTAGATATAAGTAGAGGACTCATGTCCTAATGTGATGCATATATTTTTGTAATTTTTTTCCAAGTAAATAATTAATTATGATGGGTATGTGTAGGGTATGTGGCTAACGACTATTTTTATAAAATATAAAAACTTATATGTCTGACCACCTTAAATTGGTCAAAATTTCATGAAATTCAATTTTCTCTTTTGTAATCTCATATTATGCGAAGCATAGAATGTGACACATGTTTCGGATTCAAAAAATGTGATACCGTTTGAAAGCTATAGATTTTTTTCAATCACCCTATCAACCAAGACTTTAGTCATAATTCAAATACAAAATGAATAATAATTATTTATTAAATTCAAAATAAAGCATAATTTATATTGGTGGAAAGATGAAAATCTCCTTTACAAACCCTTTCTGTTTCATTAATTTTGGGTAAAAATATAGTCGTCAGCCACATACCCTACACATACCCATCATATTGCCACTTTTTGGCCCGTCATAATATTGCACATACCTTGAGGCTCTTATTTAGGTTAAGTTGGATTAAGCTCTTCTTTATTCAAATTGGTTTCTTTCATATTCTTGTGCTATGTCTTCCCTGAGTAGGTTGGGGTCTGATCACTTTCCTCTTTCCCTTATGGGGGATCTATTGGGTAGAAGGAAAAAATTTCCTTTTATGTTTAAGAAAATGTTGACCTATCATCCTCAGCTCAAGGATAAAATTCAATCTTGGTGGAACATTCAAGTTGATGATTCTACTATGTTTAGGGTCGAAAAAAAGTTGGATAATGTCAAATTCGATGTTCAAAAGTGGAATAGGTCTTAATTTGGTCATATTTTTTATGATAAAGCTTGTATCAAGGAGGAGCTTCAAATTGTTATGTTTCTATTCATTTTGCTGGTTATGATCCTACTCTTATTCAGTGTAAGAATATTGTAAAGCCCCGCCACACAACCCTAGAGGAAGTTGCAATTCACTACTTAAACGTACCAATTTTTTTTTTGGTTTAAGTACAAATAAAATGTAAGATGAATACATATTGCTAACAACCTCTAAGGCCACAAGACAAAGATTACTTAAAAACCCAAACAACAATTAACATCAACTGAAACCAAAACATTAATCACTTACAGAATTAAGATTACATACATTCAATACAAGATAAATTACAACAAGGATAATAAATACCTCAAGATTCCAATTAACAACATTTAAACAATAAGGTTACAACACTCATTCCCCGAATGAGATAAATCCAATAATCATGATTACAATTTACAAATTCCACCTCGATAACAAATGAGGGGTAAAAGAATAAAGATCAACTGAAAAGAATGAAGCCAGAAAAGCAACAACATCCAACGAGCTCTCCAACTGGAAATCACGAACACACAAACCTGCAGAAGAACCAATAGAAAGATGCACGCCACCCAACCACGTGGAACCCAAAGGCCCCACTCCCTCCGTGCTAGGAGATAGTAACAAGGATTTCCTAGACAAGACCATCTACCTCTAGACACAGGATCACACATAAACTGAACTGAATCAAGGAAAAAACCCACATTACTTAACACAATGGTTACAATGCTTCCAGAGTACAAAATCGAGTACCATCACTGTACAAAATAAACCAACGGTACAACACCATACTGACTGCTGTCATAGGAGGAGTGTCATTGCAAAGGCTGCATGGGATCTCCTGGCAAGTCTTCCTAGGTCCCGACCCCCTCTCTAGGGATATCCTAGAAACCTCAACCGACTCCCGGCCCCACATGCACACTAGATCGGAATCGATTATCTCTCGTAAAGACGAGATAACGATCTTGCCATTCCAGGCCTTCTCGACTCATCTCAAGTCTCGTACAAGCCCTTGAGCCAATGAGCGAGGCTAAATTATCTTATTAATGTTCAAAGCTACTCTCTCCCTAGTAAGTTAATTTAATTTTCACTTAATTAATTGACTCTCACATGAGTTATCCTAGAACCACTTTGGGCCCGACGCTCGTTGAAAGCCACTCCCCTATCGACAACACAAAACTCAACCACATGCCAAGTGTAGACAATGCACTATCACTTATCACAAATAATCAAACACCTCAATAGGTAACACATCACTACAGATGTCCAAAACTGAAACCAAATGCACTACCCAAGGCTAACACAAGGTTGACTAACACACTGAGGCCCACATAACAAACTGATAACTCAACACAACCACGAATCACAAGGTCACACAACCCGTTCAAAGAACCAGGTAACCACTTAAGCTTAACTCACACATAAACCCAGATAGCCAAAGCAAAACATAAGAGACATAGCATCATCTCAAGAAAACACTGCTGGAAGACTTACATGATCAACAAGAAACGACTTAAACTCAACAATCATATAAACTCACGTATAACCACCCATACCAGGAAGATTCACAAAACATTCACCCTCCTTCCACAACATCGAAGGCGAACAAATAAACACTGAAAATATTTCAGACAAATAGGAAAGCTAATGTTTGGATTTCCTAACTCCATTCAAACACATATTTCATAACTTGCATTTATCCAGTCAATTGATCCCATTTCTATGCACGACATTGGAATATATAAAGAATAGATCATTTACTCTAAATTTCATAACCATATCCATAATCAAACACTTTAATGATGCAGCTTTCTGGTTAAAATTAAATCAACTGATCTCCCTAAGTTTCACTAACATATTCAAACTCAAGGTATTTTAATAAATAACCTTTAAATTAAATCACTTAATCCATTTTGCAACAAAGGACATTCAATCAACTAAAATCGATATTTCAAATAAGACGTTAGATTTTCCAAACTCCACTCTTGCCTCTAAAAGCATAACGATAATCATCTTAATATATTTGAATTATGACACCCCTTAACGCGTCTATTAAATAAAATACCATTGCGAAATCCATACAATTAAATATAAAAGCATGTTGACATGATTATTTACAAACAAATATTCAAAGTATGAATATACCTTCATGTACAAAGATACTCAATTTAGCCAACTATTATTTTAACAAATATAAAAAGAAGAATTCCATTAATTACAAAACATATCAAATAACTTTTAATATTACACTTAATCACTTCTAAAACCTTATAATTTAACCAATAGAATAAAACATATTTTAACTTATACCAAATTTCATTTGATTTAATATATATATTCAATATATTATATTTTATATAATATATAATATTAAATATTATAAATATTATATAAAATATAATATAAAATAATATTCATTAAAATTTAAATTGAAATAAAAAATAAATAAAACAAAGTAATTTCGAATTAAAGACATTGGGAAAAGGGCCGAAGCCCAGGGCACGCAGCCCCTGCCTCCCGTCGGGCGGCGGTGGTTGTGAGCAAAGCACACAGGGCCACCTCCCTGCGGGCGGCGATGACTGTGTGTTCACACACAGCCTGCCCCCCTGCGGGCGGCGACTGTTGTGTGCTCACAGTGGACGCCTTCCATCGGGTGGCGGCCGCGGCGTGGCCGCGGCTGTGGGGTGGGGTTTGACCTCCCACCTCACCACAAAATAAAAAAGATAAATAAATATTATATTATATTCCTGCGTTTTTCCAGAAACGAAAATCAATAAAATTTTATGGGGTTCCACCCACAATTTAAAATCTTCTACAATAACAAATATACTTGTATATATATTTGTGGGTATCTCCATATATTGATATATGTGGTTGTATTTACAAATATATATACTCAAATCTTGATTTCATACCCAAATTGTAAAAATAATCCAACCCAATTCAAGAAAATAGAACTTATTTCAAAACAAGAAAATGGGTTTTCAAAATCTAGTTTTAACATTGAGTTTTCTTGGATTTTCTTTCTATAACTAGGTATAAATTTCTTGTTTGGTTTCAATTCCAAATCTATCTACCATTTACCAATTTTAAGAGCTTTTCCATGAATTTCCATAGAATCTAACACTATATTTTCAATCATTCAAAGTGAGCAAGAAGATGAAAGGAGAAATGATGGAACCTTGTGTTTCCTCCAAAATTGCAAGCTTTAACCATGGAGATTTTTCAAGCACTCTTTCAACTCCACCATCATAGCCTCCTCCAAGCCTTTCCACCCAAAAATTCAAAACCAAGAATCCATAGAGAGAGATTGAAAGAAAACCCTAAAATAAAATATATCCTTTTTCCAAACTTCCCAAATTCAAATTCCACTTCTAATTCCAATTCTAGTTCTAATTAAATTCAAACACAAATGCAAACTCACTTTCAAATTCAAACTAAATTCCATTTCAAATTCATATTCAACCCTTCACAAATATCTTTCCCCAAAATAGTCAACTATTTTAGAAAATATCTTTTCTACCTCCAAAGTCCTTGCATAAGAAAACATTTGAATTTTTAATAACTTTAAACAATTTTTCCAATTCCAATTTGAATTCACTATATTTTAGCACTTTACATTCAACAAAAGAATTAAATCTTTTACACTTTTAATAAAAAAGGGATAATTTAATTAATTCACACAATTAATTTAAATTATCAATAAAATAAATCTAATCCACTATTAGATTATTTTATTAATTTATTTAAATTAATTAATACAGCAAATAATTTCCTAGCATTACAACCAAGAGAATTTAATCAGCAGCTAAGCAACATAAGCCATTTTAACTTGAATTTAATTGAAGATCAAGGTGAAAAGGGCACATGAAACAACCAAACTCAACTACAACGCGACGACACTCGGTGACTAGGGTAACGACTTGACACAGAAAACCTATCTACTATCTCCCAAATAGTTTCTGTTGGACAATGGACACGCTCAAACCTGAAAACCAGGTGGAGTCGATGTCATATACCTGCCAACCTGCAACAAAGAGCATGTCGAACGTGCATATATACATAATATGATTAGACACACCGTGAAGAGGAAATCTCAGAATCGTAGGGCACTCGCAAGCGAGTGATACAACCCCGTCCCCTTCACCAATACAATCTCACTAACTGATGCATCTAACATCATTAACATGATCAACAACATAGAACATAGTTAAATCAGATATCTTCTAAGTTAATCCAGAACATCTCGTAAAGATGGCATTAGAATAAAATCACATCAAAATATAGCTTCACATCATTTAATTATTGCAATCAGAAGTAACCAAGTTCTAAATTCCCTTCATAACATAACAAAGCATTACAAGGAGAACACCGACGAACAAAGAGCCAAAATAGAGGGGTGTTACAAATATTCTTCTCTCTAGGTTGCATAACATTGTTCCTAAGGAGGATGAATTCTAGAAATAAAGGTCATCAATTATGTGGTTAAAAAGTAGGGATAGAAATACCCAATTTTTCCATCTATCCATGTTTAAACATAGGGCCTAAAATTGTATCAATTCTATTAGGTTCAATAGTCAAGTACTAGAAAATGATGAGGAAATCATGCAAGCCACAACCTCTTTTTTCTCTTATTTTATATCTATGCATAATGAGTTAGACCCTTCTTGTCAACATGATCTTTTAATTGACATACCTCACATCATCTCTAAAGACCTGAATGGATAGTTGGTTTGCATCCCTTTGGATGATGAGATCAAAAGTGTGGTTTTCTCTTTTGAAGGAAATAAGGAGCATGTGTCTTAAGGCTTCCCTATGTTCTTATTCAAACTTCCTATTGGGATATTGTGGCCAAGGATGTGTTAGATGCTATGAAAGAGTCCTTTGGAAGCAATAATATTTTGAAAGAATTAAAATCCTCCTTTATTTTTCTTGTTTTGAAGAAGCCAAGGGCTTCTTCTTTTGGTGAGTTTCATCATATAAGCCTATGAAATTCCATCTATAGGATCTTTTCTAAATGGCTAGTAGTGAGATTACAAAAGGTTCTTCCCCAAATCATTTCGGTTCAACATAATAGATTTGTGCCTAGAAGGAAAATCCTTGATTCAATTCTTAATGTGCATGAGACTATCCATTCCTTGACAGTTAACAAGCAACTAAGTTTTCTTTTGTAGTTGGATCTCCTCAAAGCCTATGACAGAGTTCATTGAGGTTTCTCCTTAAGATTATGAAATATTTTGGTTTTGGGGATAAGTTGGTATTGTGGGTTAGGTAGTTAATCTCTACTCTGAATTTTTTGTCTTAATCAATGGCTCCCCCTCTCCTTTCTTTTGTTTATCGAGGGGTTAGAGATAGGGAGACCTTATTTCTCTCTTTCTATTTATCATTACAGTGTGTAAGGTCTAAAAATATCACTTACTAAATTAACCTTCAATAAGAAAATCCATACCCAAAATAATCAAATAGTATAAGATGATTATTAAATAGTGCTAAAGGAAATAATTAAATAACTTCATTATTTTCAAATCGAGTTACCTAAATTAATGAGTCCATATGAATATCAACACAAGGTCATTCCCTTACAAAATTTATCCCTGTAGGCTTACACAAAGTTAATGCAATAACAATATATGTAAATTCAAATGTTGTAATGAAAATTAAGGAAATAGAAAGATCATAAATGCATCCACAAAAGAACCATAACACAATGAGTTTCATGAGTAGAAAACCCTCATAGGGATGAAGAACCACTTGTAAAAATGCCTTACTAGCTTAATGAAATGCCTCACTGGTAGAGCCTCTCTGGCTATAAAATTCCTCACTGGCTACAAAACCTCACTGGTTACAAGATGCCTCACTATCAATGATCAAACTGTCTCACTGACATGACCATTTACAACTTCATTACACATTTTTGAATAGTAAAGCAATCAACTACAAAGGATTACTCTATTTCTCTACATAACTTTTATCTCCTTAATACTAACACATTTCATATCCTAAAGATTCATAAGAACTAAAATTTGTAACATATTAAACATGTTAGCTAATAACCCCAAATCATAGGATATCATTTAAGAAGGTCATTACAATATACGATCAATGAATTAAATAAAGAAGGTATAGCTCATGTATGTAATAAAATACATATATAAGCTAGAGAATATATGAGTATACATTCTTATAAAATCAATGGCACAATTTACTTTGTAAGAAAGATTTGAAAATGAATAGCCATTAGTAGAATGCACCATATAGAAGGCCTTAAACATAATATGGTGAACAAAAACAAAATATAAAAATATACATAAATTGTACTTAATATTAATACTTCCAATTTATGGCCAATATGTATTGTGTTATGCCTAGAAATATTCTAATCAAAGGTCAAAGTTTTGTATTAATTATTTATTGTTGATGGGATTCAAAGAAAGAATTTGATTGACCAAAATAGAGAGCATTAAATGCCTTAAAGAGACTAGTCTTATTTTACACTAAATACTGGCGATGCTAAAAGAATAAATCCTGAAAACAAAATATGATTATTCTATAATGATGTTCACCTACTCATTTATCCAGAGTATCGAAGGAACATGCTCATTGAAACAAATCAATAGGACTATATTTGTAGAATAGCATGCATTTAATTGAGTGAGTAAACATAAGGAACTAAATTTGCAATGTCAAAAATCATGGTTTTATGGGCTACTATCTCAAATGGAATCAACAAAATATGCACAAAATGATAGGTTTAAGATTGTTTAGTAATGAAATTAGAAGGTGTAAGTCATATACCACAACCCTTCCCAACATGAAAGAGCATTGATTACGTGAGGGTTTGATGAAAAACTAGTCTCATTCCTATGATATGCTCTCTTCTTTAAGACCGAGGCCAGTGTGAGTCTAAGACTCCAGAGATTTTTGAATTTTATGAGTTGCATTTATAATATTGTTATGATTAAATTTGTAATGAGGAATAAAGGAGAATCATTTTTTATAACAATTTAATATTCAAGTTTTTCAAAAAAGAACATCATTTAAGTGAAGGAATAAATAGATAAATTAGTTAAATTAAACCTACATGTGATGAAGATGCTGCTACAGGAGAGTAAACAGTAGGACAACAAAATTAAGCATGGACATCAACACTACAGGTGACTTTAAATGTGGTCAGAATCACTATAATTTCCAACTCATGCTCACACCCTATAAATAATATCCACATAGTAGTTTCAACATGCTTACAAAGTCACAAAACCATGTTGGGAGATCACACATAAACCAAACATGACTTTCATGCCAACAACTTAGATTTATATTGCATAAAATATAGTTTTCACTAAAACAAACATAACTTTCTCAAAACACAACATTTTTCTAGTTTTTAAAATGTATTGGAAAGATAATTACATAGATATACAAAAATAAATAAATATTTTCCTAATAACTATATTTAATATAATTTTATATATACAATATAATCATAGATAAACATCATGCTAAAAATAACAACAAAGATAGAAAATCACTAATTAATACATATCTCAAAATTTGCAAATTGGATAAGGCCAATTTTTTTATATGATTTAAAAAACATAGCTTTGCACCTTTCATAATTTTTTTAGAGAAACCTAGTTCATAAACTAAAGTTATTGATGTCGTAATAGACTAATTTTTCTCATGATAGGTTTACCAGTTTTTTTTAAAAGTAGTCCACTTGTTTTAATAACTAAAAACAAATTATAAAAGATAAAATCATAAAAATTGGAGATAAATATTATTCCCTAATTTAAAACCATATATCAAAAAATTAGAAATACTCAGATCGCGATTTAAGAGATATATCTAAAATAAGATATGTTACTATTTTTCTTTTTCAGTTTCTTCCTAAGTCATCTATTATGTTTTCTTTCTCCTATACAAGAAATTATATTAAGATCAAATAACCTATCAAATATTTCTACTAACTTTTAAGAATTCTCAACAAATCCAATTCAACAAAAATTCTTTTCTAATCTTCAAAACCAATGAAACTATATAATTTTTTTAAATCTTTCTTTTTTGCACAAAAAACATATGTCACAATTTCTTCACACAATACTATATTCAATTCCAAAGTAAGTATTTTCTAAATCCTTTCATGACAAGAACCCTACCTCAATCCTTGTAGAAATTTGGTAAAAAATGGAGATGAACCAATCAATTAAAAAAAACCACAACAATCTTTCAATTCTTCACAAAAAAAAAAACTTTCAAATCCTTGAGCTTCAATAACTTTTTAATAATTGCAGACTAAAAAATTGTGAATGAATATTGTGTGTAGAGAGAATTAGAGATCTTTCTCTTATTATTACTTATTTCTTTTTCTTTTCCCTTTTTTTTGTTTTTTTTTGTGTTTTATTTTCTAAATTTAAGTGTTTTTTTTTTCTACTTTTCTAATTTTTTCTATTGTTTTCATTCTCATTGTTTTGCTTTCTAAATATTGCTTTCCTTTCTATGATTTATTTCTAATTTATCAAATAAAAATAATATTTAATAACAAACATGATTTGTCAACTTGCAACACGATTATCTATAAAAAAAAAAATAGTAATAATCTTATTCTTCAAATAAAATTAAGAAATAAAATAAATTAAAACTATTTCTTCTATTTTCTATGAGAATTTAATTTTATCCACCAATTAATTGAATAACCAACTATAAAATAAGAAGCAATATAATATGATTAATTAATGCAATTCTAATGCAACTATATGAATTCTAAGTGTTTGTGTGTGCAAATTTCTTTCACTACAAGTCACCATCAATCAACTAGACACCCCCTCCTTGATGATACTCTCTCTGTACCAAGAGTATATTCTTATTACACACATGGGTCAAAGTTTAGTCAACAATCATTAAAATAGTAATATTAAATTAAAAATTAATTATTGAAAATAGGGGTCATGACATGGTGGAATCACTTGGGAGATTAATTTAGAAGTCGATTAATGTTGGTTTGATGATTGGTCTTCGTCCTTCTAGTAATCAAATTTTCTCCCATCAGTAGTTTGTGGATGATACCCTCATACTTGGTGAGTCTCCCATCAAAGAGAAAAACTATTAGGCTTATTTTTTAGAAGTATGAAGCTTTTTTGGGGTAGAAAATAAATCTCCCAAAAAGTACTTTATATTTTTATCAATACTCTAGGGCATAAGCAATGTAGAATTGCAAGGATCTTGTAGTGTCAGATTGGGGATTTTCCATCTTCATAGTTGGGTCTCCAGCTATGCTCTAATGTTGTTCCTAACTCATTTTGGCATAGTCTGGTTGAGAAGTTTAATTCTAAGTTGGTTGGGTGGGAGGGATCTTTGTTAAGCCAAGCTGGTAAGGTTCAATTGATTAAATATACTTTCCCAAACCTCTCGGTTTATGCTTTGATCCATTTTAGATGCTCAAGAAGTTTTGTGATAAGATTGAAAGAATCTAGAAAAAAATTCTTTGGTTAGAGGTTGAAGAGAATAAAATAATGCATTTGGTGTCTTGGGATGATGTCTATAGGCCAAATAATTTTTGAGGTTTTGGTATCCATAAAATTAGAGAATTTAACCTCCCCTTAATGGCTAAGCAACTTTGGAACCTTATCTCTAGCAACAATGAATGGGTTCACATTTTCTATAGAA
The DNA here is from genome assembly GCA_007258455.2 of Sequoia sempervirens. NCBI lineage: Eukaryota > Viridiplantae > Streptophyta > Pinopsida > Cupressales > Cupressaceae > Sequoia > Sequoia sempervirens. The sequence goes on along the minus strand of VDFB02000003.1, from coordinate 223,993,223 downwards.
AATATCTTCGGGGTGTGGATCACATTAGGGATCTAATTGCTAGTGGTTTTACCCTAGGCCATGTGGATCTACTCTATGGAATTTCATGATTAAGTCTAGAAGTATTATCTCTAAAGATTTTTTGTGGAAATTGGGAAATGGTAGGATGATTCTCTTTTTGGAAGATTGGTGGATTTGTAATGACCCCCTCAAATATGAGCTATGGGAACTTCCCTTTCAGGAGCTTCATAATTTTTCTTTTGGAAGATATGTTACTGATTGGATTGTTGATGGTTCTTGGAAAATGATTTATGATATTAATCCAATCTTGGAGGTACTCCATAAAGCTTTATCTTTAGTTCATATCCTAGTCTTTTCCTTGACTGATAAGGTGGTTTGGTCATTTTCTTCAAGTGGAAAATTTTATGTTTCTTTGATGTTCTCTAACCAATTTTACTTCATTGTTCCTATTCCTTTTTGGGTGTCTAATTGGTTCCCTAAGTTGATTCCTAAAGTGATTTTTTTTTCTAGTCATTTTTCCAAAACAAAGTTCTCACTGTTGATAACCTTTTGAAAAGGGGTTTTACGATGCTAACAAATGTTCTCTTTTTGAAGAGTTTGTAGAGAATGTGTACCATATTCTATTTGGTTGCAGGTATGTGGTGGATGTTTGGGCCCATGTGCTTTCACTTTGGAACTTGTGTTGGGTATTCCCCTCTTCTATTGGGGATCTTTGGTCCCAATGGTTAGGTCCATCTTCCAATCCTTCTCTAGCCTTCCTTTGGTCTCTTATTTTTCTGCATGTGGCATGGGGTATTTGGCTAGAAAGAAACAAAAAATCTTTAGGGATGCCTCTCTTCCTCATATCAAGATTTCCTATAAGATTTTTGCTCCCATAAAAAAAAAAATCTCTTTGAGGTGTATTTTTAGAATGGGCCTAAAGTTGTAGTATTTTATTGTGACTCTCTTGTCTCCTAGAATTGGAACCTCCCCTATGATATTTCTCTTCCCTTAATGAAAGGCAAGGCTTCTAGGAAGGATGTTGATTAGCAAGCTCCTCCTGTTGGTTGGGTGAGAGTCAATTTTGAAGGAGCTACAAAAGGTAATCCAAGACCTATTGGTTGTGGGGGACTGTTGTGTGACTCTAATGGTAGGATTGTTTCCATGATGGTGCTCCATTTTCGAACCTAGAAAAGCCACTTTGTGAAAGCATCAACTATCTACCATGGTCTAAAACTAGCTCAGTCTAAAGGCTTCAGGAAGGTTTGTCTTGAGGGTGACTCTTTAAATGTTATTAATTTTCTTAAAAAGATAACCCCATGTGTTGGTTTATTGAACATCTTTGAGCAATGTTTCATCTCTTACATTTGTCATGAGGGTAATGGGCTAGTAGACAAGTTTGCAAATTTTGGGGTTCTTGAGCCTAAAGTGTGGGAAATGATTTACCCCCTTCTCATTGATATTCAAAATATTTTCAATCATGATATGCAATATATTTAAGGAGTTCCCTTCATGATTATATAAAGTCGCATGCATATTCTCATGCATAATTTCAAGTCGTAGTGTGAATTTTTTTTAGGAGAGCTCATTTCATTTTAATGATGTTGCTGATGTCTAAAAATATTTGCTTTTGTAGTGTAGGAAAAGGTACCCCTTTTCACACATAATTTGAGAAATATTAATAATAAGAAGAATCACTAAATTATGCCTTACTTTAGTGTTGTAATATGTTTTACATATTCACATTAAGTTTAGGGCCCTATTAGATAAAATGAACATAATTGTGCCTTATTTATGGTGTTGTAAGGTGTACCTTTACACTTTCACACTTATCTATGGATTTATTAATTAATTAATGTTAATTATTCCTTAATTGGCCCCTTAGTTCAAATTAAAACCTAATTAATTACAATTTTTGAAGAGGAAAACCCAACACTCGTTAATACCATAACATAACATTTATCATTGGAGAAAGTGTGTCCTAGGTAAGTGACCTAGGAACCATTCACCCAAGGGTGAATGGGTCATCGCTTAGGCCTAGGATCAATATTTTTTCTATGTTTTTGGTGGTATTTCAATGATTTAAAATGTATACTTGCATTTCGGCTTGTGTTATTTGAATTTTAGGAATTAATGTTAACTTATGTATAAATAAGAGGTCATTTCACTATGTTTCACCCTAATACTTTCAATCAATTTAATCCTATAGTTTCCATGCAAGCATTCCTAAAGTGACTTGTTGATGTTCAAGAGCATTTTTATGGCATTCAAGATCAGATTTATTGAAGAATTATTGCAGCATTCAAGATCCTATTATCATCTCAAAGTATCCTTGCATAATGCATATTATTTGAGATAATATGTTGATGTAGTGTTCAAGAAAAATTAAGGATTTCAAAGAATTTGTTTCAAATCAAGTTTCAAGATCAAGATCCACATCCATTGAAGTCATTTCATGCAAGTTGTAGATCTAGACTCCAAGGTTCATACAAGGTTTTGGTGAGTTGTGACATTGCATTTTTTCATTCATCATTCCTTCACGCTATTTCATTTCATTAGAAGGTTTAATTACCAAAACTAGGTTTGACCAAGGAAAAACCCCATTCACCAACAACAAAAAAATCCTCTTGATTTGTGTTTGTAAATTTTAGGTGGAAGATCTCTTGAAGAGAAAAAATGCAAAATTATCAAAGTTGAATTTGTTTTCATCATTCTTGAAATTTCATGGAAACTCTCTTACAAGATTTATTTAAAGCTATCCAACTATGAAAATTGAAGATATGGGAACCCAAACATAGTGGAAGAGAACCCAACAACCATTTTCATAGAGCCCTAGCCAAGATCCATTCACCATAGGGTGAATGAGTCCTTAGTTAGCTTTGAAAAAGCACTTTTGGTGATAGGTACACATCATTTTCCCTTTCTCAGTTCTGCAATTTGATTTTTGGTTCCTTTATAATTGAGCTTAATCTATTAGATGCACTTTATAGCTTGCATTTTGGAGTTTGTTTGGTATTTTTAATCTTTCTCCCCAAAATTTTGTTTAATAGGGACCCCCGTCCTTGCATAAAAGGGAAATTTGCATATTCACACTTTGACTTGACTCACCTCAAGGTTGTTAGTCATTTCATTGTGTGGATCTCATTTCCTAAATGAAATTAGAGAAATAGGTTCATCATACCCCCTTTATCAATCCAATTTGTGGTAAAACCTCCCATCACTTTTCTATGTTTAATTATGGTGAATCTAACTTTTGATCATTACAACTTTTTGATTTTGGATTCCATTTGCACCTTAGATTTAGATATTACATTCATTTTCATTTAATTGCATTGAATTGAGTCTAATTTAGGGTTTTTTAGATTTCATTAACTTTGCATTTTGTTTAGGGGTTTTAGGATTGCATCTTTGCATTCTTTAAATCTTAAAAATACAAAAAGAATCAATCATTTTACAAATCATTTACTTTCATTTAAAAATTGAAAAAAAATTGCACGTCAAATTATGTCTCCTACTTGGTCATTTTGTCACATTTTTCACTTGCATTCAACATTAATTTCATAGAAAAATTAAACTATAACTTCTTGTTTTGTATCATAATTTGGAAACTACTAAAATCATCTTAGAAATTTGTAAAATTATTTTAAAAATACCTAACCTAGAACCCATTTGGCCCTGGGTGAATGAGTCCCTAATCAAGGTCATTTCCTAATTTTCTAGGGACTAAAATATCTATTTCTACATTTCATTTTGTTGTTTTTTAGTTTTTTGTTTCAATTTAAAGACTTTTTCTTAAGTGAAATTGATAATATTTAACATAATTTGATAAAATTAGTGCATTATTTGATTTCAAAATTTCATTTACAAGACATAGTTTTCAAGTTTTTGCATTGTGTAATAAAAAATTACCTTGTTTAGAATCTAAAAATTTCATTTACATATCACATTCTAGATCATTTCATTGCATTGTGCTACGCCCTTAATATTAGTGTACATCGGGTTATGAATAGTCGGCTTGTGGCTATCTTAACTCTTTATTAAGTCATATTATCATTAGTATATTGTTATTTAGTTTTTTAGGTCGGCCTAAGTCTTATATAGGTGTGTCTAAGTCGGCCTAGGTGATATCCTTGGCATAAATAGGTATATATAGGAGGTTGTGAGTCTTATTTCATCATCAAGTTGTGAAGTGTGTTCTCATTAGAGATATTTGGAGGTTTGCCCCCTCGAAGTGGCTTATTATTATCAGTTATTATCAAGTATTTGCAGCATATTTCATATCATATTCTTCTATTGTGCAAGTTATTTCATAACAAGTGGTATCAGAGCATGATCTTGGCACCATAGAGGCAAGGTTTTTCTCAAATTTGGAGGCGATTTTGGGAAGAATATATCTTTCATATTTTGGCGAATTTTTTTCTAATTTTTAAAGGGTTTTTGAAGAACATATTGAAGAAGCTACAGTACAGATTTGAAAAGAATTGGAGTACAATTAAGCGAATTATTGCAGAATTAGGGTTTCTACACTATTTTTTTGGAATCTACATATCTCGCACATCTTGTTGAATTGAAGTCTGATTTTTATTGGGTTTTTGAAGAAATACTAAGGGAGATTACAGTAAAAATTTGAGAGAATTTAAATTTCATTTGTGTGACTTATTTCAACATTAGTGGTTTCCATCATGACGGGGCCTGCAACAAGGGGTAAAAAGAATGCTGTCACTCCGGGGAAGACTCCTGATAAGGATGGTGAAAAAATTGAGGATATTACTCATAATGAAGAAATAAATAAGGTCAAGGAAGAAATTTCCTCAATTAAGATGGATATGGGTGACCTAAGAGGAGATATGTCAGAGCTAAGAGGAGATATGTCAGACATGCGAAACATGTTAAGCACCTACATAACTGAATCAAGAAAGGAGTTCTCAAGCGACCAAGGTGAGAATTCTAGGTCAGCTACTACTAACACAAGCTTTAGTACTCCTATGGGATCTAGGAATTTATTTCCAAAGGTGGATATGCGCAAGTTTGATGGTAAGGATCCTCTAACATGGATAAACCAAATGGAGAATTTTTTTGAAGTACACCAAATCCCAAATGGACAAAAGGTCACGATGGCTTCCTTATATTTAGAACCAGATCAATTCATTTGGTATCGTTGGCTTTGCACTCATCGAGGTAAAAGGGCTCACCGTCTCATGGTCAATTTTACAGAGGAACTCCAAGCAATAATATAGCAATAGCTGCAGACAACTTCTTCCACTAGCTAAACTTCAACAAACAGGATCAGTTAAGGATTATATTCAGCAATTCCAAAATCTATCCTTAAGGGTGGATTCAATTACGGAGGAAAACCTGAATGACTTATTCTTGGGTGGTCTCAAGGATCACATTCAACATGAGGTACACATGTTTAGGCCTAGTTCCATAAATGAGTCTTTTATCTTAGCACGGAGGGTAGAGGAGAAATATTTGATTCCTAAGAAGCAAGGAGCTAATGTGACAAGAGAGAAAGGATATTCAACACAACCTACTAAGTTGACTCCACAACAAATTGAGGAGAAAAGAGAAAAAGGCTTGTGTTTCAATTGTCATAGAAAATACAATCGAGGACATAAATGTAGTGAAAAGAAATTGTTTTATATTGAAGGTCCCAATGAGGAAGAAGAGGAGGAACCCATACTAGAAGATGACAGGGAGTCAAATGAGGAATCAAATGATTCTCAACCAATCATTTCTTGTCATGGACTCTCAGGTTTCATTGCTCCACAAACTCTCAAGGTGGTGGGGTTCCTAAAGAAGCAGAAGGTAACAGTGTTGATCGACTCAGGTAGTACTCATAATTTCATCAACAAAAAGTTAGCTACTCGTCTAAATTGTTTCATATATCTAGCTCCAGAGTTTCAAGTTTTGATTGCAGATGGTGGTACAGTTAGTTGTTCAGGGAAGTGTCATAGCATTAAATTATCCATGGGAGATTATCAACTTGATACCCCAATGTATGCAATATCCATGGGTGCAGCAGATATTGTTTTGGGAGTACAATGGCTTACTACATTAGGAACAATTGAGATGAACTTCCAAGAACTATTCATGAGATTTCAATCAGAAGGAAGGCTAGTAGAGCTAAGGGGGTTGAAGGCAAAATCTCCACAAATGGTAAGCTCTCATCAAATGCAAAAGTTGCTTAAGAAAGGAGTGGATGGATTTGTGGCCCAACTATGTTCATTAGAAGTCTCTCAATCTATTACTCCTACTCATCCAAATTTGCAAGCTATAATTGATCGTCACTTAGTTGTTCTTGGAGATATGCCTAAAGGACTTCCTCCTAAGAGGGATCATGATCATGCCATACAGTTAGTCTGGAGTCAACCACCAACATCAGGCCTTACGGTATCCACACATACAAAAAGAGGAGAAAAAATTGTTGAAGAGATGCTAGAGGCAGGAATCATTAGGCATAGCCAAAGTGCTTACTCCTCACCTTTGGTGATGGTACATAAGAAGGATGATACTTGGCGCATGTGTCCAGATTATAGAGTGCTCAACATGTACACCATTAAAGATAAGTTTCCAATTCCAGTCATTGATGATTTGCTAGATGAATTAAATGGAGCTATGTTTTTTACCAAGTTAGATCTTAGATCTGGTTATCACCAAATTCGGATTAAGGAGGAGGATATTTGTAAGACAACATTTAACTCATGAGGGTCATTATGAATTTTTGGTGATGCCATTTGGTCTTACCAATGCACCATCTACATTCCAAAGTTTGATGAATTCCATTTTTAAGAAGTTCTTGAGAAAGTTTGTGTTAGTATTCTTTGATGATATATTGATTTATAGCAAGACTTGGGAAGAACATTTGCAACATGTGGACCAAGCATTACAAATACTTGAAGATCATAAAATCTATGCTAAGCCATCCAAGTGTGCTTTTGGTCTTACAGAGGTGGAGTATTTGGGACACATAGTTTCACATGAAGGAGTAAAGGTGGACCCTAACAAAATTAAGGCTATCATGGAATGGCCTATTCCAAAAACCATTAAGAAATTGAGAGGATTCTTGGGATTGATAGGGTACTATAGAAGATTTGTGAAGAATTATGGTAGTATAGTAGCACCTCTCACCACTCTATTGAAGAAGGATTCTTTTCATTGGAACGAGTCCCAATATAGCATTTGAGAGATTGAAGGAGGCTATGTGTACAACTCCAGTACTTGCCACTCCTGACTTCACCAAGGAATTCATTGTGGAATGTGATGCTTCTGGAAATGGGATAGGAGCAGTGCAAGAAGGTCGACCAATTGCTTTTGAGAGTCATCAATTAAAAGGTAAGAATCTACTCAAACCTATTTATGAGAAGGAAATGCTAGCAATACTCCATGCAAGTGAAACAATGGTAGCCTTATCTATTGGGTAGACATTTCAAGGTTAAGACAGATCATGATAGCCTAAAATATTTTTTGGAACAACGACTATCTTCTGAAGAGCAACAAAAATGGGTCACTAAGATGTTAGGATATGACTTTGAGATTGTATATAAGAAAGGAAAAGAAAATATTGTCACAGATGCACTGTCAAGGAAGGATGAGAAAGATGAAGCCTTATTGTGTGCCCTTTCAATATTACAAGCAAATTGGGTGGAGGAAGCCAAAGCAAAGTGGCAAAATGATGTTGCGACAAGTAATCTCATCGAGCAATTAAAAAATGATCCTAGTAGTTCAGATAAGTTTTGTTGGAAGGGAGATACTCTTTGGTATAGAGAGCGTTTGTATCTTTGCAAGAATTCCAACCTTAAAATCAAGATTCTCACAGAGTTGCATGAGTCTCCAGTGGGTGGTCATTCAGGATTTTTGAAGACATATCATCGAGTCAAGCAAGATTTCTTTTGGGAAGGGCTAAAGGGTGATGTTCAAAAATTTGTGGCTGAATGTTTGGTGTGTCAAAGGCATAAAGGGGAGACAATTAAGACACCAGGTCTCTTGCAACCCTTATCTATTCCTAGCCGGTTGGGAAGAGATATCCATGGACTTCATCACAGGGTTTCCAAATCTAAAAGGTCATAATGTCATCATGGTGGTGGTTGATCGGCTCACTAAATATGCACATTTCATTGCATTAGCACATCCTTTTACAACAAGTGCAGTGGCTAAGAGCTTTTTTGGAGAATATCCAAAAGCTACATGGTACACCTAAAGTTATTGTTAGTGATCGTGATCCTATCTTCACTAGTCACTTTTGGAAAGAAATATTCTCATGTTTGGGTACTCAATTGGCTCTTAGCTCTTCATACCACCCTCAATCAGATGGACAAACAAAGGTTGTTAATAAGTGTTTGGAAGGATATTTACATTGTTTCACTTCAGAGAAACAGTCCCAGTGGGTAGATTGGCTACCACTTGCGGAATGGTGGTACAACACTTCTTTTCATAGCTCATCAAAAATGTCTCCATTTTTGGCACTTTATGGATATCATCCTCCTTCCATCACATCATCAATTAAGGTGTCCCCAAGAGTTCAGGCAGTAGAAAACCACTTGCTTCATCAACAACAAGTACTTTCAGGACTCAAGGAGAATTTAGCCATGGCACAAAATCGAATGAAACAATAGGGAGACCAACATCGTAGTGAAAGAAGTTTTGAAGTTGGGGATTGGGTCTTCTTGCGATTGTAGCCTTATAAGCAAATCTCACTAAAGCAGCAAAGAAAGAATAATAAGTTGTCACCAAAGTATTATGGTCCATACCAAATCATGCAGAAGATCGGTAGTGTTGCCTACAAGCTTGAGTTGCCACCTACAACAAAGATACATCCAGTTTTTCATGTTTCCTGTTTGAAGAAGGTAATTGGGCATAATATTCCCACTCAAACAACACTTCCAAGCTAGATGAAGAAGGAAGAATCATTTTGGAACCAGAGTGCATTCATCAAACATGCACAAAGAAGAGGAATAGAACTATCACTGAGTATCTCATCCAATGGAAGAATTTACCAGTTGAAGATGCCACATGGGAAGACGAGGAGTTCATTCAAAAGTTTCCAAACTTGATTAGCATTGAGGACAATGCTTCTTTGAAGAAGGGGGCATGCTACACCCTTTAATATTATTGTACATCGGGTTATGAATAGTCGGCTTGTGGCTATCTTAACTCTATTAAGTCATATTATCATTAGTATATTGTTATTTAGTTGTTTAGGTCAGCCTAAGTCTTATATAGGTGTGTCTAAGTCGGCCTAGGTGATATCCTTGGCATAAATAGGTATATATAGGAGGTTGTGAGTCTTATTTCATCATCAAGTTGTGAAGTGTGTTCTCATTAGAGATATTTGGAGGTTTGCCCCCTCGAAGTGGCTTATTATTCTCAGTTATTATCAAGTATTTGCAGCATATTTCATATCATATTCTTCTATTGTGCAAGTTATTTCATAACACATTGCTTTTCACCCTCTTTCCATTTTGGGTTTACATTAAGTTTGTGAAACTTGTATTATCTTCACAACTTGGTGTCCTATTATCAATACTATTGTGAGACATAGTTTGAGACTCATGTGATCCCACGATGCACCATTCATTGTGGATCTTGGATTTTCCAACTCTTTCACTAATAGTGTTGATAATTAACCCCCTATGGATCATAGTCATCACACCTCATTTCTAGTGACCTCATTTATCATATTTTCTCAGCTATCTTACATAGAAGAAATAAGGAGTTTAAATTATTTCATTCACAGGTAAATATACTCAGAATTTTCTTTTTCCCCATGCACATGGATATGCATCTATTCTTAACTATCATTAAATTTCTATCTTCTGAATGAATATCTTTGCATTACTAAGAAAATAAATGAGAAAGAAAACAATTTACATGCCTATAATATGTCTATATTCCTCTGCATATTTTAAATCTCTATGCATAGCCTCAAGAATCTCGTCAACCCTCCAAAATACCTATGCCTTGATCATAGCAAGAACCACTCTGCTCATAGTTTAGGAAACTATGATTATTTCCCTTCTCCACATAATAGTTAACAATACTAAAAAATCTACTTTAATAGAAAACAGTACTAAGGTTTACACTGATTCAATTACATATGCCTCCTATCATCCACACACTACTCACAAGTAATTTTTTTCCTCACTAACAATAAAATTTTCCTTGAACAATAATGAACTTTCCTCATTCTAAGAATGAAAATTACATTTTTCTCCTCTACTACACAATTTTTGTCCCTCATAAAATAGTAAATACTTCCCTATTCAAACATGTGACTCACTTATTCCTCCACATCCTCTCCACGAAGAGAGGAATTTTAAGCTCTTTTAATTATATTGATCATCAAAGCTTACACTTCTCCGATAATCTTATCGGAAATTCAGTGAGTGGGGGACAAATTGAGTCTCACTGAATACCTCTAGGTTTTTTATAGAACATCGGCTCTTCTTTTGGCGTTTTGAGATAAGGGGAGAAGGAAATTTAAGCATAAAGTATAAAAGGAAATGTGCCCAAGCTTTTACAACATTTCAAACCTAAATTATTCCTATAATTGATATAAATAGATATAGAATGCCACAACCCTAATTGTGGGAAAGAGAATGAAGAAAAAAAGCTAACTTCAAGCACAATGCATAATTGCAAATATTTCCATAGGTAGTGTTTATTAAGGTCCAATCAAATATAAATATTTCTTATGAGTAAAACAACAATATTTCATAAATCACAACAACTCTATCTCCCAATACATCATAGCACAACAAAATAACAACTTTAAAAAAATTAGAAAATTCCAATGACATAGTCAAATTTTCCTAAGCCACTCTTCTACCATACAAGCATAAAGTCTCATAGAAATCCACTACTTCAACTATCTAGATTCAAATTACAAAACACAATGTTTCATTTAGAACAGCAATATAAAGAAAGAAAGCTTGAAAAATTCCATTCATGCACATTCTCAACAAATTCTCCTCAATATTTTGTGCTTTAATTATAAAATGAACTTTGAAACAAAGGTCGGATACCAATTTGACAATAGTTTAAACCTTAATAGATATAACATGCTAGAATAAAGAAGTTTTGTAACCTGTTTCTAAAAATAATTCTAAAAACCTTAAGAAAACTAATGAAACACTTCTTTTGACAAAGAAACTGTCACTTGGAAAAAAATATATCATCCTTATTTATGTTTCGTCACCCTCCTTATATAGCCAAAACATAAAAATACATGCTGCCTAAGCTTAGAAGTAATTGCCACTAGGTGTTGATAGTTGATAGCACACGATTTGATCATAGACCCATGGTTAGACTTTAAAAGATCTTTTCTCATTAACTCTCAGTTATTGCATTAATACTCTTTAGATATTTTAGGAAAGATAAAAGATCATACACAATCAGATCTTGAAAACAACAGCCTAGAAAAAGGACCTAGTTGACCAATCACATCACTCTGAGGCACCGTCTCAAAACTTCCATCCCAAAGACCGAGGAAAAGAAAAGAAAAGGCCAGCCAACTCTGAAAAACTCCTCAATCAAATAACTTTATATGAGGTTTAAATAACCTGCAGCAAGGAGATGATGTGTCAACAAGGAAAAAATAAACAAGCTTGCAAATATAGCCCCCAAGAAAATGTTTGACAAGTAAACTTGTGTCCCAAACCTTCTCCCAAAAGGAAGACGGAAAGGTATAACCTATGTAGCCACCACGTGGCACATTGCACACCTTTCTGATGATTTGATTTGATCGCGGGTGTACCCGATATTGACAACATTTATGCAAACCAAAAAAATAAAATAACTGGAGGAAAAAAGTACTTCACAGTTCTGGCGACTCACAGGGATCTTCGCTCTGCAAAGATTTGAACCTAGGGCTTTGGTTGTTCTTGGAGTTTGATGAAAGTGGCACACTAGGCCTCCCAATTTGCATCAGTTGGTAGAACAAGGGTCTAGATCTGCTTGTATGTTTGTTCAAGATTAAAAAACTCCTTAAAAGAGATGAGGCCCCATCTGGAAGAAATCACACCCAGGTGATAATAGAGCCAAGAAAGAGGGTAGATTTTTCACTCAACATCATCCACTATGGGTACAACACTTGAGCTTGGAAGTCATGTGATGGTTTGGATCTTGCATTGGATTGCCTCATTGATTTGCTCCACCGTCAATGCATCTTTATCTGGGGAAAGAAGATGAGGCAACCTGAAACTAGCCAGGATGATGAAGTCCTCTTTGATATCAATGACCCTTTTATTCAATGCCATCTAGTGATCCTTACACTTTTCCACAACCATGTGGTAGTTAATGATCTCATTGGCTTTGATGGAGGCAACTCATTGATTGGGGATTCCCACTCTTCTAAGAAATTGATTAGTGAAAATGCTCAATTTGGAGATGACACTTTGGGAATCCACCACTCAAGGTGAAAAATTTTGTATGAAGTGATTAGCCATCAGACCGACCTTGGCATCTAGTTCCTGAACATCCCTTAAAAATTGTAAGGTGGGTCCTAGCACACACATGCTAATCGCTATCTACTCCCAATGCATAGCTATCAATCTCCTCATTATTGGGAGGGATCTAGATCCCCTTGCAGTAATTAACTCCTGGTTAAAATGAGCCTCTCTTGCTCTGGTGTTTTCTTCTATTTGACCCTTCTCCCGAAGAGAATTTTCCAACTTAGAGCTTAGTCTTCTAACTTCTTTTCTTGACTCTTCTTCCTCAATCTGGATCCTCCAAAGATCAAAATTTTGGGATATGGCATCACTTAACTCTTTAAATTTTCATTTTTAGCATGAAGCTAAACTTGCTTATTCCAAGAATCTCCAAGAAACTTGGACATGTCTCCTTGCTGGCCTTGAATTTGCTTCATGCAAGTTACTTCAACATCCTTGGCTTAGACTTCATTATATAGTCTACTCACTTTTCCTTTTACATTTTCCAACTCAACCTCACGCTTCCTTAATTTCCTATCCAACCATTCATAATCAACATATACCACCCTCTACGTGGCTTGGGATAGGACAATTTTATCACAAAGGTGTGTTTTAGTCCAATCTAGGCCCATAGCATGAATGTCATAGTCTTTCATCTGCATTTTTCCTTCGAGCTTGGCAACGAGGGACCTCATAGTGGTAATAAGTAGAGAGTTCTGCTCTTCACTAAAATAGGCTTCAATCCTCCTGATGTTGTGCCTCTCCACACTTTTGGACAATATTTTCTACTTTCTAGCCTTTTAGGCTTGTTTGGTGGTGTCGAAATGACCCTAGAGATTTTGAGGCACATTGACACTTTGAGTTGCAATGGGAGCACTAGGGGGCACTTTGGAAAAGGTTACAATAGGGGAAAATTTAGATGTGTGGGCATGGGGAGACACAAAGGGTATCATGATCATAGAAAAAGGTGGGATGCCAAATGGAGCAGGGGAGGAAACAACAAGGGTAAACACAAAAAAAAGTTGATGGAGAGGTACTTTCCCCAAACTAGATTGGTCGGGAGTAACAAGAAAAGTAGTGGTTTCAACAATTCCAATGGGGTCCTTTCATAGGGAAATTAATGACACAACAATGGCCGCGACAGATGATGCTCCTTCGACATGTGGAAAAGTTTCAACAGGTTCATTGACAATGGTAGTGGGTACATCCAACATTACAAGTTCAGAACCAAAGATGGAGGGTTACTTTCAATAGGAGGAGGCCGGGGGATGACCAAAGACACATAAATAGGAAGAAGAGGGGGAAAAAGACTTACCTGAGCCATAGTCGATGAAATTTTTTGTAGGGGTATGTGTAGGATCATCATGGAAAAATAGGCCCTTAAGTGGCCAAAAATTTAGAAAAATTAGAGTTAGGAAACTTGACATAAAAAATTGAATAAGTTATCTATATTATTTCAAAAATATGTAAAGAATATAAATTGTAGCAAATTGAATGTAGTTTCTAAACTACTAGGTTTTTTTTTTTTAATAGCTATTTGGTGAAATTTTGAAATTTCAATGTAGTGGTACTTAATATTCAAGGAAAAAATAAGTAGGTGTTTGTCTAAGCACCCTAACCACAATAAAATGAAAATATTTTTTTATAAGATTTTAGATACAAGTAGAGGACTCATTTCTGGATGTGATGCAATTTTTTTTGTAATTTTTTTAAAAGTAAATAATTAATTATGAATTTTTTATTATAACTTTTAAAAAATATAAAAAATTTGTCGACCACCTTAACTTGGTGAAAACTTCATGAAATTCATTTTCTTTTCTAATCCTAGTATGCAAAGCATAGAATGTGATGCATGTTTCAGATTCAAAAAATGTGATACCATTTGAAAGCTATAGATGTTTTTAAATCAGCCTATCAATTAGGAATTTAGTCATAATTCAAATAGAAAATGAATAATAATTATTTATTAAATTCAAAGTAAAGCATAATTTATATTGGTGGAAAACTAAGAATTTCCTTTAAAATCCCTTTTCATTTCATAAATTTTGGGTTAAAAAATTTTTATCAGCCACATACCCATCATGTAGCCACTTTTTTTCCCATCATGATCCTACACATACATATAGAGCGGACACCACTTCTTCCTATAGGACTAGTATATCAGGGGAACCTAGATCTCATATCCTCCTTTGCTTCGTATGATTAGGGATAACATGTTCTAATCCCTTGCCTATAGAGTCCTCTGACATTTGACCTTCAGTGGTCGCTAAGGATCCTCATAGGGACCGTCGATCCCCTTTTCCTTTTCTTCAGGCACATGACATAGATGAAACTTGTGGACCCCCTAGCTCCAAATCTCTCCGGTTGTTGGATTCTCGAGGTCTAGGAATTTGGAGTGAAACTTGCTCCTCAATTTCATGGCTCGTCTTGGGATTACTATTGTCAGAATCAGCATCCTTATCATGCATGTCCTGAAATTCCTCATAAAGCTAGAAGCTACCAAACAAGGCAACACGATTTCTCATTTCTTGTTGAAACCTCCAAAAGTATTCCTTCTTCCTTTCTAACTATCCCTTACGCCTCAACTGCACATTGAGAGATTTTCTCATATTTAGAGTCCTCTGATATTGTGCTTGGGGCTCATAAAAACTTAGCCAATTCGGCCATTCTTCTAGAATGCGGGCTAGGTCAATGTATATCTATGCACTCTCCTAAGCAAGATTTCTCCTTCTTTAGAAATTCTCCCTAAACTCATGCCTTAAACTAAAATTCCCATCCTAGTTTTAATTCCATTTGTCACAAATGAGGACCAAACCTAGATCTACCATTAAATTCGTGATCTCATCCTCAACCTTCTACTTAGTTAGTATCACTTGACTCTTTGCTATCATAAGGGGAAGATCAAAAATATTTTCTTTATTCCTCCCAACACCATAAATCTTGTCAACAATGGATACTTGTTGGCAAGCTTCCAATGCAGAAGTTTGATCTATCACAAGTCTGGGGAGTTGGAAAACCTACCCCGGGAAATCATGAAACTTGAAAAATGTGAAATCCTCTCCTAGGAAGTAATCCATTGGGATAGGTGGATGCTCCATCCATTCTATAAGCTCCTGAGAGAAATGGCCAATGGGGCGAGACAGTAAATCTTGTAGCACTGGTCTCAAAAAGTAATCTACAAACTGATAATAATCTCATATTCTTGAAAACATAGGGGTCCACACAAAAATTGGCTGAATATAGCCTATCTTGTCTATCCTAGACACTGGCACATTCCTCCCTAGCCACTCAAAATTTTTATGTAATAATAAATGAACCAGGATGGTAGAATACTTGAATTTGGACATAACACTATAGTTTCTCAACTACAGCTTCATATTCCCAGCCATCACCTCAGCAAAATCGTAGCACCTCAAAACCTTTTCTCTTATAAGCACAAGCCCTAGGGAAAACTAGAAAGGGTTAACCTCTTCATCATCATCGAGCCTAAAAACCTAGGCCAACATCGAGAATACAAACTGTGTATCCTTCTTAAATATCCTTCACAAAAGAGGCCAGTGAATTTGTCCTTTGTGTGGCCTTTCCTTAGTCTCATCCTCATAGAAATTTATTTACCTAAACATATCTTCTCCCAGGGAATCCATTTGTTCTTCATTGAAAAGGTCGGCACCCCAACCCGTAGGGATACACATCATATCTTGTATAGCTTTGGTTGAAATGGTAATCTTGACCCCACGACCCTCAATGGCCTATGTATTTTGTTAAACCTCTTTGCACATGCATCAAATAGCTCTGGGAATGGATGCATAGTAGGTAACACAAACTGTGGAAAACCACTTTTCTAGAGCAGAAATGCAAAACCCTCTGACGATTCATGCCCCAACATTCTCTAAAAAGAACCTTCCTTAAGATTTTTAGGGTTGGTGGATAACTGAGGATCATAAAAACTGTTAGTGATATCTTTAACTGCCTTCTTTTGGATGTGTTTGTTAGGTTGAACCTTCTTGTAGTGTTCAAATGACCACTCTTTTGGCATTGTTGGGGAATTGGCAAACAAGTAGTGCCCAAATATATCGGTGTAGCTAGGTCTTTTGTTTGGAGCTTTAGCCTACTAGATAGAGGTAGATGCTTCTACCATGATTGTATGAGAATGATGTAGAGAGCTTCTCTGGTAACAATAGGGTATGTGCAAGATCATCATGGAAAAAATAGGCCCTTAGGTGGTGAAAAATTCAGAAAAATCAAAGTTAGGAAACTTGACGTAAACTTTTTAATAAGTTATCTATATTATTTCAAAAATATGTAAGAATAGAATCTATAGAAAATTGAATGTAGTTTCTAAACTACTAGGTTTATTTTAAAAAATATATATTTGGTGAAAATTTGAAATTTCAATTCAGTAGTACCTAAATTTTAGGAAAAAAATAAGTAGGTGTATGTCTGACCACCCTAACCACAATAGAATGATAATATATTTTTATAATATTTTAGATATATATAGAGGAATCATGTCCCGATGTGATACATATTTTTTTGTAATTTGTTTACAAGTAATTAATTAATTATGAATTTTTTATCACAACTTTTAAAAATATAAAAATTTGTATGTCTGGCCACCTTAACTTGGCCAAAACTTCATGAAATTCAATGTTTTTTTTAATCATATAATATGTGAAGCATAGAATTTGACACATGTTTTGGATTCAAAAAGTGTGATACCATTTGAAAGCTCAAGATGTTTTTCAATCAACATATCAATCAGGAGGGTTAAGCCACAATAGTGGTTTACAATTTTTTTGAGGAAGGAAATTTGATTTTTTTGTATTTCCACAATGTCAAGGGCTTTAGTCAAACTCTATGGTTCGGCTAAAGTAGATTTGGTGTTCACCTGAACCAGAAGGTTCGAGTGAACCTCCAAACATATGAATAAAAATAAATATTTTATATGGTTCGCTCGAATGTAGGTTTGATTGAACCCCTTGAAATAGGGCATAAAAAATAAAAATGAAATATCACTGTCGCATTATATGTTTTTTATGTTCAAACTGTGTATGCGGCGAAAGGTGAACCCAAAAGTGAATGTAATGGGAAAAATGTGCATCAACCCGACCTTTGTAGCCACATTTCATCAACCTGATCTCCATAGCTCACAGGTTGGTTAAATTCAAATTTTGTAGATTGCAAAATGTATTTGTTTGAGAAATTTTTAAACCCTAAATGCGAAATGTGAAATGTTTCAAATTTGTAGATTTCAAACTACATTTCTTTGTTTGAAATTGCATTTGCTTGAAAGTTTCTAAATCCTTTTCAACAAACACTATTTCTATCATGCTTTGATGAATGTTCATACCCTATTCCAAAGCTCCAATTTTGGCACAGGTAGGGAGTGTTGAATAAATGGTGAATTACAGATGCTTGAAAGATTTTACAAACCCATTTAAAAAATCTATTAAAAAATTAACATGCCTTGTCTATGCTAACACATTTTGCATACATTTCTACCAGGGAAGCTCCAATTGAATTTTCTTTAATGTTTCTAAAGCCTTACCTAAACATAGAACAGATTTATTTGAGGCATTATATGAAACAACTCATGGTATTTTTTTTGGTTATATTTGTTATTAAAATTATTGTTGATAACCATATATCTTTATAATTTTCTATAGGATAGATTATTTTGTTCAACCCACAATAATGAATTATTGGTAAATTAAAATGTGAACCATAATAGTGATTATTTCCCTCATTGAGGTTGATAAGTTATGCTAATGATTGTGGTATGAAAGTATAAATAAGAATATGATCCTTAATTGGTAAGATTTATTAATGCACAACCTCTCTAATGAGTCTAATTTTTTGAGGGATTTGAAACAATTAATCTAGAACCATTGATTAGAGCTAAACATATTATATTAGACTATTTAAAATGATAAAAGGTATAAAGTGGTAATAAATTATAATTAAAATGCAAACATTGGTTAAGGTTTATCTAAGTGTTTTTTATATATAGGACCTTTAGAAAAATGGGCCTCATTCATGGTGGATATGACACCAACAAAGAAAGATAGGGAGCATGGTGATAATGATGTGAAAATTTCATACCTAGAGCTATGAAGTAGAATTAATATATTTTATATCTTAAAATCTTAATATAATTAGGTGCTTCTTACTATTTTGTATCACCTTAGATAGTTTAGAAATTCAACTTAAAATCTAAATCCTTTTTAAAAGAGGTAGTGTTGAGTTGTGTACATGTCCCAAAGATAGTTTATAAATGATACCATTCTAAAATTATAACTTAGGGTGCATACAATGGAAACTTGGATAAAATTCTTCATATTTTTCCTTTGAGTCTTATGACATTACTCCAAAAATAGTTGGTTCTAAATGTATGAATAAAAGAATAAATTTAGAGGAAAGAAACTAGATTGTTTGAATGAAATGTATAATAAAATAGTTCTATTAGGATTAGAAGGAATGAAGGTATTATTGAATTTTCTATTTTACAACTCAAAAGAGAATAAAGAAAATGGTGTTCCTTTTTTGTTGTTAATTTCTATTTAGTAAAAGTGAATGAGAACCATTCAAATGAAAATAAAAATCCATTACAAAAGTCTTAGGATGTCTTTGCTAGAATTAACTCCTCATGTTTCCTCCTAAATGGGTGTTTTATTTTTTAATAGAGTTCATGCATGAATTAGCCCCTATATCTAGAGATCCCTATCGAACAAACACTTCATATTTGCATGAATTAAAGGATTTCCTAAATGACATTTTAAAGAAAGGATTTATATGTTCTAGTGTCTTGTCATGGGATGCTCAATCTATTTTTATGAAAAAAAAGATAAGAAAATTTTCCACGTTGTCTTGATTATGTACATGTTCAATAAATAAACAATTAACATTAATATGATCCACCACCTAAAATAGATGACTTATTTTACTGATTGAGAGGGGTGGGCATTTTTTTAAAAATAGGTCTAATATTCAATTACAATTAGCAAAGAATAAAGTAGGAATACATTCATAAAACTACATTTAGAATTAGGTATAGGACATAAAAATTATATGTTTGAGGAAATGCATATAAGACACCCATATAAAAAATAGTACAAAAGAAAGATAAAATATGAAAAGAATTCGCTTCTATCCTATACTTTCTCGAACATTAAAGTTTTGAAATTAAACATAAAGAGTAATAGGATTTATAAATTAAATACATGAGGCTATTATATAATAGCAAAAAAGACTATTTTAAAGTTTAAATTTATATTTTAATTTTAGGGTAAATACTTTTGGTTGAATTTATGAATTAGAAAGAGAAATTTTGAAAGGGCCCCACCCTTTTACAAAGACCAATAAAGAGACAAAAAATGATCAATCATATTGGCATGGAACAACAACAAGAAAAATATAGTTGTAAGTTAGAAAAATAACATCCAATTAGAAATACTCCACCAATAGTAGTAATGCATCTAATAAAGAGGGTCATTTTCCCAAAAACATTAGTAGATCTATCATTGAACACAACTTGAATCCAAAATTATTCAAGGAACTATATCTTATTGTCAACCTTATCCTTTTCCATGAATGAACCTAGTTCCTTTGTAATGGAGTTTCCATCTTTAGTTTCCAAACATGAGACCAAAGGGAATAAAGGGTTCCTATAATCTTCTAAACTTGAACCTTCTTCATATTTTTAAATTATTAGAAGGAATAACAAGAGGTGAATGTTACAATTCAAGAGAATGGTAGAGGCAATGAACTCCAACCAATTCATCTGTAACATAATTCTTGTCTCTACCAATATCCTCTAAATTTCAATTGACAAGACCTTCTAAATTAGTCATGTCTACAACATGACCAACCACCCCTCAATTATGCTCAAAGGGAGCCTCAGCCAAATCCTAAGGTAAACAAGGCTCCATCTCATCCTTATGCATTTTGTTCAACCTTGTCTTCCTCTAAAATTACTACACCTATAAAATAGATGCCTATCTACACATGACAACATGGTCAAAACACAAGAAAATCCTATAGCATGACATGTTGAACCCAAATAACCAAATTCAAAAATAATTTAATCTATAAGTATAAATAGTTTGATGGTAGAAACTTAATACATATAAAAGTATGAAAAATGTGTGATTATTTTTCTTTCCAATCTATAAATTTTTTATGTGCTTGGCTATATAATTGAGATGATTCACTCATAATGTAATAATAAAAATTTAGTATGTATGAAAGAAATATTTTCGAGACATCAAGCTACCATTCTACATAACTCTCATGGGAATATTATTTTATTTTAACTAAAGAAATTGTGTGTACTCTATCTTGAAAATTACTAATTAATTTTGAATTATATACTTATAATTTAAAATAAGAGCATCCTTTGTAACATGGAATAGATAGGTTAATTAATGAAATAAAATATGTTTTTATATTAAGAAAATTTTACAAATATATGGAACTCATCAATTGAGAAATTCACTAAGACAACTCTGTATGAGAATTAAGATGCTCAAATAACAATTTATATACCTTCTTTCAATAATTAGCATTAGACATTAATTCTTAATAAATTAGTTTTAACGATTCAATTTATAGCTTTTTGCAATCTATAAGTTTAAATAGTTTGATGGTATCTAAACTTTGTACATATAAAAATATGATAAATGTGTGATTATTTTGCTTTCCAATCTATAATTTTTTTATGTTGTTTTCTATATAATTGAGATGATTCACTCATAATGTAATGATTAAATTCAACCTCATATGGAGGACTTTATATTATCTTCCATTAAATTTGTTCTCTTTATGATATTCTTATAGAATATTGATATTCTAGTGTGAATTCTTAATTTTAGAATTATCTTAACTAGATAAATTCAGATTCAATGAAGGCAATAGATTTTTTTTTTCACTTACATAATCCTATTTTAAAGTTCATTTATGTTAACAACTATTAAATTAGATATTTTTATCCCCAATTATTTTCAAATAATTTTACACTAATCTTTGTTTTCTTATTCTTTGTTTCATTGTTTCATTTAAAATTTGAACCATTTAAGGATGCTATGTTATAGATTATAGTTTTCTTCCAATTCTTTTTAAATTGTTCAACCCTCTCATGGTCAAAATAATTTAATATTTAACAACAATGTCTAAAGTACATTATATACCCAACCTCTTCCCCTATTTAACACACTCATGAATAAACCTTGTTACTAATCTCATTCGAAGAGGTGGAAAAACCAATCTTAGAGGGATCCTCATCCATAGGAGAGAGAAGGGAGCCATCAATCTAGGATCTAGTAGTATTCTTAAAATAGTAGAACTAGAAGCTAGAATCCTAACAGTGATAGCCAAGTTGGATAATACACAATTTTTCCTTTTCAAGGGATTGGGGAACACTTATTGGATGGGTATTATTTCCCCTTCAGCACATTTTGATTAGGATTAACAATTGAAATAATAAAATTCTCAAATTGGTATAAGAAAACAATAGCCACATCATCCCCATATTTTAATAAAAATGACACATTGAGGCTTTATGCCACTTATAATAGATTTACAATTAGTTGATATAGCTGCATTTAGATCAATTGATATATCCTAATTTCTATCAAATCATAGGGTTTCAATTTCAATAATTACACAATTCAAAGAACATACTATTTTTCATTTGCTAGTAGAGGGAACTATCTTATTATGCCATTAAAATAAAATATAGGTCCTCAATACTTTTCATCTTCATTTTCCATCATTACATTGAACCTTATAAGGGACATCTTCATCTGTCTCATTTTCTTCTCTTATCTGTGCCTTCAATAATGACTGGATTGATTTTACATGACCACCAATGTTAAGCAATGATGCTTTGTGTGCAATCTAGTAATTTAATTTTTAGAACTATTTTAGATTATGTTTTAAATTTAAATTTTAGAATTGTTTTAGATTATGTTTTGTGTGCAATCTAGTAATTTGAATTTTTTGAAATTATTAAAAACTATGATAGATTTTGAATGTTTTTTTGTTAATGCTATGAAAATATTATTGATGAGTAGATGAAATATTACAACTGTTTTAGATTTGTATTCCCTTTATCTATATATATTATTTACCAAGGTCTCATTTCTCTTTTAGGTGTACATACATATATATAACATGGAAAATGTAGATCATGTTCCACCTCCAGATTCTTTGTTTGCAAATATCACTAATGAGATTAAAAAATTGAGACTCATTAGCACATTGTGCAAATCCAATGATATATTTTGAACCATGCATGTCAATATTACATAGTTTAGAAAACCTAAGAAATGAACTTGAGAGGACTAGTGCATTTTCCCCAGATAGAGTAGCTACTATTCTTTCTTGCATGCGGGAATAAGTAAATGGTGATGTTACCCTTAAACAAATACAAGATAGTGTGACCAAAGAAATGATAAAAAACACTTGTTTTCCTTTTTATCAAAATGTATGTAAGGTTAGGGGATGCCAAGTCACTAGATGTGTCAATCGTGCTATGACTGAATTGATCTACCCACAATTTCTCACAACACATGGTTAATACCAAAATGATGACCAGAATCCATTATATTTTGTTCAACAGTTGTATGCTAAGGTCCATTTGGGCCTCAAAGTTAACTATCTGCACATTCCACCATATGTTGGTTAGGGGCATGGCAGGATTAACGATAGTCCCACCTATCGTTGAGTAGATAGACCAGCCCCAGTGTTTAGGGAATTGGTTGGCAAGAGGTCTCTTGCTCTCACCTCAGCTCTAGCCCTCATAGAAAATGAGGTTGTCGTTGCTTCCCAAAAGGAAGCAATTGACACTATTGGTGACATTGCGGCTACCACCACTAGGATACTTGATGATCCTGTAGGTTAGTATTTTATGTCCAGACATTCCCGATCCATGGTATTTTCAACACAGTGGACCACCATGGATACTTTTACAATTCCCGAAATCCCTACTCCTACACAACTTGATGCACTTACAAGAGATATGGCACATATGACTCTACATTGTTTGGTTGATGACATGTTGGAGGCATATGCCCACATTGCATTAGATAATGGGATCGGTATAGAGCATGTCAAAGATCTTTTGGCACATGGATTCCATTCAACTCCAGGATCCCATTACTCTTAGTCGAGCACTAGTGCGCATTGAGATCCACCTACAGTTCATTCGACAGCTACACAGATAATGGGTTTTACTGATATGTTGATTGGTTCTGGTTCATCATCACCGATGCCATCTCACCTTCATAGTCCTCTACATTCATCATTTCTGGCATGACATGGGATAGATTAGATGGATGTAGATGTTGATTCGTCGCTTGACCATTTGGTGGATATAGTTGAGGCGACCATTTCTGAGGACTTAGGTCATCCCATATCAGATGATGTGCATGTATGTGTGCATGTGGATGTTTTAATTCTTTTTTAATTATTTAAATTTAGTTTTTTCAACTAGATATTCATGTAAGTTGATATATATGTATATATATTGTTATAGGTGGACATACCTCATGTCAATCCTAGCCTTGGTCCAGACCGTGTTCATGATCGACATGACTCTATGGATGAATCTGCTGCCAATGGACATGTGAGTTTTAATTTTTTATATATACACGTGCATATCTAAATGCAATATTTATGTATGCATAGATCTAGATAGATATTTAAAAATATAAGTTCATTTAAAAATAACTTTTATAAAATTTATTTAATATAAATTATATGTATTTAACACATTTTGTACACAATTTTATTTGCAAGGCTAAACACATCTATTAGAGTAGGAATGTTCTCATTCAGATGGTCGTTCGACTAGGAGTCGACATTCGTATTAGGTTCTGCACACTAGATTTATGATCTTTACTACATTTATTTGCTTATATGATGATCTTTAGTATTCAATATTTGATGATCTCTAACTTACATTTCCTTATATGATATATACATACATTTTCTTATTTGTTGATCTTTAGTATTTGACATTTGATGATCTCTAATTTACATTAATTTTCTTATATGATATGTACATACATTTTCTTATATGATATATACATACATTTTCCTCTTTGCTTATAACATGTGTTATGTTTATACATTGAATCTCTTTACATGTATGTACATGTGTTTTCTTATGGTTACATGTTTACACATGATATATGTATGCATTTCTTTAAATATTCAATATACATACATGTTTGTTTATTTGATGATCTCTTACAACTTACATTTCCTTATATTCAATATACATTTGATCTCTAGTAGAATTTTAGGAAATCAATGCCACTTTATAATTAAGTTCACTCATGTTGATCACAATTTTTTTTTTTTTTTAATGACTTAAGCAACATGAACCATTGAGTTGAGAACAAAATATAATCTTTTTGACAAGTAACTCAAAATTAAATTCAAATTATACCTCTATTATACATTTTTGACAAGTAACTTGAAATTCAATTCAAATATAATTAAAAAAAATCAATTCAAATTATACCTCTATTATACATTTTTGACACTTTAACAAAATTCTAAAATTACTAGATATGTTGTGCATACCTATGCATTAAATAACAACAAACTCCACAATGAGATAACTTGTTTGTTTACTACTTGATTCATATAAACTAGGATCTAGTTATTTCATGTATACTAGAATACATTTTTTCCCATCTCATATGCATATAAATGGAAGCTTATTTTTCATTATTATAGATATCAAATTGCAAGATTAATTTTCATTTATATCACTTGGAGAGAAAATTTTGGAGAAGAGGTTTTTGCACATTTATCAAGGAGGCAAACATTGGAGAGACAACTTTTCATTTTTATCAATCAAGGGAAAATTTGAAGGAGACTTTAAGTAAGTTGGTAGAGTACTTGTTTTGATTCATCTCTAAGTTGAAGAAGAAAATGAGACAACAAAGAAAAAGAAAAAATGTGTCTCAACTCAAAAATTGTCAAAAGAAGAAGAACAAAAGAGGCATGAAAAAAGCTTGGAAATTTATCATAGAAAGAAACAAGGTACATGCTTGTTTCTTCTCTCTCTCTCTCTCAAGTGTGTGTTTAGGAATTTTATTAACACCTCAATTTTTTTTACTTATAAATATATTTCCAATAGTCATCTTGCATAGACATTCCCTAACTTCTTTATCATCTATTTCCAATTGCTTTAGTTCCATATAATTCTTAAGTTCATGAATCTTTTATTTTATTTGTTTCAACTCCACTTATATAACTCGTAGTCTCTAACTTTCTTTGCTTGCATGTAAATTCAAACAAGCAAGAATTTCTCAAGCTGGAGTCAAGCCAAATCTAGATATTGAATCAAAACAATCTATTGAAGAACACATGGACTGTCACGCCCCGCCGTGCGAACCCCAAAGGAACTAATAACAACGAAACAATTTTTTTTTTTTTTAACAGAGATTCAGAAGAATAACAATATAAACAAATAAGTTTTACGAAAGAACCAAAATAAATATGGAACGTTGATTCAACAGTAACACAATTTTTATTTCAACACAATAAATTTCTCAACTAAGTTATATTGAAGGAATTTCCAATAGGTTGTACTAAGTTTCCTACAGAAGATTTTGAGGGTTTTACTACAAATGAGTTGTTCAAACATAAAACTTCATTCAACCAATTTTTGAAACATAGCAACCAGATCTGTTACAGAACAATGAAATATTAATAATCTTAAAAGGAGAATACTTGGAGTCCTTTCTATGAAGAAGAAACCCTCCTGTAACTACTTTCTCGACCTTCTGCCTTCAATGTTCTTCTGAACAATCTCCTCTTTCCAAACTCACCAATAATTTTTATCCCAAAAACTACTCAAAAACTAAAAAAAACTATATTTCTTATTTTTTTCTTTTCTAGATCTCAAAACCATCAGAGCAAAAAACTTCCCTGTGTGTGAATAATTCCCTTCATAAGAATAATAAATCACTAATTAAAATCAATAAAACTTTTTCCGCTTTCTTTTTCAAAAATCCCCCTTCCTTATTGGTCCTTTTTAAGCTTTTAAAAGCTCACATTTATCTAAAATTTTAATTGAAATAATTTATTTAATTTAGATATTATCTTCACATGAATTTCTAATTAAATATTAATAAAAATAATATTTAATTACTCCCAACTATATTAATTTAATTATAATTATTTTCATTTTTAATTAATTAAATCACTTTTAATTTACAATCTATTTCAACTTAACATTTTTCTAACTCTCAAATAAATCAAATAACAATGCAACATTAATTAATTATTTTATGAAATACGATTAATTAATTAAACACTAACCAAGAATTAAACAATTACTCAACAATCAACTACATACAATACAAAGATAAAACTTCAGTCATAACACAACGACTCACAACAGACGACGGACTTGGGACAGGGACACTTCCAAACCTACTCCATTTTTCAACATTTTTACCCATTGGGTTAATTTATTGCTCGCCCTATCCTGCCGAAGCAGGTGGAATTGAGACTTATTCCTGCAATCCTGCATCCAAATAAACGTCAAGTAGCACATGTATATATATAAAATCAACATACTATCATGAGAAGGAATTGTAGTGTAGCAGGGCACTCGTGAACGAGTGATGCTACACTGTCCTCTCACCTACTCTATTCTAACAATTACAATATCAATGATGAACTAACATTTCTAACCAAATTGACATAAGATAACATGATATTAAACTACTGCATCATAACTAATTATTAAACAATTGCATTATATAATAATACTGAATTAAATAACATCACCAAAAAATCATCTCATTGGCATATAAACATTAATGAAACAGTATTTGAATAAACAATAATCCAACCAACACAGAGAGTATCATAAATCATACCAATAATGTCACATGTAACAATTAACTAAACTACGCATCCGCAACACCAAGTCGGTGAATGAATCACCAACACAAATCAGTATCATGCTAACACACAAGAGAAACCAATAGTAGCAAGTAGTATCAGAAATATGGGGGTATTACATCCTCCCCCACTAGAATATGGCTTAATCATGGAAGCCAGTAACTATATATATATATAATGTAAGATTAAGCATACAACAACCACTGAGAGAACACGCCACAAATCTCTATAACTAACCACATATTCATTCATTTCCTATTACCCTATTCCATATTTCCATACAATACAACACGCAAAAGTAACTCCAAAACCACATAGGGTCAATCAGACAATCGCTTGCACAATGAGGTAAAGCACAAGAAGACATACAAGGGTGGACATAACAACAAAGTTGGTTGCCATCCACCACACACAACACCCAAAAATTCACACACTACTCAATTGTCCATAATGCGTTCTTCTATTAGGAAGGATATCGGTGCATTGTACACTACACCGAGGGTCCTATCCCTTCCACTAGTTTCCTGCGCCATTGGAC
The DNA here is from genome assembly GCA_007258455.2 of Sequoia sempervirens. NCBI lineage: Eukaryota > Viridiplantae > Streptophyta > Pinopsida > Cupressales > Cupressaceae > Sequoia > Sequoia sempervirens. The sequence continues at coordinate 223,965,350 of VDFB02000003.1, read as the reverse complement.
CTACACCATGCAACAACTTTTGGGTAGCCAAGTCAGACCAACCCAAAAAGAAAAACATAAACTAACGAACAAAGCACCTAGGTCTATGCCATGACTCATAATGCCTAGAGTATTACCTACACAACTAACAACTTAATGGGTCCACATTATCCCAGAGCACCCAGTGTTTAAACTTTGGCTCTGATACCAAGCTGTCACGCCCCACCGTGCGAACCCCAAAGGAACTAATAACAACGAAACAATTTTTATTTTTTTTTAACAGAGATTCAGAAGAATAAAATAATAAACAAATAAGTTTTACGAAAGAACCAAAATAAATATGGAACGTTGGTTCAACAGTAACACGATTTTTATTTCAACACAATAAATTTCTCAACTAAGTTATATTGAAGGAATTTCCTATAGATTGTACTAAGTTTCCTATAGAAGATTTTGAGGGTTTTACTACAAACGAGTTGTTCAAACATAAAACTTCATTCAACCAATTTTCGAAACAATGACCCCAGATCTGTTACAAAACAATGAAATATTAATAATCTTAAAAGGAGAATACCTGGAGTCCTTTGTCTGAAGAAGAAACCCTCCTGTAACTCCTTTCTCAACCTTTTGCCTTCAATGTTCTTCTGAACAATCTCCTCTTTCCAAACTCACCAATAATCTTTATCCCAAAAACTACTCAAAAACTAAAAAAAACTATATTTCTTCTTTTTTTCTTTTCTAGATCTCAAAACCATCAGAGCAAAAAACTTCCATGTGTGTGAATAATTCCCTTCATAAGAATAATAAATCACTAATTAAAATCAATAAATCTTTTTCCGCTTTCTTTTTCAAAAAGCCCCCTTCCTTATTGGTCCTTTTTAAGCTTTTAAAAGCTCACATTTATCTAAAATTTTAATTGAAATAATTTATTTAATTTAGATATTATCTTCACATGAATTTCTAATTAAATATTAATAAAAATAATATTTAATTACTCTCAACTATATTAATTTAATTATAATTATTTTCATTTTTAATTAATTAAATCACTTTTAATTTACAATCTATTTCAACTTAACATTTTTCTAACTCTCAAATAAATCAAATAACAATGCAACATTAATTAATTATTTTATGAAATACGATTAATTAATTAAACACTAACCAAGAATTAAACAATTACTCAACAGTCAACTACATACAAGACAAAGACAAAACTTCAGTCATAACACAACGACTCACAATAGATGACGGACTTGGGACAGGGACACTTCCAAACCTACTCCCTTTTTCAACATTTTTACCCATTGGGTTAATTTATTGCTCGCCTTGTCCTGCCGAAGCAGGTGGAATCGAGACTTATTCCTGCAATCCTGCATCCAAATAAACGTCAAGTAGCACATGTATATATATATATAAAATCAACATACTATCATGAGAAGGAATTGCAGTGTAGCAGGGCACTCATGAACGAGTGATGCTACACTGTCCTCTCACCTACTCTATTCTAACAATTACAATATCAATGATGAACTCACATTTCTAACCAAATTGACATAAGATAACATGATATTAAACTACTGCATCATAACTAATTATTAAACAATTGCATCATATAATAATACTGAATTAAATAACATCACCAAAAAATCATCTCATTGGCATATAAACATTAATGAAACAGTATTTGAATAAACAATAATCCAATCAACACACAGAGTATCATAAATCATACCAATAATGTCACATGTAACAATTAACTAAACTACGCATCCGCAACACCAAGTCGGTGAATGAATCACCAACACAAATCAGTATCATGCTAACACACAAGAGAAACCAATAGTAGCAAGTAGTATCAGAAATATGGGGGTATTATATCCTCCCCCACTAGAATATGGCTTAGTCCTGGAAGCCAGTAACTATATATATATATATAAAAGGTAAGATTAAGCATACAACAACCACTGAGAGAACACGCCACAAATCTCTATAACTAACCACATATTCATTCATTTCCTATTACCCTATTCCATAATTCCATACAATACAACACGTAAAAGTAACTCCAAAACCACATAGGGTCAATCAGACAATCGCTTGCACAATGAGGTAAAGCACAAGAAGACATACAAGGGTGGACATAACAACAAAGTTGGTTGTCATCCACCACACACAACACCAAAAAATTCACACACTACTCAATTGTCCATAATGCATTCTTCTATTAGGAAGGATATCGGTGCATTGTACACTACACCGAGGGTCCTATCCCTTCCACTAGTTTCCTGCGCCATTGGTCCTACACCATGCAACAACTTTTGTGTAGCCAAGTCAGACCAACCCAAAAAGAAAAACATAAACTAACGAACAAAGCACCTAGGTCAATGCCATGACTCATAATGCCTGGAGTATTACCTACGCAACTAACAACTTAATGGGTCCACATTATCCCAGAGCACCTAGTGTTTAAACTTTGGCTCTAATACGAAGCTGTCACACCCCGCCGTGCGAACCCCAAAGGAACTAATAAACCACATAGGGTCAATCAGACAATCGCTTGCACAATGAGGTAAAGCACAAGAAGACATACAAGGGTGGACATAACAACAAAGTTGGTTGTCATCCACCACACACAACACCCAAAAATTCACACACTACTTAATTGTCCATAATGCATTCTTCTATTAGGAAGGATATCGGTGCATTGTACACTACACCGAGGGTCCTATCCCTTCCACTAGTTTCCTGCGCCATTGGACCTACACCATGCAACAACTTTTGGGTAGCCAAGTCAGACCAACCCAAAAAGAAAAACATAAACTAACGAACAAAGCACCTAGGTCAATGCCATGACTCATAATGCCTGGAGTATTACCTACGCAACTAACAACTTAATGGGTCCACATTATCCCAGAGCACCTAGTGTTTAAACTTTGGCTCTAATACCAAGCTGTCACACCCCGCCGTGCGAACCCCAAAGGAACTAATAACAACGAAACAATTTTTATTTTTTTTTTAACAGAGATTCAGAAGAATAACAATATAAACAAATAAGTTTTAAGAAAGAACCAAAATAAATATGGAACGTTGATTCAACAGTAACACGATTTTTATTTCAACACAATAAATTTCTCAAACAGGTTATATTGAAGGAATTTCCAATAGGTTGTACTAAGTTTCCTACAGAAGATTTTGAGGGTTTTACTACAAATGAGTTGTTCAAACATAAAACTTCATTCAACCAATTTTTGAAACATAGCAACAAGATCTGTTACAGAACAATGAAATATTAATAATCTTAAAAGGAGAATACCTGGAGTCCTTTGTCTGAAGAAGAAACCCTCCTGTAACTCCTTTCTCGACCTTCTGCCTTCAATGTTCTTCTGAATAATCTCCTCTTTCCAAACTCACCAATAATTTTTATCCCAAAAACTACTCAAAAACTAAAAAAAACTATATTTCTTATTTTTTTCTTTTCTAGATCTCAAAACCATCAGAGCAAAAAACTTCCCTGTGTGTGAATAATTCCCTTCATAAGAATAATAAATCACTAATTAAAATCAACAAAACTTTTTCCGCTTTCTTTTTCAAAAAGCCCCCTTCCTTATTGGTCCTTTTTAAGCTTTTAAAAGCTCACATTTATCTAAACTTTTAATTGAAATAATTTATTTAATTTAGATATTATCTTCACATGAATTTCTAATTAAATATTAATAAAAATAATATTTAATTACTCTCAACTATATTAATTTAGTTATAATTTTTCATTTTAATTAATTAAATCACTTTTAATTTACAATCTATTTCAACTTAACATTTTTCTAACTCTCAAATAAATCAAATAACAATGCAACATTAATTAATTATTTTATGAAATACGATTAATTAATTAAACACTAACCAAGAATTAAACAATTACTCAACAGTCAACTACATACAAGACAAAGACAAAACTTCAGTCATAACACAACGACTCACAATAGACGACGGACTTGGGATAGGGACACTTCCAAACCTACTCCCTTTTTCAACATTTTTACCCATTGGGTTAATTTATTGCTCGCCCTGTCCTGCCGAAGCAGGTGGAATCGAGACTTATTCCTGCAATCCTGCATCCAAATAAACATCAAGTAGCACATGTATATATATATATAAAATCAACATAATATCATGAGAAGGAATTGCAGTGTAGCAGGGCACTCATGAACGAGTGATGCTACATTGTCCTCTCAGCTACTCTATTCTAACAATTACAATATCAATGATGAACTAACATTTCTAACCAAATTGAGATAAGATAACATGATATTAAACTACTGCATCATATAATAATACTGAATTAAATAACATCACAATAAAATCGTCTCATTGGCATATAAAAATTAATGAAACAGTATTTGAATAAACAATAATCCAATCAACACACAGAGTATCATAAATCATACCAATAATGTCACATGTAACACTAACTAAACTACGCATCCACACACACCAAGTCGGTGAATGAATCAAAAACACAAATCAGTATCATGCTAACACACAAGAGAAACCAATAGTAGCAAGTAGTATCAGAAATATGGGGGTATTGCATCCTCCCCCACTAGAATATGGCTTACTCCTGGAAGCTAGTAACTATATATATATATAAAAGGTAAGATTAAGCATACAACAACCACCGAGAGAACACGCCACAAATCTCTATAACTAACCACATATTCATTCATTTCCTATTACCCTATTCCATAATTCCATACAATACAACACGCAAAAGCAACTCCAAAACCACATAGGGTCAATCAGACAATCGCTTGCACAATGAGGTAAAGCACAAGAAGACATACAAGGGTGGAAATAACAACAAAGTTGGTTGTCATCTACCACACACAACACCCAAAAATTCACACACTACACAATTGTCCATAATGCATTCTTCTATTAGGAAGGATATTGGTGCATTGTACACTACACCGAGGGTCCTATCCCTTCCACTAGTTTCCTGCGCCATTGGACCTACACCATGCAACAACTTTTGGGTAGCCAAGTCAGACCAACCCAAAAATAAAAACATAAACTAACGAACAAAGCACCTAGGTCTATGCCATGACTCATAATGCCTAGACTATTACCTACACAACTAACAACTTAATGGGTCCACATTATCCCAGAGCACCCAGTGTTTAAACTTTGGCTCTGATACCAAGCTGTCACGCCCTACCGTGCGAACCCCAAAGGAACTAATAACAATGAAACAATTTTTTTTTTTTTTTAACAGAGATTCAGAAGAATAAAATAATAAACAAATAAGTTTTACGAAAGAACCAAAATAAATATGGAACTTTGATTCAACAGTAACACGATTTTTATTTCAACACAATAAATTTCTCAACTAAGTTATATTGAAGGAATTTCCTATAGGTTGTAGTAAGTTTCCTACCGAAGATTTTGAGGGTTTTACTACAAATGAGTTGTTCAAACATAAAACTTCATTCAACCAATTTTCGAAACATAGACCCCAGATCTGTTACAAAATAATGAAATATTAATAATCTTAAAAGGAGAATACCTGGAGTCCTTTGTCTGAAGAAGAAACCCTCATGTAACTCCTTTCTCGACCTTCTGCCTTCAATGTTCTTCTGAACAATCTCCTCTTTCCAAACTCACAAATAATTTTTATCCCAAAAACTACTCAAAAACTAAAAAAAACTATATTTCTTATTTTTTTCTTTTCTAGATCTCAAAACCATCAGAGCAAAAAACTTCCCTGTGTGTGAATAATTCCCTTCATAAGAATAATAAATCACTAATTAAAATCAATAAAACATTTTCCGCTTTCTTTTTCAAAAAGCCCCCTTCCTTATTGGTCCTTTTTAAGCTTTTAAAAGCTCACATTTATCTAAAATTTTAATTGAAATAATTTATTTAATTTAGATATTATCTTCACATGAATTTCTAATTAAATATTAATAAAAATAATATTTAATTACTCTCAACTATATTAATTTAATTATAATTATTTTCATTTTTAATTAATTAAATCACTTTTAATTTACAATCTATTTCAACTTAACATTTTTCTAACTCTCAAAAAAATCAAATAACAATGCAACATTAATTAATTATTTTATGAAATACGATTAATTAATTAAACACTAACCAAGAATTAAACAATTACTCAACAGTCAACTACATACAAGACAAAGACAAAACTTCAATCATAACACAACGACTCACAATAGATGACGGACTTGGGATAGGGACACTTCCAAACCTACTCCCTTTTTCAACATTTTTACCCATTGGGTTAATTTATTGCTCGCCTTGTCCTGCCGAAGCAGGTGGAATCGAGACTTATTCCTGCAATCCTGCATCCAAATAAACGTCAAGTAGCACATGTATATATATATAAAATCAACATACTATCATGAGAAGGAATTGCAGTGTAGCAGGGCACTCGTGAACGAGTGATGCTACACTGTCCTCTCACCTACTCTATTCTAACAATTACAATATCAATGATGAACTAACATTTCTAACCAAATTGACATAAGATAACATGATATTAAACTACTGCATCATAACTAATTATTAAACAATTGCATCATATAATAATACTGAATTAAATAACATCACCATAAAATCATCTCATTGGCATATAAACATTAATGAAACAGTATTTGAATAAACAATAATCCAATCAACACACAGAGTATCATAAATCATACCAATAATGTCACATGTAACAATTAACTAAACTACGCATCCGCACACACCAAGTCGGTGAATGAATCACCAACACAAATTAGTATCATGCTAACACACAAGAGAAACCAATAGTAGCAAGTAGTATCAGAAATATGGGGGTATTACATCCTCCCCCACTAGAATATGGCTTACTCCTGGAAGCCAGTAACTATATATATATATATATATATAAAAGGTAAGATTAAGCATACAACAACCACCGAGAGAACACACCACAAATCTCTATAACTAACCACATATTCATTCATTTCCTATTACCCTATTCCATAATTCCATACAATACAACACGCAAAAGCAACTCCAAAACCACATGGGGTCAATCAGACAATCGCTTGCACAATGAGGTAGAGCATAAGAAGAAATACAAGGGTGGACATAACAACAAAGTTGGTTGTCATCCACCACACACAACACCAAAAAATTCACACACTACACAATTGTCCATAATGCATTCTTCTATTAGGAAGGATATCGGTGCATTGTACACTACACCGAGGGTCCTATCCCTTCCACTAGTTTCCTGCACCATTGGACCTACACCATGCAACAAATTTTGGGTAGCCATGTTAGACCAACACAAAAAGAAAAACATAAACTAACGAACAAAGCACCTAGGTCAATGCCACGACTCATAATGCCTGGAGTATTACCTACGCAAATAACAACTTAATGGGTCCACATTATCCCAGAGCACCTAGTATTTAAACTTTGGCTCTGATACCAAGCTATCACACCCCGCCGTGCGAACCCCAGAGGAACTAATAACAACGAAACAATTTTTTTTTTTTTTAACAGAGATTCAGATGAATAACAATATAAACAAATAAGTTTTACGAAAGAACCAAAATAAATATGGAACGTTGATTCAACAGTAACACGATTTTTATTTCAACACAATAAATTTCTCAACTAGGTTATATTGAAGGAATTTCCAATAGGTTGTACTAAGTTTCCTACAGAAGATTTCGAGGGTTTTACTACAAATGAGTTGTTCAAACATAAATCTTCATTCAACCAATTTTTGAAACATAGCAACAAGATCTGTTACAGAACAATGAAATATTAATAATCTTAAAAGGAGAATACCTGGAGTCCTTTGTCTGAAGAAGAAACCCTCCTGTAACTCCTTTCTCGACCTTCTGCCTTCAATGTTCTTCTAAATAATCTCCTCTTTCCAAACTCACCAATAATTTTTATCCCAAAAACTACTCAAAAACTAAATAAAACTATATTTCTTATTTTTTTCTTTTCTAGATCTCAAAACCATTAGAGCAAAAAACTTCCCTATGTGTGAATAATTCCCTTCATAAGAATAATAAATCACTAATTAAAATCAATAAAACATTTTCCGCTTTCTTTTTCAAAAAGCCCCCTTCGTTATTGGTCCTTTTTAAGCTTTTAAAAGCTCACATTTATCTAAAATTTTAATTGAAATAATTTATTTAATTTAGATATTATCTTCACATGAATTTCTAATTAAATATTAATAAAAATAATAATTAATTACTCTCAACTATATTAATTTAATTATAATTATTTTCATTTTTAATTAATTAAATCACTTTTAATTTACAATCTATTTCAAGTTAACATTTTTCTAACTCTCAAATAAATCAAATAATAATGCAACATTAATTAATTATTTTATGAAATACGATTAATTAATTAAACACTAACCAAGAATTAAACAATTACTCAACAGTCAACTACATACAAGACAAAGACAAAACTTCAGTTATAACACAATGACTCACAACAGACGATAGACTTCGGATAGGGACACTTCCAAACCTACTCCCTTTTTCAACATTTTTACCCATTGGGTTAATTTATTGCTCGCCCTGTCCTGCCGAAGCAGGTGGAATAGAGACTTATTCCTGCAATCCTGCGTCCAAATAAATTTCAAGTAGCACATGTATATATATATAAAATCAACATACTATCATGAGAAAGAATTGCAGTGTAGCAGGGCACTCGTGAACGAGTGATGCTACATTGTCCTCTCACCTACTCTATTCTAACAATTACAATATCAATGATGAACTAACATTTCTAACCAAATTGACATAAGATAACATGATATTAAACTACTGCATCATAACTAATTATTAAACAATTGCATCATATAATAATACTGAATTAAATAACATCACCATAAAATCATCTCATTGGCATATAAACATTAATGAAACAGTATTTGAATAAACAATAATCCAATCAACACACAGAGTATCATAAATCATACCAATAATGTCACATGTAACAATTAACTAAACTACGCATCCACACACACCAATTCGGTGAATGAATCACCAACACAAATCAGTATCATGCTAACACACAAGAGAAACCAATAGTAGCAAGTAGTATCAGAAATATGGGGGTATTACATCCTCCCCCACTAGAATATGGCTTACTCCTGGAAGCCAGTAACTATATATATATATATATATATATATATATATATATATATATATATATATAAGGTAAGATTAAGCATACAACAACCATTGAGAGAACACGCCACAAATCTCTATAACTAACCACATATTCATTCATTTCCTATTACCCTATTCCATAATTCCATACAATACAACACGCAAAAGCAACTCCAAAACCACATAGGTTCAATCAGACAATCGCTTGCACAATGAGGTAAAGCACAAGAAGACATACAAGGGTGGACATAACAACAAAGTTGGTTGTCATCCACCACACACAACACCCAAAAATTCACACACTACACAATTGTCCATAATGCATTCTTCTATTAGGAAGGATATCGGTGCATTGTACACTACACCGAGGGTCCTATCCCTTCCACTAGTTTCCCGCGCCATTGGACCTACACCATGCAAAAACTTTTGGGTAGCCAAGTCAGACCAACCCAAAAAGAAAAACATAAACTAACGAACAAAGTAGCTAGGTCAATGCCATGACTCATAATTCCTGGAGTATTACCTACACAATTAACAACTTAATGGGTCCACATTATCCCAGAGCACCCAGTGTTTAAACTTTGGCTCTGATACCAAGCTGTCACGCCCTGCCGTGCGAACCCCAAAGGAACTAATAACAATGAAACACTTTTTTTTTTTTTTAACAGAGATTCAGAAGAATAACAATATAAATAATAAGTTTTACGAAAGAACCAAAATAAATATGGAACGTTGATTCAATAGTAACACGATTTTTATTTGAACACAATAAATTTCTCAACTAAGTTATATTGAAGGAATTTCCAATAGGTTGTACTAACTTTCCTATAGAAGATTTCGAGGGTTTTACTACAAATGAGTTGTTCAAACATAAAACTTCATTCAACCAATTTTTGAAACATAGCAACCAGATCTGTTACAAAACAATGAAATATTAATAATCTTAAAAGGAGAATACCTGGAGTCCTTTGTCTGAAGAAGAAACCCTCCTGTAACTCCTTTCTCGACCTTTTTCCTTCAATGTTCTTCTGAACAATCTCCTCTTTCCAAACTCACCAATAATTTTTATCCCAAAAACTACTCAAAAACTAAAAAAAACTATATTTCTTATTTTTTTCTTTTCTAGATCTCAAAACCATCAGAGCAAAAAACTTCCCTGTGTGTGAATAATTCCCTTCACAAGAATAATAAATCACTAATTAAAGTCAATAAAAAAATTTCCGCTTTCTTTTTCAAAAAGCCCCCTTCGTTATTGGTCCTTTTTAAGATTTTAAAAGCTCACATTTATCTAAAATTTTAATTGAAATAATTTATTTAATTTAGATATTATCTTCACATGAATTTCTAATTAAATATTAATAAAAATAATATTTAATTACTCCCAACTATATTAATTTAATTATAATTATTTTCATTTTTAATTAATTAAATCACTTTTAATTTACAATCTATTTCAACTTAACATTTTTCTAAATCTCAAATAAATCAAATAACAATGCAACATTAATTAATTATTTTATGAAATCCGATTAATTAATTGAACA
>VDFB02000003.1:223724390-223954524 GCA_007258455.2 Sequoia sempervirens | reverse complement strand
TTAAATAGAAAATGAATAATAATTATTTATTAAATTCAAAGTAAAGCATAATTTATATTGGTGCAAAAATGAGAATCATCTTTAAAAACCCTTTTCGTTTCATCAATTTTGGGTTAAAAAAAAGTCATCAGCCACATACCCTACACATACCCATCATATCGCCACTTTTTGGCTCATTATGATCTTGCACAATACCCATGATCATATTGCAATGTGTGTTCTATGTAATTTTCAATGTGTCACTCTTTTGATTTGCAATGTTTGCTTCTTCATTAACATTTTGTCATTTTCTATTCCTTTTATTCCTTCATTTTACCATGTGGGAGGACTATATTTGTCCACGCATTTTTCAATTTGAAAAAATGACCTATTGACTGATATGTAGGCACCTTAGGTGCCACTTTTTGCATGGCACAATGTCCAAAGTTGAAAACCTTTCCACACAAACTTCTCTTAGTCTTCCACCCTATGAATCTAATATGCCACATTTATCACTCGCCACCACTTCCTATACTTCTCGACTATTGTGTTGAATGCAAGTCTCCTCTCCTTAGCTCCATGCCACCCCACAATATTTTTCCAACCAACCTATACATATACATATACATATACATATACATATGCATATATGCATATACATATATATATATGTATATACATATCTATATACTATGTATGCATATGTATACACATATACATACATATTTTCTGAGCCAACCTGGATTCAATCCTTCCAATGCCTTGCTCTTGTCACCATATTTAAAACCTTTCATTCTAGAAAGTTCTTCTTTTTTCTTCATTTGTATGCAATTACGTGCTCAGTTCATCCTCTGCAAGTTTCAAACCTTTACCACAACCTGCGATGCTTAGACTCCAGTTAAGAGATGTATAAATGCCAGTTGGTGAATGTTACAAGTAGCTTCTTTCTATTGTTACATATACATATATGTATATATTTATGCATATGCATATGTATATGTATATACATATACATATGTACATATATACATATACATATGTATATGTATATGTATATGTATACATACATATATGTATATGTATCTATAGATACATATGTATATACATATTCATATACATAGACTTATGCATATGTATATAGATGTATATGTATATGTATATACGTATACATAGACATACACATATACATATACATACCAATATACATAGACATAGACATAGACATAGACATATACATATACAATTTAATCATGCAACTATTCTATATTTTTTAGGTGCCATTGATGAATTTGGTGGTGTTTTCTTTTTCATAAGTGATGCTTCATCTTCAATTCAATGTAAATGAATGCATATATATTATTTTGTTGTGATTCAATTCAGTCATGCAAATGAATGCATGTAAGCAATGCTGAAATTTTTCATTTTAGTAACAAACAATATAGTTGGTTGTTTTGATGCCATTCATAAACCTGGGGTTGTTCTCTTTTTCATAGGTTCTGCATATAGGCAATTCTATATACATATGCACATATATATAAATATATATACATGTATACACAAATATACATAAATGTATACACATACACATACACATACACATACACATATACATATACATAACATTGTATGTTGTTTCTGTGCCATAGATAAATTTGGGGGTGTTCTATTTTTCAAATGAATGCATATAAGCAATGCTGCAATTTGTCATTGCAGTAAAAAATAATATTGTTGGTTGTTTCGATGCCATAGATAAATTTGGGGTTATCTTTTTCATAGGTTCTACATGTAAGCATTTCTATGTACATATATGTTTATGTATACATATATGTATACGTGTATACACACACACACACATATACATATACATGTACATATATGTACACATACACATATACATATATATATATACAAATATGTATACATATACATATACATATATGTATACATATACATATACATTTATATACACATACACATTGGTTGTCTTTTTCATTGATTGTGCTTCATCAATTATTCATATAAATATGGTTTTTTTTTTAACACAGATCGTAGAAAATTGGATGCACACATATTGAATCCTCTCCCCTAGAGAGTCATGTGTATTCTTGCATTCAATAATGAATTAGGGAGACTTGATTTTTTGAACGCTTGTCTGATGGTAACCTATGCTGCACGGGTCCATAATTCCATTGGAATTGTGAATTCCTACATAGGTAACCATTAGAGAGCCTTCACAAAACCAAGTCCCCTAAGTGATTCAAATACAAAGCTACAATAGTTGCATGATTCAATTGATGTACCCTAACCTATTAAAAAGATAACACCCCGAAATGAATCAAAGCACCTATAAAATAGAACACACTTGCAATTAATTAAAGGCACCTAAAATTGATAGAATTGTTGCAGGGCTGATTTGATGAAGGATAACCTATGCAAAAGAGAACCCCCCAAAATTAATTGAATAGTAGATCTTCATGTTGGGACCATGAAAAGAATTGTAAATTCCAACCATACAAATAGTAAACACAATTTGTAGTGTCAAATTTTGTGCAATTGCTACAAGATGTAATGGTTTAGGGAGACTTGATTTTCCCAAAGTCTTTGTAATGGTTGTCTATATTGCACTTTGTCCACAATTGGACCTTTCAACTGTGAAATGCTACATTGGCAACCATCAAAGGCCTTAGGAAAACTAGGTCCCCTAAGTACAAATTCTAACAAAGCTTTACTACTCATTATTGTTCTATGTTAATACATGTGAATACTTGAAGGTTTTCATGGCTATTTGAATTGGGAATTATTTGAATCTGATTGATGGTTGTTTGGTGAATCTGATTGATTTCAGCCATTAATTCTTGATTTTGATTGGTTTGGTGGATTGTTTGAAATTATTTCCATAATTTTGTATTTAATAACGTGTGCCTTATAGCTTGTAAAAATGGAAGCAAATGGGATTTTGGAGTTCACCACAACTACATTCGCACCCTACATGGCGAGATGGGACAAATTGAAGTTGATATGTGTTGTAGGTTTCATGATTGATGAGATAGGAAGATGCATTTGCTTGTTGGTTTGGTTATGCTATGATGGGAAACATGGTAGTAATGGGTTTTCCAGTTGCTCAAATATGGATGAGATGGGTTTGAATTGTGTTGACTTGGAACATTTTTTACGTTGTGTAGTTATGATTAATGTGAAAGCCATGCCTGTATTGGTGCAACCGTTGGGTTTACCAGTTTACGGAGAAGGGTGCATGTCTTAATGTTTGGGATATTTAAATTCCATGTTAGAATGCTACTTGTTATATGTTAGATACAAGCTGGATACACTTCATCATGTTTTGCTGCTTGCATGTACTTGTCTTGTTTTGAAATGAATGTTATTAAGTGTGCATTTTAAATCTGATTTATGTTTGATGTCATTGTGCCTATTTATGGATGATTTTTTTTTAATTTTAAGTTGTAGATGACTGACATATAGGTGCACATTATATAAAGTAGAGAACACTCACAAATTAATCAATGGAACCTATGAAAGATACAATTGTTGTAGTTCTGAATTTATGAAGCATGCACATACAGATACACATATACATATACATAGACATAAGTGAATTAAACACGATAGTAGATAAGTATAGCAAGGGGAAGTGAGTGATAAATGCGACACAGTGGAGTGTTAGGGTGGTTGAATAAGAGAAGTAGATGTGGCAAGGTTGTCCACTTAAGACCTTTTCACACATCTATACACACACACATTTACATATACACATACACATTTACACATGCACATTTACATATACATATAATACACACAACCATACACGCAACCATACACATACACATACACATACACATATAAATATAGATTTACATAAACATAAACATAGACATAGACATACACACAGACATAGACATACACATACACATACACATACACATACATATACACATACACACACATACAGATTTACATAGACATAGACACATAGGCATAGACATAGACATACACACAGACATATACATAGACACATCCAATAGATGGAATATATTTATTTGGAGTTGCAAAACAAATTCCACATTAATGTATATGTCTCAAAAGTTGCATTGACATATATGGACATTTAAAAAATCAACATTCTAAAGTCACCAAAAAAATTGAACTGTCTATGCCATTGAGAAAAATGCATTGTTGACTGCAGATCTATAGCTCCATATTATAACCATTTAAGATAGAGGATGATAGCCAACAACACCTTGTAGATTACAATTAAGGCCAACAACCTCTCGGCTAGCCAACAACCCTTCCATATCACAAATTTTCTAGCGGCCGGGGGAAAGGTGGTGGAGGTGGCTGGCACACATTGGGAAGCTATAGAATAGTTGTCAACAATGCCTTGTAGAAAACAACGTAAAGTGTATAGTGGTGCAACCATGAACACAAATCCAAAGACTTCAATGAAACATAGACATAGACATAAACATAGACATATACATGGACATAGACATCAACATAGACATAGACATAGACATAAACATACACATACACATACACATATAGATTTACATAGACATAGACATATACATACATGCATACATAGAAATAGACATAGAAATACACAAAAACTTACACATACACATACATACACATGCATTGCCATCATTGTGAAGAAAAAATAGAAGTTGCTAGAAAGAAAGGCTATAAAGTTGACAAGTGTGTGAGGCACTAGAAACATTGGATGCAGGTTGGCTCGAAAAATACACAGGATGTTGTCAAAGTAGTATATGTGTACATGTATATGTGTATGTATATGTATATACACATACACATATACATATACATACATACATACATACATACATATATACATACATATATATATATATATAGACATATTCATATACATATACATATACATATGTATATGTCTATACATATGCATATATATATAAAGAAAATGCAAAGACCGTAAGCATATACAAGTTGGATACACTTCATCATGTTTGGCTGCACTAGCATGTAATTGTTTTGTTTGAAAATAAATACAATTACGTGTGAATTTAATATCTAATATACATATACATATGTCTATGTATATTTCTATATATATGCATATACATATATATAAACGAGTAAACATGCATTTAATATCCAACATGTGTTTGATATCATCGTGCTTTTTTATGCAAGATTTTTTCCTAACTTGCGGAGGATTGGCGTACCACTGTGGAAAATTATTCATTGGTAGAATAGTTCATGGCTGAATTGATGAAGTGGAACTTACAAAATAGAGAAGACCCAAAAAATTATCTATACTACCTTAAAAAGGTACAATATATGCATGACAAATTTGATGAAGCAAAACCTAAAAAAAATAGAACACCCTCATATGTTTCCAAGGCACGAAAAAAAGCTACATTAATTGGATGACTGAATTGATGGAAAGTAACCTATGCAAAAGATAACACCCCCAAAATAATCAATGGCACCTAAAAAAAGATACAAACAACAGATTTACAAATTTAATGAAGTAGCACATACGATAATTGTAACACCCCTATATTTATCATTGACACCAAAAATAGGCTACATAGTTGGCAAATGAATTGATGAAATGTAACCTATGAAAAACATAGCACCCACCAAATTCCAAATGACACCTAAAACTGGTAGAAAAAATGAAGACTAACCATGACGAAGTTGAAGTTACAAACAAGGTAACACCCACAAAAATATCTAGGGTACCTAATCAAGCAAAACCTATGTGAAAACTAAGACCCCCAAATTTTTGTAATGCAAATAAAAAAACCTCCAATTATTGGATGTCTGAATTGATGAATCCTAACCATTGGAAAACATAACACCCCAAATTTAATGAATTTCACCTAAAGAAAATAGCATTAATGAATGAATGAAGAAGCACGTATGAAAAACCTAAACCCCCAATTTTATCAATGGCACATAGAAGTGGTACTAAACAACATTAATCAAAACATGAACATTAACCCATGAATGCAATGGTTGTAATGAAGAACAATATAAAGCTTACGAATGTAAAACATTAAGAGTATAACAATTATCACATATGTATATGACTAAATTGATGGAGCAGAACCCATAAAAAAAAACACCAACATATTTATCTATGGCACAAAAACAACATACATTCTTAAAGTCAATTAATAGATGAAGCAAAACCTAAAAAAGATTAAACCAAATTAATTGTTTTGGTTAATGAAATAGAGAACACAACCCAGCTAAATGATAATGAAAAACCTATGAGAATAAGATAAGAAGAGTCAATGATAATGCATAATCTATGAGAATATGATAAGCATAGTGAATGACAATGCAAAACCTATAAGTCTATTTATTTTGACTATAAAAAGTTAAAAATGTAGTCAACTATTTTCGAAGCTTAGGAGTGGAAAATAGTAATATTTTAACAATTATCACAAATGTATATGAATTCTTCGATGGAGCAGAACCCATAAAAAAATAACACCAACATATTTATCTATGGCTTAGAAACAACATATTTTTTTAAGTGACTAAAAAGATGAAGCAAAACCTAAAAAATATTAACCCACATTATTATTTTTGGTTTATGAAATAGAGAACACAACCTAACTCAATGAAAATGTAGAACCTATGATAAAACGATAAGAAAAGTCGATGATAATGCAAAACCTATGAGAATACAATAAGCATAGTCAATGATAATGCAGATCCTATGAGATAACGATTAGTAGAGTGAATGATAATGTAGAACCTGTGAGATTATGATAAGCATAGTCCAATGATAATGTAGAACCTATGAGAATAGGATAACCATAGTTAATGATAATGGAGAACATATGAGAAGGAATATGATAACTAGAGTATATGATAATGTAGAACCTATGAAACAAAAATGGTAAAACTATGACTGTAATATTTGCAAAATAAACCCTAGGGAAACATAAATACTAACTATGAGTGTTATATTTTCAAAATAAACCCTAATGAAAGAGAGATGCCAAAATATGAGTGTAATATTTTCAATATAAACCCTACAGAGCAGAACCCATATAAACAAGAATACAACTTCATCTATGGCAAGGAAACAATGAACAATATTATTAATGAAAGAAGAAAACAACCCTAGAAATTTCAATTGCAGGGAAACAACCAACAATATTATTATCTATTCTTTAAAGAGAGCGATGCTTGAAAAAAAGATTAATTTCCAAAGATTCAGTGTGTTTATGAACACAAATAGGACAGTGTTCATAAACACTAAACTTCAACCAAAAAATGATTTCTAGAAAACCGAAAGTTGCATAAAACAAATAGAAATTGCAAACAAAACTAAAAGAACTAAATAATGGTGAGCCTTGGTGAGCAAGCTCACCTGGGTCAAATGACTCGATGCACAACTCAGATAGTAGTTGAATCCTGAGCATGACAATGAGGAACTTGTTCATGGCAGCAAGGAACATGTTTGTTGCTTGCATGGCTGAAGTTGAGCTGCTGGTAACATTCAATAACTGGCATGTACCCATCTCCTAATCGGATTCTACCCAAATACAAACCGGTCTTCAAGCATCAAAGGTTATGGATTGAGGTTTCAAGATTGTAGATGATGACCTGAGTAGGTTGTGGCATTCGAGTGAAGAAAGAATGAAAAATTGCTAGAATAAAAGGCTAAAAAGTTGGTGACAAGAGTGAGGCATTGTGAGCATTCAATGTAGGTTAGCTCAAAAAAATGTGAGGTGGAATGGATCTTAGGAGAGGAGACTTGCATTCAACATGACAGTCGAGAAGTATAGGAAGTGGCAGCGAGTGATAAATGTGACATAGTGGATTCTTAGGGTGGCAGATTGAGAGAAGTTGACATGGTAAGGCTGTCACCTTCAGATGTCATGCTAGGTAGGATGTGGCACTCGAGGTGCCCGCGTATCGGTTGACAGGTCATTTTTTATATTTGTAAATTGCGTGGACCAATATGGTCCTCCCACATGGAAAAATGGAATGAATTTTTTTTTTTATATTGTTTATATAATAATTTTTAAAAATGGGTATTCGATAAAAAAAATTATTGGCCCATATGGCAAGCCATGTGGACCTCACATATTTGGGTGTGTATGTATTAGCTCTTCTCCCCTAACATTCCTTTTGCCGAAGCACTCGAATACGTCAAAATTTGTAAATGTCATTGTGTGGGCCCGACTAGTGGACAATTTACTTGTATCTTCCTATCTTGTCATGCAACTTTATCAAGCCAACAACAAAAGTAAAACAAAACAATCCTTAAAAGAACAGGTTCTACTTTGCTTTGTTTGAATACCAAAAATAAATAAAAATAAAACAAACCTTAATCGAATCTAAAAAAGATAAATGATGTTGAAAATGGAAACAAGGTCTTACAATTACAAGATCTCAATCCATGTTGAGGATGACATACAATAAATTCAATAATTTATTCATTCAATTTCTATTTATGTCAACACCTTTTTTTCTAATTATGTTCAGTCAATTTGGTGTTTGAAGTTCTAGCTCATTTTTAAAATTGTAAAATCTGCCTTTCGGTCACTATAGTTTTTTTTTTTAAATTCAATTCTCATCAACTACCAACTTAATTGATCAAGAATCCTTCATCTAAATTTGAAGTGTTGACTTCATAACTTCTCCAATCACCATAGTGGCATCAACTCGACATCACCACTTATATGTTTACAAACAGGATTGGTAAGCTCCCAAGGTTAGGGTCATTCCTAGACCCATACCTAAACCTTGAGGGTTCATTTGTGATGACTCTACCTATGTATCTCCCCATGGGAAGTTAGAGGCTTCGTAGTTCACCTACCACTATTAGAGGGAGTTAATTCTCTCCTATATGAGATCTATGATCTCACCTTTAACCATAACTATCTATTAATTATAAACTATCAACTTAATATAATGATAATAGTTTTCCATCAAGTGTTGGTCCATACCAAACATTACCAATCCTTAATGTACAAACATACAAAAATAAACAAGAGTCATATCATACCATAATCCCAAGATCACATAGAAAATGACTATCTCAATCGTACATCACATATACACAAGGTGACTAGCTCATACACATCAAAAGTGCAACATTGATTGGCTCATATGCACATCACAATACAACAATGACTATTTCATATGCACATCACAAGTAAAACAATGAGTAACTCACATTACACATCACAAGTACATCAATACATATCACAAGTAAAAGATTAACTAGATTTAGCACACATCACATATACACAGTGATTGACACCTCCACAATGGCTAGCTAACATTTTTACTTAGTGCATCCTAGATAAAAAAGAATTATTAGTGCATTGCACACTACACCATATATCCCATCCTTTTATTTGGTCTTCTGCACCATGAAAAAACTAGAAAGAGGATTCAAGGTGTATCCCATACTATTTCGAGGGTCCATCGTAAACCCAATGAGGCCAAGTATACAATTTGACAACTAGGAAGGGGAAGTTGGTGCATCCCATACTACACTAGGGGGGTTCATCTTTCATCCCAAAGATTTCCACAAGTAGTGAACCTATCTAGCCTGGTGGATTCCAACTTCAATCGCTTATAGGAAATTGACAACAAGTATGCCTACCCAAGAAGAAGTAGTTTCCTACAAGTACCACCTTGTGACCTTAGTGATATTTCCAACTATCTTCTTCACAACCTAGGTAAAACCTCCAACATCAATCACCCCCATGCTTTAGGTGACTACCAGTTAACCCTCTTGATACAAAAATTAGCTTCAATTATCATTACCAACATGATAGGGTAACTACTCATACAACTAATACCATATCAAATCTTGAATAGCCCCTAGAAATCCACCTCTATGAATTAAAGGTGAATGTTGACAAATCCAAAAGATACAAAAATAGCTCGAGGAATTCACCATTGGCATGCCGAATGACAACTTTCTAATTTTTATCATATCATAATCAAGGTGGCCCCTAGAAATATGCCTCCATGAACTAAGTGAATGTCAACTAATCGCTAGCAATAGCCTAGACATCGATCATTGATATGGGACCCAATGATTGCCTATCACTGCTCAAATACCCTAGAGGATCACAATTGTGTAGGTTATACATAACATGATTCACAATACTCATCATGTGACCTATAAAAATAAATTTTAATCAACAAATCCAAGATCTTATACATAAAGACATCTAGATATGGAGTTGGATTTCACAAACACATAAAAGTTACATGGATCCAACATTAGATGGTGTTTACCCAAAATGTATACATAATCAAATACAAAATATAAAGTAATCAAATCCCTTACTTCATTCAATTTATTCTTCAAAAGCACACCATGTACATATTAAATACAAGTTATTAGATTTCCTTTACTTGTTCATACCTATCTAGTACCCATTTCAGCCTCAAATTGAAGCTTATGGAGGAGGGAAGGTCAAAAAGATAAGAACAACCCCATATCTTGGAGTTATACCCCCTAAACCATCCCCTCAAGGACTTGAGATCATAGGGGCATCATTTTCTTAAGGAATTCCTACGTACCCACTTCCAAACAAGATCGAGGTCACACATAGTTCTACTTACATAGTCTCTTAAAGGATGTCTACACAAAGGTTCCCATAACCATGGTTTTATTAATTATTATTTCTTACTGCAACAAGGTTCATTTAAATTATTCTCGATAGTTAATATTACTTAACAAAAAATACAAAATTGTTAGACCATTCCTTGTTTAGTAAGCCTACCTATAACACGTCCATCTAAGGACATCAATATCTATAATTAGATCTTACCACCTTTATCACTCAAAATGAACCAATTATACCAAGCCCCAAAAGTCTAATTTGGGTAATGGATACAATGAGCATAAATGATACATCACATTTATGAAAACCTAGTAAGTAGGTTTTGCTAGCCCATTCACTTAGTAATAAAATGGCAACCCACAAAAATTAGTTTCATATTACTATATTGTTGACTAGATAATTTTATTAGGATTTATCCTTGTCAATCTCCAAGGAAGGTGATGAAACCTAAGAGCATTCCATCCTATTGAAGTGTGGAAACACAAAAGAAATGAATTCCTACCTCCCAAACTAGTTTAATTACATAACAATTCTACATTAAATTTTAATATATAATATTCAAACTCTGATACATTATTTCAATATATAGAGTAACAAGAGATTACTAAATATTTAAAATGAACAATCATCCTCCTTATCACTTTATTGGCAATAATTAAGGTAGCAATGAAAATTGTCACCTTTGAAAATTTCACACTAGGTTTAGCTCCACCTTATGTGCTTGGACCTAATTATGCATTTAATTGTCCATTTTATAAATATTTTTGAAAAATCAAATAGTGGAAATGAAAATAAGCATTTAATATTTACCCTTGATGTTTAAGACCTCAAAAATGATGAATTTAAACAAGGGTGCCCAACACCCTTGTCTAGCCATTTTTGGCTCCAATTTGAATATGTTGGTGTAGATATTTTATTATTTGAAAATTTAAATTTATTTTTTAGCTATTAGTATTTGATTTTTTAGAAATTAGAAGAATTTCATATAAATACAAATCTTTTTCACCATTTTACTATCCTAGGTTGGCTAGTAACTCCTTCCTTAAATTTCACAACAAAGGTGCATAGTTCATACTATATTCATCTCAACTGCATATCATATTTTTCATAAACCTTTGCATTAGCATCATTCCCCTTTTAGACTTGGTCATACTTTAGATTATAGTGAAGTTATCATTACCTCATTTAGACATTCTCCAAATACCAGAAACACCAGAAAATAGGTTCATTACATTTAGGCATATCTTATTCCAAAAATACCAAAAACATAGTCTTAATCTCATATCATTTGCATTCCCCATTTTGAGCAAATCTTCTTATGGTTGAAACTAGATTACAAAAGAAGTGCAAAGCCATGAATTTATTTCATGATGATGAGGACATTTACAGCTACACTACCACTTTAAATGTTGGAAACACATCTAATGATCCACATGATAACACTTTTGGAACATAAGACAACAAAAATTTGGGACTTTCATCTCACGAGCAACCAAAGATAACAAACCTTTTTGAACAATTCCTCATTAGGGATAAAGATGGAAATGTATACATGGAAGAGGTAGAGGCCCTTGCTCAAAATCCTAAATTTTCCTCTCTATTGGATGAAATTGTCATGCTAGACCCTCAAAGATTCTTGGCTAAGCTATTGCATGAAGGAGTTAAATTACCCCAAGGATTTGATTTTGATACCTTGCATGTTGCAACACCACCAAAAGACAACAAACAAACAATCCAAGGACAATATTCACCACAACTTATAGTTTCCATGCCTATTGAAGTGACAAGCCAAAATACCACAACCACCAACATTGACACAGTCCATGACACAAACCGCATCACAACCATTATTCATGACACAACCCTTGGGTTCAACATTTACTTCCTTTGGATCATCATATAAGGCCATAGGGGTATCCACATCTAACATCCTCGATAAACCTAAGCCAAGAAAGGTTTTTATCCAAGGATCTCAATCAAAAACAAACACCATTTCACAATGTCCTCTTGTCAATACCAACATCTTGCAAGGGAAAAACATGAACATTCCATCTAGTCAAAACATAAAAATTTCACATGGCCATAACTCTTCTCAACAAGGACAAGGATAAAAAACAACACACACATCAAACCCTTTCAACATACCATATGGATCCTCTTTTGGACATCAAAATCCACATGGACAAATACAATACAACATGGCCACCTCACACATTCCAACATATACATCACATGTTCATACTTATGGCCACGGTCAAAATCCATCCTACATGCACCACATGTCATCTCAACATAATACAATCATGGGACCTCAACATAATGTCACCCAAAATCCTATAATAGATGCCTTGAATTCTCAAGTGGCTTCTTTACAAAAACAAATGGAAGAAAAGCAACTATCAAACAAAAAAATGTACACATCACATGATTTACATCCATATCCATACAATCCTAGCATTTACATGTCACCTTTCCCTCATGGGTACATTATACCTAAATTCACTAAATATAAGGGAAAGAAAAATCCACTTGAACACATAAGGGAATTTCCTATGATGTGTGTAAATGTGGCCTTTGAACACACTTACCTGATGAGACTGTTTCCTAGAAGTATTGTCAGTCCTGCACTTGAATGGTTTGCATTACTACCTAAAGGATCTATAAAATCATGGGATGAATTAGCAAACAAGTTCATTGAAAACTATGCCTATAACATTGATAATGATATCACAATAGCCAACATATGCCACATGACACAAGACGAGGGTGAAACTTTCAATAAATTTTTCCAAAGATGGCGTAGCATGGCAAGTCAATGTCTTGTTGAAATTACTAAGAAAAAAAAATTTAACATGTTTGTTGAGAGTCTCATATCTAAATTAAAACATTGACTACAAGTACAATGTTGTACAAACTTTTCAAACTTGGTAGAAAAAAGGTATGACCATGGAAAAAGTATTAATTGTACAAGGTGAACTTTCATATGGGAATAAAAGTACACAACAAACTTCCTCCAATGACAAAGCTAAATATTGGGCAAGAAATAAACATGTGACCAATGATGGTATTGTTGATGCAAAGGTGGTCAATAGGAATGTTCCCATTCTGACACTTTGAGGACCTTAGATACAAAAAATGCATCACACATCCCCACACCAATGGAAAATGCAATCCAAAATAAACAAGAAAGAGATTCCCCAAGACAAGCAAGAAAATACCCATGAAGATAATTCACTCCTTTACTAGAGCCCATTGAATTCGTCCTAAAGAAGCTAGTACAATCAAATTTCATACAACTCCAAGAGCCCAAACCATATAATCTAGGACAATTCAAATCTTCTTGGTGGGATGACAATGCTTTATGTGAATACCACAACATCAAAGGGCATAAGACCTCATCATTCTATCAGTTGAAGAACATGATTCAAGACCTAATAGAAAATTGTACCATAGAGGTTGAGGGACAATAACAAACTTCCAATAAAGATCATACGATTTTCAAGAATTCATTGCAACACCATGGAAAAGCCTCCAGTTTGGGTCAAAAGATAGAAAACCATGCCAATTATACCAACACCTCTTTTGAATACACAATTATTAACCACCCCCAAGCTCCTAATGATTAGGTTAATATAATCACCATTAAGAAGCAACCTGAAATTGTTGTTACCACTCGTAGAGCTAAGATTACTATATATGCTCCTCCTCCAAAGTAGCCACTATCCAAAGCCCAATATAACCTTGTTGACCAATTAGGAAAGACACCCGCATAAATTTCCATCCTTGATCATTTGCGCGTATCACCTAAACACAAAGGTATCCTTGATAAGGCTCTGAAAGAAACCTCTATCCCTATGGACCTGGACGTCAATTGATTTGAATTCATTGTTGGATACTTGGCCAAAACCCATCATGTCTACTTTTTTGATAAAGATTACTCTACATCCAATTCAAACCATAATGACCCATTACACCTTGAGGTATTAATTAATAAATGCAAGGTCAAACGAGTCCTAGTAGATGGAAGAGTTGGATTGAACATTTGCACTTTAAAACTAGTGAAGGAATTGGGCCTATCTGAAATATGTGTGGATACATCTAAGAGCATTTTCATCAAAGCCTATGATGATGAAGAATGTTCTTCTGAGGGTATTACCACACTACCTATGAATGTTGGACCTGAAGTACTAGATACCACATTCCAAGTCCTGAATCTTGAGCTACCATACAACCTACTCCTTGGCCAACCATGGATCCATGCAATGAAATTCATTCCATCGACATATCATCAATGTTTAAAGTTTCTTTATGAAGGAACTAGAATTGTAGTCGTAGGTGATCCGAACCCATTTCAATATTGCAGTAATCTAAAAGGGACAACTCAATTCCAAGTTCATGTCAACCAAGAAGCCTCATCATCTCGCTATATTGATCCATCTTCATTGACCAAGTCATCCACTACATTTACTCCACCATCCAACTGCAAGGTCCAAGTTGATGACATGGGATGTGGAGAATACCGTATGGATAATTTATTGGAAAAAGATAATAATGTCGCTAAGAAGGTTCATAATTCAAACAATGATGGCAAGATAGCTACAACGAGAATGCAAAAAGATGGTCATGCTTGGATTGAAACCTTTTGGGACCCTGATGATACATAAAACTTTGCCATATCTACTTCCACTCAATATTTTCATATCTATGATAACCCTCTGCTTGACCAAGACATCTACGATAACCCCCCTTTGATCATGACCTTGTTGAGGATATCCAATAATCATCCTTCCATCCCACCTACCCTAGGCTAGGATATGAATCTCCTATTTTCGCCTCTACTAAGCCATATTGCCAAGTCTTTAAGGATGTGTAAGCGTCCTTTGATGTTAACAATACTAAAAGGGTAAAAGCACAAAGCCGTGTCACACTTTATAAAGGAAACGGCCAACGTTGATCCAATTTTTAAACTTGAATCACTAAAAAGTGGCATATATGTTTTGAATTTTGAAATGATGTAAACTAGTAAAATATGTATTTTTTAGTATATTTTATGTTTGTATTTCTTTTAAAAATATAAAAATTTATTTTAAACTAGTTTGTAATAAATTAAAACTATATTTTAGTTGCTGATAAAATGCTAAAAAATGAAGTTGCATGGGACGTCAAACTTTTTATAGTAATTTTTTTTTTCTTTCAAATTTTTTGTGTGTATTTATAACTTGAAATTGTAGTGCATGGATATATTTTTTTTTCCAATTTTGATAAATATATATTTTTAAATAAATATTAAAATGTGCATGAATAAAAAAACAACTATTTTCATCGGACGTCAACTTTCATATTAAATATTTATCTAAAATGGAAACAAAATTATACCATCTTAAAATAGATTCTCTTATCTAGTGCATCATATTTTTTTCAATTTTTTTTAATAAGTTTTAGTATTTTTTCTTGGCATAGTAATCAACCTTATATTTTTTGCTAAAAACCTACTTTTAGTAAAAATAAAAGATAAAATATAAAAAATAATTAAACTTTTAAAATAAATATATTTTTGAAAACTGCACTTATGGATCTACAAAAGGGTATTTTTATATTTTTAGAAAAATGTTGTTTACATTAGCAAGAGTTATTGAAACTTCAAGTTTTTCAAATAATTTATTTCTTTTGGTAAATTGGACTCAAAGTGATGCACCACACATTTTTAGCCAACAATTTTAGTTGAAAAAGTTGTGGAAGCATCTAACTTAGCTAGAATGAATCTTACTAGATCATATATTTGACCAAAATTGATTTTTAGTTAGAAATACTTAAATTCAGTTGTGTTGATAAGTTGGCTGAAAGTGTGACACAACTTTGTGCTTTTACCCAAAAAGGATAGCCCCAAAGATTCCATTAATGGCATCATCACTCCCATTCATCCACTAAACATCCCTATCACTTCACCGACTTCCTCCATCTCCCTCACATCCACTCACATCATAGACATGGATCAACAAGTTATAGCTCAAGAAAAGAATAACGAAAAAGCTCCAATGAACGAGCTATCTTTAAAAGGAGATTAAAAATCAAAAGATATAATGCACACAAAAGAAGATAAAGAAAAGTCCCTTAGCCAAAATAAAAAGCTATTGGAAAAATCAAAATCAAAAGAAGATAAAGATGAGTCCCCTAGACAAAATAAAAAGCTATTAGACAAATAAAAAATAAAATTCAAAAATAAAAATGAGAAAAAGTTAATCTCCAAGTATGTCTCCATCAAAAATCATTGGGGGCATCTATCAAGCCAAAAAATTAAAAAAATATCTTGTTGATCCAAGGTCTCCATCCATGTCACTCGCACTCATACCATATATTCCATTCCATCCGTCCATGTTCACATATCCATTGTATCCCTCCATTGGCAATGTCTTTCAATGTATCTTTCATGACAACCCCTTCTCGTACTCTAACTAATTGGTTGTCCAAGCTCCTTTTTGGTTGAAGCCTGATGGCCCACGTAGTGTGAACATTAGAGACCCTACCATAGCCTCTTTCATTTGCCACATCTATCATCCTTCATATTTTCCACTTGTAATCCTCATCCCGATTGGGTCCTTTCATCCAACACGGTCATCCACACAAGATCAGGGAAAAAATGAAAAAAAAATGAGAAAAATTAATTATTCTCATCCTTATCTTATTGAGCTATCTTGTTGCTCAAGATAAGATTAGGGTTATGCATCTTTGCTTTTATAAAGAAAATCATATCTTGTAATTAAGTATTCCTAAATAATATTATGTTGCACATCTTTTGCAATAACTCTTCTTTTTCTAATTTTCTCTTATGTGGAAGGCTTTTCTAGTTTGCATTTTAGATCTTGGTTTCTAACATGGTATCAGAGCCTTGATTTGCAACCCCTTCTTAGATTTTTGAGAAAATCATTACAGAGTTCATTCGGGATTCCTCGAGGGTATCATTCCTTGATTTTATTTATGAGGAGGTTTTGGATCAGATCGGGCTTCACCATTGGATTCATAGCATTGGAAAAAGTCAGGATTGGCTTTTATTTTGTAGATTTTGGCCATCATTTTCCAGATCTGTGAGGGTTTCAAGCTCGAAGATTTTTCGCAAGCTCTAGGGGTAGCTCATTTTTTAGGGCACTTTGGGCACAAATGTAGGTCAACATTGTGTTTGCAACGGCCAAAAACCCTAAGATTGCCTTTTGTTTCATTGCTTTTAGAGAAAGTTGTTTCTGAGGCAAAAAAAATTTCCCTAGGGGGCCGTATGACCTTCCCAACACGCTTCTCGATGCTCAAAAATCAATTTTTTTTTAAAAAAACACATTTTTTTGAAGTTCAGACTAATGCCTCCAGTTCAGAAGAAACCTGCCCCCTGGCGGCCACCGGTCCGTCGTTGCTCAGCTTTCACACCGTCAGGTTGTTTTTAGCCCTTGCGGGCTCCACCACAGGCCGCCTTGGTCATATGGAGGATTGGGGGCCCTCCGCCAGCCCTTGAGGGCTTCAATACCTCTGTTGTCAGTCATGTGGGGGGACCAAGCGCTATGTGCCCAACCCTTGCCCAACCGCCTAGCCCTAGCATAGGTCATACTGATGACCAAGGGCCCACACCTAGATCTGCCAATAAGAGAATATTCTTTGGGGATTTTGGCGACAATTTTGGAATATTCCGGCGAGCTTTAGAATATACCGGTGCCAAATTTTTTCTTTTGATAGGGGGCATTTTCTTGCCTCGACGGCCTCCAAGTTGTGAATTTTTTTCCTGTGAAGTGCTCACGTCAGTGTGACATCACCTGGCCGTACGACACTCCAAGCCCTCTCCTAGCCCTAATTTTCCCTAAAGGAGCACTTTTTTTCTTTTGGGTATAACTTGGGCATACGGTATCGAAATTGAGCAAATGAGATATCGCCGAAAATATGGTTCTGAGAACTTTCTAGTGGTGTAGGTTATTTTTCAGTAGTTTTCTATTTATATGAATTTATTTTTGTTTGAAGTGAAATTTTTAATTTTGGCTTTCAAGTTCATAACTTTTTGCCACGATCTCTGATTTTTGTCTTCTTTGCGGTGTTGGAAAGGTATTGAGGAGCTCTATTTTTCTATTCATGAAATTTTTTATATATCTATCCCAAGTTTATAGTCATTCCAAATTTGTTCTGATGGGTTTTTTGGAGATTACTTGGATGTTTTGGCAGTTAGAAAGGTGAAACTTGAATATCTGTACTTCATTTCAGTACCACATAATTTTATTTTCAGTTTATGCATGTTTAGGATTCTCTCCTTTTACAATCATTGGGTTATTGTAATAAATGAACTAAGATAAAGTTTCATAAGGGGGGTTTCTTGCATAGTAATCTGATTAGAGTGTGCATGCACTTTGATCTCCATATTCATCTTGATTTGTTGGCAACTCGTATGGGTTATCTGGTTTCTTAGTTTCTTTTGGCCAATTTTTTCTCTAGTTTGACACATATCAGATTCATTGGTTCACACTTCAGTTGAGAGATTATGTTTCTTGATCTGCATTGGTTTAGATCCTTCTTAGTTTGAGGGCCATGTTTTTATGGTTAATGTTCCAAAGTCTTCATGGACCTCCTTCACATGGAATATTTTTAGTCACGGTTTGGCATCGGCATCGAGATACACAGTTTCCAGATTTTTTCTTCATTTCATCTACTGTTGCTTCACAGATTCTAGGGTTGTTCCAGTTTGTGAGTTTTCCAGTGTTCCGTGGCATTGGGTCTACTATCACATTATGATTCCATTTTTGGTTTCTTGTAGACAAAAGTATCTTTCCTTACTTTTCAAATTACGGTTCCAGTGTTACTCCATAGTGTTCTTCCAATGTTTCTTTACAATAGTTATCTCATTGTAGGGGGGTTTTTTCCCACTGGGTTTTCCTTCTCTACCTCATTTTTTCATTTGTACTTGGGTACTTGATTAGGCCTTGTTACGAGGACCCATTCATTCATGCTTTCTTGCATTCATCTTAGTTTTAGGTGCATGCTTTTTTAGTCTCCCTAAGTTGCACTTATGGGGGGCTATTAGTGTAATTAATATTTAATTACACTTGCATAACTTTACTTAGGTAATATTTAATTCCTAGGTTAATTATTATCATCCTTATCTTATTGAGATATCTTGTTGCTTAAGATAAGATTAGGGTTATGCATCTTTTCTTTTATAAAGCAAAGCATATCTTGTAATTAAGTATTCCTGAATAATATTATGTTGCACATCTTTTGCAATAGCTCTATTTTTTCTAATTTTCTCTTCTGTGGAAGGCTTTTCTGGTTTGCATTTTAGATCTTTACAAAAAAATGAGAAAAAGTCTTGAAAAAAATATTAAAAAATGAGAAAAAATCCTAAGAAAATACAAAAAGAAAGAAGAGAAAATGTCCAAAAAAAACAAAAAAGAAAAAGTCCCCAAAAAGGTCACCCTAATGAAAACTGCAAAAGAATCTTGGTGACAAAAAACAAAAAAAGTAAAAAGAAAAATTTGGTCCAATGGTGAAAACCTGGTAAATAGGCACCTTGAATAAGTACCATGGTGAAAACCTGGGAAACAGGCACCATGAGTAGTCAATCTTTGCTTCGTCATCTACTATCACTCTATCTAATCTTTTGCCTAAATTCATACTAATACCTTTACTTTCCATCATCTCCCATTTGACATCCATTATCAGGCCTTGTCATCCATATCATGACTCCTAAAAGGTTGACGTCTTGCATATTTTTCCTGCATCATCTGTTCATGATAAAACTTGTCACATCCCATCCCTATTGGTTTGTCTTATGCCCAACTAGGGCAATATCCTTGACTTGGACTAGATTTTGCACTCATCATTGGAAGTCACTATGCTAAAAAAAACCCATACAAATCATAAAATGTCATAAAAAAATCCAAAAGAATCAAATATTCCCAAAAAACAAACAAAATCAAAAGATGTCAAAACCCAAAAACATTGAGATAACTTCCAAAAATCCCAAAGTAGTAGAGTGAAAATCAGTCATGTCAGTCTTTGTCCTTGTCGAACTACATTGCCTCTACAACTGGACATAGGCAAGGCCATTTATCAATGTGTCCCTGAGGTCCCCTAGGTTAATCCTTTTAGGGTTTGTTAGGTTAGTCAAAATAAATTAGACATTGTCAACTCAGACATGACATAATCATCTGCATTTCTAACAAAAATCTTGAATTAACAAGAAAATTTAGCCAACAAGTCTCCAAGTCAAATTAATCATTTGTCAAATCAATAAAAGCAGTCAAATTGATTAAAACGAATGGTCTTATACAAGATGTTTCTTTCTTGAAACCAGACCTTTTCATTGTCACACTTTGTCATTTTCCTTATACAGGTAGTTGCATGATCGAAACTAGACTTGACATCTTATATGACATGTTTCTTTTCCTAAAACTAGGCCTTGTCAAAACAATCCATCTACCACTCACTTCATCACTTAACACACTAGAAAACACCTGTTCGAAAATAATAGGAATGGTTGTTGACCTTTTTGGTCTATTTCGTCTTATTTTTTTAGATTATCTTTGGTCATGTTACTAGCCACCTCAAGGATGTCCCATGAAGGATTTAGAGGAGTGATGATGTGTCATGACTCATCTTTTATTTGATTGTTGTCTTTGGTTTTTCTGTGACTGTCTATTTTACAAATGGATGACCTTGCACACCTTGGTCTATGTCATACCATGGTGTTGGTTGTCCATTTGTCACATTTTACCGCTCTATGATGATAAAGCACTTTGTAAAGCACACGAAGCTTCATCACCTTCATCTGTCATTATCCATTCCCTTCATCATTGCATCTTTTCTTCATCATCCTTAATAATTTCCCTTTGTCATTTTTCTCCTTCATCTTCTAAGTCCTCTCATCCATTTCGAGAGCACATTCATGTTTTTGGAACCCACCTGTCTTCTTGAGGGGGCTACCTCTACCTCCTCATCATCCTTCCTCATTATTTCTTACACTGGGGCATATCTTTTTCTTTGAAACAATGCGACATGCTACATTGTCTCAAAGAGGGGAAAAATGTAGACACATAAAATGTCCTTTTAATCATTTTATCCATTGCATATTTCATTTAATCATCCACATAATCACATCACCATATTCATAAAATCATTTAAATCATTTATCATTTATCCATTAAATTATTTATAACCATTCATTCATATCATTTAATTTCATTTAAATCATTTATCATTTATCCATTAAAATATTATAAGCATTTATTCATAACCATAATCCATTTACATAAGCATTTAGTTACTTATCCATTATTTATCGATTTGCATATTTCATTATCCCATTTCATAAATATTTGTTGTTTCACTAATTATAAGCATATTCATAAATCATTTAACCATTTTGTAAATCTATTAATTCATCAATTTGCATAAATTATTAATTTATCCATATGCATTAATCATTAAAATGCATTCATATATTTCATTAAATAATTTAAATTCATAAATAACTTCCATGAAATTAGCTCAAAATGCACATTAAACTCA
This sequence comes from Sequoia sempervirens, assembly GCA_007258455.2. NCBI lineage: Eukaryota > Viridiplantae > Streptophyta > Pinopsida > Cupressales > Cupressaceae > Sequoia > Sequoia sempervirens. Next base: position 223,932,394 of record VDFB02000003.1, on the reverse strand, counting down.
CAAATCACTTCCATGAAATTAGCTAAAAATTGCACATTTTGACCTTCCAAACATGAATCATGGCATAAATCACTCCACTAATTCCTCATTTCTCATTTTGACATTGGGAATTCATTTATAAAATCCTCCTCCTTCTCACTTTTGGGAGGAGACATTTTGATACACATTTTTTGATTTCAATCTCTCTTATTTTCATTATAACTTATTGTTGCACTTACGCTCATAAAAAATTGAGAGCATCAAATGCATAAATCAAGAACTATGGTGAAATAGGAAAATAATGAAGCTTGTTTTCCTTTGAATTCATTTATTTTAGTTTTTTCTACATAGGTTAGTGTGAATTTTGCATATGTTTTCATTTGGAAAGGCTTTATTGATGTAATGTTGAAAATTCTTTAAATCTGATTAAAGTTTCAATTAGCCTTTTCATTTTCAGCATCTACATTACCTATACAAAAACATCAAATATACACTCTATTAACAAAAAATATATAATACCTTAAATTATGGACAAAAAATATTATTATTAAGAAAACTAATACTTTACAAATTTCAATTGTATTCAATTGAGAAAATGCAATTTATAAAGAAAAAAATTATTTAAAAATTATTTTCCTAATATTACTTATTAAAATAATTGGTAATTAATTGATTTATATTGCAAGTAATGGATACATTGTAAAATATGAAAATGACATATGGTTCTATTTTACATTTGCACAATCAACTTCCAACTAAAAATAACTAATATGGAAGTGCAAAAAACAATCTCCTAATATGCACAAATTCTTTTTAATCTTTGTTGCATTGCTTCTCACATAACAATAAAGAAGTGCACTATAAAATAGGGTTTACGACGATGTATAATGCTCAAAATAAATGTAGAGATGTAAAAAAATTTATACATAAGCCATATTCATATTATCCATCTAATTATGCCTTCCAAATGTCTTTGTTTATTATAATGTACTCTATGGATTTTAATCTCGATTAACTCCTACATCAAAATAATCACCCCCAATACCTTAAATTTTGGACAAAAAAATTATTATTAACAAAAATAGTAATTTACAAATTTAAATTGTTTTCAATGCAGAAAATGTGATTTATTATGAAAAATTTTATTCAAAAATTATTTCCTACTATTACTTATTAAAATCATTAATAATTAATTAATTGAGATTGGAAGTAGTGGATACATTATAAACAATGAATTTTACATTCCCACAATCAGCTTCTAGCTACAAATTATTGATATCAAAATGCAAAAATCAATCTCCTAATATACACAAATTCTTTTTAATCTCCATTGGATTGGTTATCACTTAACAATAAAGAAGTGCACTATAAGATGGGGTTTAAAATGTTATACAATGCTCAAAAAAATTGTAGAGATGTAAAACAATTTCTACCCAAGCCATATAGATATCTTTTACTGCACACATAGCTTTTCTTTCTTTTTAAATTCACTTTGCTCTGCAAAAAACAAGCTTTCTCCTTTCCCCCATTGAGCTACCTTTTGCGGTTGGCCCCTACCAGCTGATCATTGCATGTGGTGCATGTGATTGCTAGTTTACAAGGAGCATTCACTATAGGATAACTTAAATTCAGAATGCTAAAAAGAACATACTTGCATCAAGATTCACATCTTTGCTTGCTTGGCATCTACCAATACTTGCCTGAATTTGTAAAGTCTTTTAAGGGTGTTGACTATGAAGAACTTGACTCTCAGAATCTAGCGATTTCCTTAAGTAGATTTTAAATTCTAGCAATCCTTAACTTAAAATTTAGGAATCATGGTGAACATAACCACAAAAATTATGTATTTAACTAAATCAAGCCTACATCCCAAAGGTTACATCTTTGCTATTCAAAAAATTGATAGGAGATCCTAAACTTGTCATAGTTTTGATAGAGTAAGAACATTAGAACATTAATTTGTAGATAACTGATGACTTTATCAAGCCCCCTTGAAAAAAGATAGAAAACCATAGAAAATCTTTCTCTTTTTTGCAATTTTTTTTTTTCTATTGGTGAATCTCTCTTTTTTAAAAAATAAATTAATTTTATTAATAAAAATTTTAAATCACAAAAGAATTAAAGAAAAAATTGGAAAATCTTGACAAAAAATAGACAAATGTATTAATTAGCATAATACATTCTTTCATTTAAAAAAATTAAATTCCTATGGAAAAGTAAGGTCTTGAGGATTGTAGCTCTGATTGACTAGTTTAAGGGGTAATGATCATGTCTATAATTTCCTACTTTCATAGTATTTTAGATCAAACACTATATGTTTTAAATCATTCCTAAATTATTTTTCACAACCATTGATTCAAATGTAATCTAACATTTTGTATTCTATTTTGGGCCCTATGGGTGTTGGAACTCTACAGATACATTTTGACCCTTATAATTTAACACAATTTTGGGTTGAATGGGCATTAGAAATTTGTGGGTATTAACTTATGGAATATAACCCCTGTTGGGAAAAATGATCTGGGGCATCTCAGAGAAACCTCCAAGAATAGTGGTGCCTTTGGTAACTTCATTTTGAAGATTGCCTCAAAGGCACGTACAACTATGTCCTAATGCGGAAACAGACACAATTAATTTCCCACATTGATCCTTCTGAGAGAAGCACATGTAAATTCAATAGCAAGAAACAACACAAATGAAAGATAAAATAGAAAACTAGAACACACAAATTTACGTGGGGAAAACCCTTTCGGGTAAAAAACCCCACACTCCAAAGAATGAGCCATTGTATTATTCAGCAACTGAAGGTTACAATACAATTCAGGCTCATAGTCTTTTTAGAGATTACATCTTATTCATTTTGGATACAACTAGTAGAAAATGATCAGACCAGACAACCTTCACACTTTTACAATGTAGTGCAGATTATCATGAGTGAGATCAATCATGATCCATGATCAGAAGAGATTCCAGTAGAATAACCCTACCTCTCTCTTCCTCTACTTTTTCCTCATGGCCTCGGCCTTTACACTATCTTCTCTCAGTCTCCATGCTTCTATTGTTCTCACTGACTCTTCATGTTCCTCTTGCAACTGTCGGATCACAATCTCTAGCTCAACATCATTATCATCGAAGATGTTTCTATTTCCTCATGTAGATTTTTCCCTTCCACACAAAAATGGTTGCAATGATCTCACAGCAAACAGTTCACATTTTGCTCACTCTGATTGGTCCAAATCACACCATGGAGGATAGTCTTCATTTTGTCAAGGGCATTCAACCTGTGTCGTATGGCAGTGAGACACTAATCATGTCTCCCCGATGCCACAAGACTGATTGCACATCTATCGCCAAGAGTCGCCTCCATTGGCAAGACATTACACCGAGTCCAGAAAGCTATCACTCTAACTTTCCCTTGTTGCCAAGACATCTTATTGATGATTAACACTTGTATCGCTATTCGACATGACCATCGCTAGTCGGTGAGAGGTCATACTGATATTCAAAGGTTACATCAACTTCAGCACTCTCATTGGCGAGACAATCACCACTCGATGAGACATCATACCAATAACCACAAGTTATTCTGAAGTGTTCATCAGTCAGAAAGACTATCTCTTTTCCTAAGAGATCATACCGAGCCTTTATGTTATACCGAACCCCAAACAACAGTCAACAAGACTTATTGCTTTCGTTGAGAGGTCATACCGACATCAGGATTCCCATCAGCAAGACAAACACTCTTTGCCAAGACATCATATCGATGCCTTCAAGTCATATCAAAGAGCCCAACCTTCGGCCAGACATTCCACATCCACTGAGACTTCATACCGAAGTCCTTGTGTTTCTCTAATGATTCCATTTGCTAGGAGTCTCACTAAAAACACCCGATCACATGTAGCTTTGTTGGCCAGACTTACCACTATCGATGAAACATCATACTAAGCTCAGGAGTCATATCAATGTCCAATGTCAGTGAGAGAATCAATCGTCGCCAAGACTTCTTACTGAGGCTTCCATGTTATCCCAAAACCACTGTTCACCAAGAGTCACCCCGACATCCTAGTGAGTCGTTGTCGATGAGATAGCCCACCATCGCTAAGACTTCTTACCAAAGAAAATGGGTTACACTGATGACTCCTTTTGCCACAGGTCTCCACGACATCCGTTAAACACCAACTTGTCGGCCAGACATCTCCTAGTCACCAAAACTTCATATCGATAGGAGCAAGTCATACCGATTACCACATCGGCTAGACAGACCAAAGGCCATGCCGATATTAGCAAGAATTCCTATTGTCACCAAGACATCATTTCGACAATCCAAGGTTATGCTAAAGGTTTCAGATGCTGATCACCAAGACATTCAGGAGGTCACAGCGATAGTTCACGATCAACTAGTAGGTCGGCTAGACATCTCCCCAGTCACAACGACCATGCTTTCTGAGAGGTTTCAGCTTGTGAGATTGAGGCACCAATTCCAACAATCTCCCACTTGATGAAGATCACATAGGCACCTCCAAAGCAACCAGAAACTAAGATCACACTAGCTCCACTAGTTCAGACCCCGCAAAGCTCAAGACATCCAACCAACAAGATTCCACAAATAACAGTCAACCGGACAATCTGCAACAAAGAACAGGCATCCAACTGCAACTCACTGAACAACAAAGCAACCAAAAAGAAACCAATCACAGCCTTCCAATAAACCACATAGACCTCAAACATGCTCTCATGCTCCATCAAGAATTCTGCACCAACATCCAAGATGTCCACCATTCAGGCAACAAACCCTGCCATCTTCCAACATGCCACCTGTGGAAGAAAGATTCAAGCCAAGGTGAATAAGCACCATTCCAATGAACACAAGCAAAAGATCCCAGTGATATCATCAACAAGATACTGCTACCACTTCATTGTTCTCAAATGCTATATAGAAGCAATATCAGCTTCAAAGCTTCAATTAGAACACAACAGTGAAGTCATTATCTAGAAGCAAGACAAAAAACTCCAGCTAGAACAATAGTCAAACTGATTGCTTCCATCAAACTGATAAACCCACACAACTGAAAATAACACCTACAGCTCGTGCTATTCCATCCAATCTCACATACCTCATAAGGTATTAGCATTAGTAAACTCATGCCACTCAAAAATAGACATCACAAGTCTACCAATAACGACACATAGAAAATGTAACCATGTAGTACCAAGGAAATATCCACAATGACATGCACATCCTGCAACAAACCGCTACAAGAAACATTGCTCTCACCACAAACCTTCACGACCACAGAGAGAAACTCTGCACATCATCTTCTTGTAGAACATCCTTCTACATACACTTCTAACAACCAGTTGTGTGAAGAATGATCTCCTTCACATCCCAAAAGAAAAGCCTTAACAACATCCATCCGTTCAATCACCAAGATCAAACCAACTTTAAAAACATGGATGTAAACCTCTCAAAGAAGACCAAACTACATCATTTCCCATTTCAGGAAATGAGCCCATACATTATCTCCTACCAATTCTCATCAGTAAATCACACAGAAACTGAAGGAGATAAAAGAAACTGTACAACTTCCACTATGAATCCTCTAGAACCATTAAAAAGCAATTCAAGATCCATATCATGAAAGTAAACATAAAAAACATTTGAAAGATATAAAGGGCCAAATACCTCTCAGATAAATTGCTGAGTAGACCAAGAGTGGGAACAAGAATACTTCTTCAAGATATACAAGCCATCATGACTAATCCAAGAGCTATCTCCTCATAGGTCTCTTATTGAACTCACATTCAACCAAGGTGTAGGATTTTTGGACTTTCTGCTAGAAAACTTCATCAAGAATACCAATCAGCAACACTTCTCTCATAAGAGAAAAACAACCTCACATTATTCTTCATGTATCCATGAGTACTAGCAACCAATCATCTCATGCTAAACTTTAGCTGCATTACTGCACTATCACGAAGTATCAAGAAAATAATCAAAGCACTCAAGACACAAAGAATTACTAGACCACTGTCAAAGCTCCAATCATCTGAATCAAGAACTTATCATGACACCATGATCTACATATCCCCTTAGGAGATACCATGCTTCAAGTGACTTCACCATAGTCTCAAGTACAATGCACAATGCCAAAACTCCAGTGCACAAATAAGAGTATACATGACATAAAGCAAACAGACTCAAAACCAACATCACCTGTCAAGCACCACCAACACCTCAGCCAAAGACTCCAAGCATCCTCCATGGATCCAAGATTTTTCCCATCTTCAAATAATGTCCATGCAAATGCAAAATAACCCTTCTGTAGGAAAAGGATCTAAAAGCTCCCCCTTGAAACATCTGCAACACTAAAGAAGACCATTCACCACCATGTGATGAACCCACAATCATTGCTAAAGCTCCCATTGAAACGTGACATCTGAGCTCTCCAAGCATCATGAACACCTACTTTAGGTTCCCATAACTGACTATTCAGGTACTCAATAGTATCCATCCTCTCATCTCAAAGCAATCATACCAATGCACAAGTGACCACAGACAAGGCCAACTAACAAGTCTGCACCAACAATGAATTAACCTTGTGGATAAAGACAGTCCACATCCAAGTTATCTCACTGCAGTCAATGGGTAGCTAATCCACCAACTACATAACTCATAGATCACAAACATGAAAACCCATCATCGCATTGGAAACTGCAACACTGAGATTTCAAAGAGAATAACCACGTAGACAACATGACTCAAACATCAGATCACGCCAAACCCGATTTTCCAATCATGTCCACAACGAGCACCATAATCAAGGAACCCACAAGCATCACCACAAGAATGTTGAGTGATAAATCACATACCAACACCCCCATGTAGAGAAGAAATCACACCTCCTCATACGATGCACAAAGCATGCATGTAGAACTGTAACTATCTCAACCAGCAACACCCCAAAAGCTAGGGTCTAGAAAATAGTTTAACAACAAATCCACATAATCACAAGTTTTTCTTAACCATGTAAAACCTGCAAAACCACAAAGCCATGCAAGTGCAAAACATCCTTAAAAAAGAAAAAAATAGTTCAAGAAATCTAGGCCCCTTTCAGGCCAAATCTAAACCACCATGTACATGCATTCAAGAAAGAGAAAGGCTATTTCAGAAGCTTGCAAATCATCTAATGATTAACTCTATAGCCTTTATGTATTCAAGGTTAACAAGAAACAATGCCTTCCAACACTAGGAAACACCACCTAGCATAATCACTCTCTTCCATGGCTGTGAAACAAACTAGGCTTCTCCATATCACCAAGGAACCTCTCACATAGACACCCAATATGGAAGCTTTACTGCTACACAACCAAGGAGCAAGAAAATCCACCTCATACACCAAGGTTATACTACTACCAACTAGGAGACATATATCACAAGAAAACAACATGATCAACTCCCTTTTTTCCATCTTCACCATCCTTCAAGCCGCGTGCTGTCTTCGAATATCATAAGACTTCCACTCACCAAAGTATCAATAAATCAATTCATTCCTCCAGATTTCCACCAGCTCAATAAACTGAGAAATATTCACAGGAGAAATACCCAGAATTAGCAACCAGAAGAAGGATTTGATACCACTTGTTGGGAAAAATGATCTAGGGAATCTCAGAGAAACCTCCAAGAATAGTGATGCCTTTGGTAACTTCATTTCGAAGATTGCCTCAAAGGCACATACAACTATGTCCTAATGCGGAAACATACACAGTTTATTTCCCACATTGATCCTTCTGAGAGAAGCACATGCAAATTCAATAGCAAGAAACAACACAGATGAAAGATAAAATAGAAAACCAAAACCCATAGATTTATGTGGGGAAAACCTTTTCGGGTAAAAAACCCCACACTCCAAAGATCGAGCCATTGTATTATTCAGCAACTAAAGGTTACAATACAATTCAGGCTCATAGCCTTTTCAGAGATTACATCTTATTCATTTTGGATACAACTGGTAGAAACTGATCAGACTAGACAACCTTTGCACTATTACAATGCAGTGTAGATTATCATGAGAGAGATCAATCACGATCCATGATCAGAAGAGATTCCAACAGAATAACCTTGCCTCTCTCTTCCTCTACTTTTTCCTCATGGCCTCGATCTTTACACTATCTTCTCTCGGTCTCCATGCTTCTCTTGTTCTCATCGGCTCTTCATGTTCCTCTTCCAACTGTTGGATCACAATCTCTAGCTCAACATCATTATCATCAAATATGTTTCCATTTCCTCATGTAGAGTTTTCCCTTCCACACAGAAATGGTTGCAACGGTCTCACAACAAACGGTTCACATTCTACTCACTCTGATTGGTCCAAATCGCACCATGTAGGATAGTCTTCACTCGGTCAAGGGAATTCAACCTCTGTCACATGTCGGTGAGACACTAACCGTGTCTGCTTGATGCCACAAGACCGTTTGGACATCTATCGCCAAGAGTCACCTCCATTGGAAAGACGTTACACCGAGTCTAGAAAGCTATCGCTCAGACTTCCCCTTGTCGCCAAGACATCTTACTGATGATCAACACTTGTATCGCTATTCGGCAAGACCATCGCTAGTCGGTGAGAGGTCATACTAATGTTCAAAGGTTACATCGACCTCAACACTCTCATTAATGAGACAATCGCCACTCGATGCTCAGACATCATATCGATGACCACAAGTTATTTTGAAGTGTTCATCAGTCAGAAAGACTATTCATTTCACTGAGAGATCATATCAAGCCTTTATGTTATACCGAACCCCAAACAACAGTCGGCAAGACTTATTGCTTTCACTGAGAGGTCATACTGACATCAGGATTCCCATCAACAAGACAAACACTCTTCGCCAAGACATCATACCAATGCCTTCAAGTCATATCAAAGAGTCCAACCATTGGCTAGAGATTCCACATTTGCTGAGACTTCATACCGAAGTCCTTGTGTTTCTCCGATGACTCCATTCGCTAGGAGTCTCACCGAAAATGCCCGATCACATGTAGCTTTGTCGGCCAGACTTACCGCTTTCGATGAAACATCATACCAAGCTCAGGAGTCATATCAATGCCCAATGTCAGCGAGAGAATCAACCATCGGCAAGACTTCTTACTGAGGCTTCCATGTTATCCCAAAACCATTCTTTTCCAAGAGTCACCCCAACATCCTAGTGAGTCGCTATTGGCAAGACAACCCACCATCGCTAAGACTTCTTACCGAAGCAAATGGGTTACACTGATGACTCCTTTTGCCACAGGTCTCCCCGACATCCGTTAGACACCAACCTATTAGCCAGACATCTCCCAGTCGCCAAGACTTCATATCGATAGGAGCAAGTCATACAGATTAACACATCGGCCAGAGAGACCAAAGGTCACGCCGATATCGACAAGACTGCCTATTGTCGTCGAGACATCATTCTAACAGTCCAAGGTTACGCCAAAGGTTTCATATGCCGATCACCAAGACATTCAAGAAGTCACAGCAACAATTCAGGATCAACTAGTAGGTCGGCCAGACATCTCCCCAGTCACAATGACCATGCTTTCTTAGAGGTTTCAGCCTATGAGATTGAGGCACCAATTCCAACAACCCCAATGAATACATTATAAATAAAATCAATAGTAATGATTAAAAAAAAATTAATGTGGTTGTAAAGTAACCAATAATTATATAATATTATAAGGACTTTAATTTCACTTTATACTTTAACTTAAAAAGTATAAGTGAGTTTTATCTAATTAGATGTCAAATATTATGGTGAAATTTTAATTTTATAAGTTTAATAAAATAAATGTTTAGGATATTTTTAACAAAGACTAAAATAAAATTTAATAAAAATGTGGTGATTCAGGTCACCCTACAACTTCTACGAGTATCTAAATTTGAAACCCAATTTTAAATATTAGCTAGTTAATGAATAATCACCACTAAAATAATCATTTTTCTAGATGTTCCTGACTTGATTTTGCACTATGTCAACATTCTCTTCATTATCATTCCAAGAGTAAAGTACCCTACTCTTTCATTCAATTTTTAAAAATTGATTTTTTCAATTACTAATTCTCAACTTTGTCATCTCTTTTGATTTACCTAGCTTATTTTTGTATTGATTGCATTTGTTTAATTAACCTAGGTTAATTTAAAAGGTTAAATTTTGTTGAATTCATCTACTCCTACACCCCCTAGGTTTTGAGCTTATTGTTATACCTTCGCTACTTTTAAGGTTTCACATATGTACTCTTCAATTAGTCTCATTAGGGATTGCATTTATATTTATTGTTACTTTATTATTATATGTTTCCTTGTAGGGTATGCACTTCATTATTTGACATCACTTTTTCTTACTTCATCCCCCCTTGGATTCCTCTTTAGGGTTTCATTTTTTATACTTGATATGCCACTAATTTTTATATAAAAAATAGTGTGATTTATATTATCTTTTCTTCCTATTTCTCATTACAATATTTCATTATGCTATGTAAACGATCAAGGAATAAACCAGCATAGGAAGAGGAAGAAACTATGAATGCAAAGAAATTAGAACATATGAGGCAACTTCATGAGAAGAAAAAATTGGACATGATAGAAGAAGACATGCAAATTGAAGAGGAACATGAACCATCAATGAATGATATGGTATTGGTGGCATAAAGGGAATGAATGCAAAACCTTCTTGCAATGAGAGACTTGCATCCCATAGTTGGAGACACATCCTCTATTGAAAATCAAGATGGAGGGGCACCATCTACCATATCTCAAGTTAAAATTACATCATCACTCACATGTGAAAAAGGAGGTACTCCATCTATTCGATCTCCAATCAAAGGTATGCCATCTATCCCATTTCATTTAAATATTGATGAAATTCCTAATGTTGAGAAAAAATTACCTTTGAGAACACCTATATTTATGAATATAAATCCCAAGTATTTTATTGATATTGTTGCAAATATTTTGCATCCAATGGTAGATACGATTCTAAAATGTACTTGTAGAAGATATGTTCATAAGATTAGGAGAGTGTTCTTTGAAAAATTAAATGAGATCAAAAGATGTCAACTATTTTTTAAAATGATGCAACACATAAATTATAGGTCTATCATGAAGATTCTTGGGTTGAGAACATTAGAGGATTTAAGTGAAAAATCTATTGTGAAGAATCTAATGAGTGTATATGAGAGTAGGTAACACCTCATGCATAAAAGATAGTAATGTCACACAATGTGTCATTAAAGCAACAATAGTAAGTAATCAAACAAAGAAAGATCATCTCGTTAGAAAGAAAATTCAAGCATTGAAAATAAAAAGAAAAACATTATCAAAAGACATCGAAAGACACCAAAGAATTAGGGACATCAATGACAATGAATTATGGGAATACTCGAGGAGACTAACACGAAAAGATAAACCGATTGTTGAAGCATTGAGATCACTAATTAAAAACTTTTGGATGAATCACACAAGGTTATCTCCAAATCAAAGGGATGTGGTAGGAAAGAGAATTGTAGTAAAAAATATGAGCCACATCCAAAGCATTTCTTGGATATGACTCAAACACAATTTTTTGGTCAATTTTTAGATATGTATCCTCAAGTTAAAATTTTTCAAATATATATTGAAATGCTTAATCCTTTCTATGTAAAAATAAATCAAACACACACTACTTGTTGTTGTAGAGTACATATTGAATTTTCTAACCATTTTGATGTGTATCGGTCTATATGTTTAGATTTTAGTACTAACAATGTTTTGTACTATTGTGCCATACATGCCCCACCTACATCTTCAAGAGACTTCATATCAACAATTTTATGTGAAAGAGAGGAAGGCCAATTATTCTTCAAGAAATTATGCTTGGATGGCACATGTCAACATTATAGTGGCTTGCAATGTATTCCAATATGTAAACATATGGAAAGTACACATGTGGTTGGAAATGAACTAGTAGAATTTGAAAAGTATAAAATAGTGGCCTACAGTACAAAATATGGTATGGAAGCAAAAAGGTGTGATTTGGTTATTCAAAAGATTCTAGTCTATCATTTTATGTCTAAATTTTGTGATAGAATAGTGTATGAGTATGCAAGGAATACCCATAGAGCTCAATGATTGGACTTACAACTCAAGTTATGCAAGGACACATTTCCACTTGGTAACATTATTTTAGTTGTCAAATTTGTAGATAACTATATTCTACAACCACACAAGAGATGTAATCACAATATTACCACTCCACACATGTTTCTATATTTTTGCATATAGCATTCATTCATGCCAATGACAATACAAAGGATGACAGAAAGATCATAAAGGAGTATCATTTTTATATCAATGATGATCGCATGCATTCTACAAAGTTCATACAAGGTTTCTTTTAGGTGTTCTACCATGATTTGGATAGAAATGGAATATCATTCAAGCAACATATCATATGACCATATAATTGTGCATAACAATTCAAGATCTCATAGATGTCCTATTGGTTGAGAAAGATGCATAATATTATAGGTGTTCAACATATGTGGAACTCTTGTGAGGCCAAGCATGGAAAGGGGAAGCATGATGGTGTAGGAGCATGTTCAAAATAGCCATAGCACGAGAAGAGTTAAAGTATAAAGGTAATGCAAAGTTGATGGATGAAAAATAAATCATCAAGTCATGTAATGCTTCAATGGGTCCAAGTAATGAAGGCGTGGACAAAGATTTTGGCACCAAAAGGATCTCTAACACTTCTAGGGGTTTTCACCTAAAAGGATAGAGGTATGCAAAAAATTGCAATGTCCCCACTCAAGAATAATGCAAATATGAATGAAATATGCCTCAATGTAATGTCCTAAATGCAATAAACTAATAAAATATAGTGATTAGTAATGAAAAACTAATGAAATACAAGATGTTTGAAAAAATATGTGATATGCAAAATAATCTAAGAATGAAAACAAACTATAACAAAAATGAATGAGACTGGAGAGGTGCACCTAGAAGCTAGAATGTGATGCAGAGAGGCTTTGGAATCTTACATAAATCACTATTGAATCCAACTAGGACACTTACACCAAGCTAGGTGACTTAGTTTTGTTACAGAGAAATTCTATCAGAACAAGTTTTAGCCAAAAGGGTATCCAAAACTGCATAAATCACTTTTCAGGCATGTAGTGGGACTCATTCTCCATAGATGGCGACTTTGTCCACCTATGAATCTTAGGAAATTTAGGATAGGAATTTGTAATCTTCAATCAATACTTTTATTTTTGATAAGTTTTCAGATTTGAATATGTAGAATATGGTCTATAGGTGATCTCCAAACTTCTTTTAGGGTTTTTCTGACTTTGAATAAATTTGATGAAATGATGACACCTTTTAACACCTTTCTCTTTGACAAATCTACATACAAGACCTGCAAAACACATATGGAAAGAGGGGAAAAAGGGTTAAGGGTTAGTGAATAGGGGTTTGCCTTGGTCAAACCCTGGTTTGGTAATTAAACCCTTGAAAATGAAATTAAATAAAAAGATAATGATGGATGAACAACATGCAATGCTACAACTCACCAAACCCTTGAATTAGAAATCTAAAGATATGCAAGTAGATGCTCCAATGGATATATGCTTGATAATGCCTAGAATGCTCAAGAATGATTAAGTGAATGAATTTGAGTAGTAAGGAAATTAGGAGATAAAAAATGAGGGGAAAAACCTATATTTTTACATGATTATGCAAAATTTCCCAAAAATACCACATCATTGGCTGACCTCAAGGTCTAGAAAATAATATCCCGATAGAATTTTTGAAATAATTTTTATTTTTGAGCCAAGTGGGACTAAGTTGCCACAAGTGGCGACTTGGTCCCACTAGGGAAATTTTAATGAGTTTTGAGAATTAAAGTGTATTAAATGATTTTTAGTAGGATTATTCTCTAAAACACACTTAAGTAGGGTTGTAAGTGCATTAATAGGTCATTTAAACATAAGGGTCAAATTATTGATGACAAATCTAAAAAAACATGAAAGTTTGTTACAAAACTTTACAACACTTTGAAATAAGGCTTGGTAAGTAATAAAAATAAGTTATTTAGGTGAACTATATTAAAATGGTCCTATAAAAGTGTCAAAATGTGTTACAATGTACTTCACAACACTTTTACAAGGAATCATAAAGTTCTTAATAATTCATAGGGGCCCAAGACGTAATGGGAATGTGTTGACCACATTAAATCAAGGAAAAATGAAGCCAAAATCATGAGGGCCTAAATAGGAAGAAAAAATAGAAGGGTTATTTTTTCTATGTTCACATTTAGCCCCCACTTTAGTGAGAGGATGAACCTACTTCAAACTCCCACTAAAGTAGACCTATGCACAATCAACAGGGGTTCCAATGAACTAATGCCCAACCATACCAAAGTTATACCTTCTGATAATTTTAATAAGGTGCAAAATGACTTTTCAAGCTTTACGAGACAAGCAAAGCTTCGTATGCTTGGAGCTCATGAAAAAACACAATGGCACCACAGGCATGCAAGTTGTGTTATGTAAGGTGGCCATATAAGAAATGAAAAATGCAACATGCAAAGAGTGTTCAAAGGAGTCTTGCTTAATTCATGTGAGGTCTTTAACTTAGGGAACATTGTGTCTAATGTCTCCAAAATAGGACCAATCAACTAATAGAAAATTCGTAACTTAGGGGATGCAGTGTGTCACATCAAGTCGCCAAGAGGAATGTAATATGTTAAGATAGATCATGCTCATGAAGGACACTACACCCAATGTCATCCAAAAATAAACAAAATGCATTGTATGAAGTAAGAAGGTTGCACTAAGAACCAAGAAAAGAAAAACTACAAAAGAATAATTCCAATCTATGCCCTCACTTTAAAGTAATTGCTACACACTGTCCTATGAAAAATTACTTTAAAGTAGCAAATGAGAAAAACAAGCAAGAAAGAAGATATGAGAGCCAACTTGGAAGGCTCTTATGCCAAGTCATATGTTTCTGAGTAAGGCTACATCATGTTGAGGAAAAAGGAAAATAAAAAGGAAGGGTTTTCCCCCAAAAGGAAAACACAAAACATATAAGGGATCTATGGATTTGGGGTCCATATGTTCTTTGCTGCAATGTTGTTTAGAGAGAGCTCAGAACTGACATCATCCCCCAAATACATAGAACTGGAAGAATGACACAAAGAGAATGAAAAAAAATAAAAATAAAGAACCTTTTGGGTCAACATGGAAGAGACATGAATTTCTCAATTCTTTGCGTCATCCCCAAAAGGAAAAGACAAGCAAGTGAAAAAGTTGAAAGAAAATGGAAAAACTTTTGGGTCAGCATGATAGAGACATGGGGTGTCTCAATGCCTTGCGTCATCCCTGAAAGGAAAAAAATAAGAAAAAGACAAAAATAAAAGTCAAAGAAAAAGGCCTTTTGGGTCAACATGAAAAAGACATCAGCGTCTCAATGCCTTGCGTTATCTGAATAATCCCACAATACTGGTTTACAATTTCTAGGAGATCTTGATTTTTTTTGAAATCACATATGTTTAGAAAATATAATGATTTAAGCCTTGAAAATTTCCATTTAAATGATTCCAATTGAAGAGGTTTTGATCAAACCACCTTAGATCAAACCCCCTTGGATACAACCTCGCTAGTTTTAAACCATACCTATAATGGAGTCTCCTTTACACCTATCAAAATGCTAATAAATAACCACTTTTGATTTCCCTTTTGGGGGATCAAATGAATTCATTTTAAATTTATTTTTGTAAGTATGTAGTCCTTATTATACACTTCCCAAAAATTTTAATTTTAAATAAATTTAATTTTATTATTATATTTATTTTTTATTTCTTGTGAATATAGGTTTTTCACTGAAAATCAAGCTCTCTATTCTGCACATCTGGAAAAATAGAATATTATAATTTTTTTTTTTGAAAAATATTAGTGCACTAGGTATTAAAGTCCTTGATCCAATAATAAAAAAAATAAAAATTGATACATACAAAAAAAGATATGGTGTATATAGTCCACCTATGTCTGAATTGTAATTGGTTTGACTTTGAAACCTGATAAAGGAAAAAAATATTCAATAAAACACTATGAAACCAAATGAAAGTGTTAGATATCATAATTAAAAATCTAAATTTGAAAAAAATAGAATTTTATCCTTCGTGGAAAAAAGGTTATGTTGTATATGGTAAGCATCACTCCTTAAAAATGGTGTTAACTAAAAAGAACTAGTTTTCAAAGGAGATGAAAAAATAAATGCAATCTAATTCCAAAATTTTTCAAAATATATATATTTAGAATCTATATAAAAATTGTCACAAATCACTATTTCCATCATCTTCGAATTCCTCATGATTTAGCCGCTATAGGTGCCTGAAAATGAAGATTTAGTTAGAAAAAATTAATTCAGTGTCTAGTTTCGCCAAAATTGTAAACCAATATTGTGGTATCACCCATCCTCAAAAGAAAAACAAAAGAAAAATACAAAAAGAAAAAGGAAAAAGGGCTGATGCAAGAAGTTGGGTACACAAAAATATCAAAAAGTGGGTGTTTTTGCTGTTTTTTAGAATTTGTCACACTTGGACTGAAAATTTGAGGCATTTACACAAAGAAATATTTAAAAAAGTCAGTAATATGAAATTTAGTATTTTGAATATAATTTCCAAATATGTAAATTATTCAAATACCCAGATTATAGAAAATAAATTTTGATAGGGATCTATAATAACCACTTTTTAAAAGTCATTTTTTTACCATACCAAGCATGTGTACGGACACCACTTTTTGACCCGAATAAAAGTATTTTGCTAATTAATTTTGTAAAAAGAGATCTAACAACATGAAGATTTATGTGGATTTTTTTTTGTAATTTTTTGTTGAATATTATTTTTTATTGAATTTTTATTGGCCTTAATTGTTGTTTTTAAAAATCAACGTGTATGGACAACATAATTGGACCTAAACTAAACATTTTTTGAATTTTTTTTCATTGTGTAGAGAATTGTCTAAAGTTTGATGCCATATAATTTTTTTTACAAGAAACTTAACCAAAAAAAGTTATTAAAAAATTAAAAAACCCTGATATTTCAAGTTTAAGGACTAGTTTGCTTAGAAATTAATTAAAAATAGCAAAAATAATCCAATATTAATAAAAATTATATATTTGGAAAGTAGATATCATTTTCTCTAATGGGTTTTAATTTTATAGATTGATTAAAAAAAAAGTCCACCAACCATATTACCAAAGTTGGACATTCTTCTTCAATCTTCCTTAGTGTTTTAGTTGTAGGTCAAAGGCTAAGGGTCAGGTTGCCAAACCTTTCCCAAGCGTAAAACTGAGGTAGCATGTGAGTTGGGAATTCAAAATTTTAAAAATGTGTATGCATTTTTAAAACACGCATATGTGTTACAAAACACATATATGTTCTTTATTTTCTTGATTATTTAAAAAAAAAAAAAACTTTTTAGAAACGCGTACACATTTCTAAAATGTATTTTTAAAAAAAATAAATAAATTGTACATGTTATAAAATGCATACACGTTATATAATACGTACATGTTATAATGCATATGTGTTTTTTAGTGAATACACATTCTTTTAGGCTTGGGTACCCAAACCATAATGCATACACATTTTTTTAATAATGCGTACGTGTTTTCTGTGATATTTTTTTGGCCAAAAATTTCCCTCTTCGTGTACCCAACTTCTTGCTTTTACCCAAAAGTAATACACAAAATAGAGAAGAATGAAGGTGCAAATTATAGAGTAATGCCACAAAGAGAGAAAACATCAAACAAAACATCATAGGGGATCACATTATGCACATGCAAACACTTAAAGGAAAAAGGAAAAAGAAAGTGTAAAAGACTAGTAAGGAAAATGTGAGTCAACCACCGAGCAGGTCATTTGCCTCCCAATCATGTTTCAGATATGCCGAGGGCAGGAAACTAGCCAAAAGGACAAGAGCAAGTGTCAAACTAGGGGAAGCACTAGGTTCTACACTCTTTGTAGGGGATTTGTCATTTAAGCTCATGGAAGAGGAGAACAATGTGTTCAAATTATTATGCACATCTTCGTCAATTTTAGTGATCTCGTCATCGTCATCCAGATTAATCACAATGGGAGGACGAATGATAATTTCCAATGAAGAGTGCACCTCTTGTTGTGATTTTTGTATTGGATTATTTTATTGTGGTTGCTCGGAGGAAATTCATCATAAATTTCTTTTGCCAAGTGTGGATTTTGATTTTCTTTATTTTCTTCATGTAACTTGCGAGCAAGGGCACGACGTCTACACCTACGCTCTCTAGCTCCTCTTTTTTGTTTGGTATTTTTGTCTAGTTATGTTTGTGAAGGAGAGGGTTGATCATCCATAGGTTTCTTTTCTTTCCCAGGGGGAGGAATGGAAGGAACCATGGAAGGATGGCCATCCACTTTCTCTTTTTCTTTCTAAACTTGTTTGATGCGAGGAGGCATGATAGAGTTTTTATCATTGTCTCGTGGTCTTTTGGACGATGTTGGGGAGATTTTGGGTGTTGTTTGAGCTTGGTTAGTTGGTTCTTTTTCAAATTGAAGCAATTTTTCATTTAGGATAGGAGTTTCGAAAGGGGATGGGGACATGTTTTCGAGAGACAATTCTTCTATTTTCTTTACTTTAGATTTTTGGTAAGCAATGAAAAAGAATTTTTTTCAGGGCATTATAGGTTCCGTGGGCTCAGGACAAAAGGATTCTAGGTAAGAGTTTCCTTTAGAAGACAAGGGATTAAATTCGCTATGGTGAAAAATGAATATTTCATTGTCAAATAGAAACTTTAAACATTTATGCATAATCAAAGGGACAACTTGCATTGAGTAGAGCCATGGGTGGCCTAGCCTCGAACAAAATTGGTTGGGCTACAGGATGATGGAGAATGTAACATCCAATGTTTTTTGTCCTATTTATAATGGAAGGAAAATCAATCCTATCATAGGGAAAGCAAAACCATTGTTTGTTTTGATCCATGCTTTTGGTTTATCGTAATCATCTTGATAAAGATCATGTTATAGCTAAAATTCCTCAATGATCACATTCTCTCCACAAGTGAGATCTATGAGTATCCCATTAGTGGGCTTGTCATAGATATGGCCGACTATGTAAAGAGGACCATCGAGGAGATTTTTAATTATGTCCTTAGAGGAGAAAGTAATATCAAGAGATTCTTTAGGTTGGCCCTTACGAGGGATAATTTTTATCACACCTACCATTTCATCCATAGGATTGACATGGGTAGTATGTGGGATGGGATTAGGATGTTCATCATTTGTATCAACATTCATTACATCATTCTTTGTAGTTTCACTAGCTTTGACAAATGAAACATTATTTCTAGGAATTGGATCAGTGAAAATTTTCAAGTTTTGATTTGGAGGGGCAATAAAATTATTTCCTTGATCATTAACACCTGTAATGGATAGATGGTCGGAATCAATGAGGTCTTGCACAAGATGTTTAAGATGCTTACAATGTTCTATGTCATGTCTATTTTTTTAATGATAATGGCAATAAGAATTGGATTTAAATTTTGGAGGTAAAGGATTAGTAGGATCGAGTGCTTTGATGGTAGGAAAGGTAATCATTTTTTGTTGTAAAAGCTAGGGCATTGTGTTATGAAGGGTGTTTGGTAAAGGTGTGAATTATCTTTTTAGATCTCCATAAGTAAAGGGCATTGTGGTTTTAATAGCTGCTACTTGGTTGTTGACGGTTTGAGTTGGTTGTCGAGGGGGTTTGAACTATAAGAACCCTTTGTTTTTCTTTCTGAATGGTTGATAATTGTTTGGGTTGGCATGTTCATATTTCTCAATTCAGCTAGAAGTAGACTTTGTATCTCAACTACTAACCAAATTGTGATTATTGCAACTTAGGGCAATACAAAAGTGCATAAAGGAGGGGAATTTCATCGTAGTGAGTTTGTCTTGAAGTTTAGTTTGCAATTTTTCTATAAACGAGTATGTGCAGGATCATCATAGAAAAAGAAGGCCCTTAGGTGGCAAAAAAATTAGAAAAATCAAAGTTAGGCAACTTGACATAAAAAATTGAATAAGTTATCTATATTATTTCAAAAATGTGTAAGAATAGAATCTGTAGAATTGAATGTAGTTTCTAAACTACTATATATGTTTAAAAAAATCTATTTGGTGAAAATTTGAAATTTCAATGCAGTGCTAGTTAAATTTTAGGGAAAAAATAAGTAGGTGTTTTTCTGACCACCCTAACCACAATAAAATGATAATTATTTTTTATAAGATTTTAGATATAAGTAGAGGACTCGTGCCCTGATGTGATGCATATTTTTTTGTAATTTGTTTCCAAGTAAATAATTAATTATGAATTTTTCATTACAACTTTTTAAAAATATAAAAACTCATATGTCTGACCACCTTAACTTGGTCAAAACTTCATGAAATTCAAATTTTCTTTTTTAATACTATAGTAGGCAAAGCATAGAATGTGACGCATGTTTCGGATTAAAAAAATGTGATATCATTTGAAAGCTATAGATGTTTTTCAATAAGCCTATCAATTAGGAATTTAGTCATAATTTGAATAGAAAATGAATAATAATTACTTGTTAAATTCAAAGTAAAGCATAATTTATATTGGTGGAAATTTGAGAATTTCCTTTAAAAACCCTTTTTGTTTCATCAATGTTGGGTAAAAAAAATTCATTAGCCACATACCGATCATATTGCCACTTTTTGGCCCATCATGATCCTGCACATACCCAAACATATTTTGAAGGTGTGGATAAAAAATGTTGACATCAATTTGGGAATAAAGTAATTGATAGTGTGAGGTGAAATCAACTATCTTTTCTTCCTCATGTTTCTTGCATCTCATCAAATCGGCCAAGGTCTTATTGGGAGTCATATGCACTTGGAAATGATTTATAAATTCATCAAAAAGTTCATTAAATGAACAAATTGAATTTTTTGGTATTTAAGAAGAGAACTATTCCAAGGAAATGTCCTCTAAAGTCCTAGGAAAAAGTTTCGCTAACAGTTTGTCATCAAGGAAAATGCCACTACATAAGCCGGTGTAGGAATTAACATAGTTAGAAGGATCTCCTTTCCCTCCATATTTCTCAAATCAAGGCATCTCTACTCCTTGTGGCATCGATGTTTGCAATATGTCCAAAGACAATGGGCTGCTTTGAACATAATATGTGGGTGGTCCATTCTAATTTTGATTTATGGTAGATATTTGTTTTTGCATGGATGAAACCATTTGGAAAAGTTGTGTTATGAGAGGTTCATTGTAAGTGATATGAGGTGGAAGGGAAAGTGGTGATGGAATGCATGTAGTGGTAGGGAAAGTAAAATAAATTCTTATGGATGGTATTGTAGAAAAGGATAACACATGTGATGCCACACATGAATTAGGGATTCTAGCAGAAATAGTTGAGGAAAGAATGACATTACTAACTTTTTGCATTGTTTTTGTGACTTGAGGAGTGGTATAGGTAGGTATGGATCCTACTGTTGAGGGAGGAGGAGTGTGAGGTCCTCCTTGGCTAACTACAGTGTTTGTTGATTGATATGTACTATAGGTGGAAGGAACATGTTTTGTATATAGCTCAACTATATTTTTCACAATGTACAAGCCTTCTCATTTTCAAGTATACAATGGATGTTTTCTATGGTAGGAATTACACTGGCTGAAATTTTTTCAAGGCTCAGTTGATGTTGGAGATGTGTTAAGTCCTCATGAATTTTAATGATTTTTTCTTGTGGTATATGATCATTCTATTTGTCAACTTGCATGTAATGGGAAGGAAAAGAGTTGCTAAAGGTAGTATCCATGCCCAGTGTACTAGTTGCCATACTAGGAGTGGAAGCTTTAGATAACCCAAGATCCACAATGAGTGTGTTATCATGGGACAACATGAGTCTTTAACTTATTCTCACTAAGGTATTAGCAATAGGACACCAAACACTCATGAAAAGGTCTCTAAATGCAAGGTGAATGAAAGTGAATTGTAAAATAATAAGAATGAAATGCTTGAAATTGAAATTATGAAAAATAAAACTAAAATGCAAAAAACAAGCAGAAACTGAGAAATTGTAGATTAAATTCCAAAAAATGCAATGAAAAAATGCAACTAGACTAAGTCACCTAGGGTGTTGAATGAGTATAGGTAGTGATTTTTTTGAAAATTTTCAGAATTTTTTGATTGGATTTTATACTTTTTAGGTTGTGAGATGCAGATATAATATGAACATGCAAAATTTTGTGAATTTTTAGTGAAATGCAATGCAAAAATGCAAGCTAAATGAGCTTTTCACTAATGGAAAATTTAAAACCCTAGGATACCAATTAAACAATGCAAAATCTAATGCAATTTTGATGCAAGCTATTCTTAGGATGTAAATGCACTTGAAATCAAAAGTAAAATGTTCTGAATCTGGGTTCACCAAAATGTGAACAAATATTTTGGCACCACAAGTCTCTTTAACACTTCTAGGATTTTTCACCTAAAAGTAGAGAGGTATGCCGAAAATTGCAATGTCCCCACTCAAGAATAATGAAAATATGAATGAAATATGCCTAAATGTAAATGCAATAAAATGATAAAAGATATTGATTATCAATGCAAAAATAATGAAATACAAGATGTTTGAAAGCACAATGTGATATGCAAAATGATCTAACAATGCAAACAAACTGTAATAGAAATGAATGAGACTGGAGAGGTGTGATTGAAAACTGGAATGTGATGTAGAGAGCCTCTGGAATCCTACAAAAATCACTTTTGAAGCCAACTACCTAGGACACTTACACCAAGCTAGGCGACTTAGTCCTATTTTGAGGAAATTTTGTTGAAATAGGTTTCAACCAAAAGGGTATCCAAAACTGTAGAAATCACTTTTCAGGCCTAGCAGTGGGACCAATTCACCACAGATGGTGAATTATTCCACCTATGAATCTCGAGAAATTCCAGGGAGGAATTTGTAGTCTTCAATCTATACTTCTATTCCTGATAAGATTTTAGATCTGAATCTACAAAATCTGGTTTGTAGGTGATCTCCAAGCTTCTTTGAGGGTTTTGTTGACTTTGAATGGCTTTGATGAAATGATGACACCTTTTAACACCTTTTTCTTTGACAAATCTGCATACAAGACCTACAAAACACACACTCAAAGAGGGGAAAAAAGGGTTAAGGGATAGTGAATAGGGTTTTGCCTTAAAGTCAAACCCTCGTTTGGTAATTAAACACTTGAAAATGAAATGAAATGAAAAAAGAGTAATGAATGAACAACATGCAATGCTATAACCCACCAAACCCTTGAACTAAAAATCTAAAGATATGCAAGTAGATGCTCTAATGGATATGTGCTTGATAATGCCTAGAATGCTCAAGAATTATTAAGTGAATGAATTTGAGTACTAAAGAAATTAGGGGATGAAAAATGAGGGGAAAACCCTATATTTATACATGATTATGCAAAATTTCCTAAAAATACCACATCATAGGATGACTTCAAGGTCTAGAAAATAATATCCCGTCAGAATTTTGAAATAATTTTCATTTTTAAGCCAAGTGGGACTTAGTCGCCCCAACTAGCAACTTGGTCCCACCAAGGCAATTTTAATGGGTGTCAGGAATTAAAGTGTATTAAATGATGTTTAACAGGATTATTCTTTGAAACACACTTAAGTAGGGCCTATAAGTGCATTAACAAGCCATTTAAACACAAGGAAGGGTCAAATTATTGTTGACAATCCTAGAAAAGTGTGAAAGTTTGTTGCAACACTTTACAAAACATTTAAAAAAGGCTTGGTAAGTGATAAAAAGAATTTATTTAGGTGAACTATATTAAAAGGGTCCTAGAAAAGTGTGAAAATGGGTTACAACACTTCACAACACTTTTACAAGGCATCATAAAGTTCTTAATAATTCACAAGGACCCAAGACTTAATTTGAATATGTTGACCACATGAAATTGAGGAAAAATCAAGCCAAAATCACAAGGAGGGCCTAAACAGGAAGAAATAGTACAAGGGTTACTTTTTCCATGTCCACAAAAGGTAAGTCTTTAGTTAGTAGATTTTTTTTGTTGATAGATGATGCTAACATTGGATAATATGAGGATTGTTGTAGACTAGCATGATCAAGTGAGTACACTCTTTTAGAAGCTCCAATGCATGTTCATGGAGTATCCATACACAAAAGATGACATGCTTATGTTCTTCATGTACAATTCAATCCTAGAATGAGTGCAAGTCAAAGGAGTTGGTTGAAAAATGGTGGTTAAGTTTTCTTAGCCCACTTGACATGTATAAACTCTCAATAACACTGGAAGTGACACAAATGGAATCATCGGTTGACTTTAATCACATACTAGATTTAGTTCACCTAGGTAATATATCTACTTGCATAGTTTTTGAAATTCCTAATGTTATCTTACTTTGTAGTGTTTTTGTAATGTACACTAAATTCATATAATTTGTTTCACATACCAATGTGAGGAATGTTTATGTAGTTATTGCATATGAATATAATGAAGATGGAGCAAATTATTACTTTTTTATTGTGTTGAGGTGAAAAATAATTTGGAGGCCCCAATTACAGATAGAGAAAACATTGAATACCCTACATGCTCAATGGTTGTTACTAGAATATGGCTTATAAGATACCCACATAAGAGTGTTAACGTTTGGTTGTTTTAAGAATTTGAAATGCATTGGAAGATTCTTCATTACTCAAACCTTTTCATAGCATCCAATGTTCATTTGATACAATATCAGGGTAGACCTTTGAACAAGAACTTGTGGAAGGTGTGTGAGTCTAACCATGAGGCAATACTTGACACAATAAAGAGTAGAGTAGACCTGAATGGTTCATTGGATTAATTTGTAAGTATGCACATTGAATTTGTAAATTCATGTTATTAATATTAATGTACATTGCAGTTGATAGTTAGACCTTTCACTTTCACATTTCAACTTTACTTATGTTTTGGTTCCAAATTTCATATGGCATAGGAAGGAATTACTACCCCTCTTTAACTTAAAGTTTCTCTTTATTTTTATACTATACTTTTACACATATATAGTGAATATTGGGTAGATTATATGCATATTTATGGTAGGTTTACTTAAAATGCCACATAGTGGACTTTGTTAGGATAAAAATTACATTTACCATCTTTTTTTGTGTTTCACTATCAAGTCAAAATGACATGATGTGGTTCCTTTAGTGGTGGTAAATGGACCGTCTTCTTAGGTGTAACAATTTTATATCACGTATTTAATATGACCATGTAATTATGTTAAACTTTATGTGGTATGTATGATCTACACTTTGATGTACTCATAAAAAGTAATGTAAAAAGCATCATTGATAGCATCATACAATGATGAATATATATTGAATGATAACTATTAAAATCATATAAACAATAGATAATCATCAAGACAAAAAGGGTTTCTCCCAATAAGGGTAAACATGTATGATATAATGTGTAGGTACATAAGATATTAGCATCAAGGTACATTCACTTTTTTAGAAAAATATGAATCATTTTCAATAACCATATTATTTTCTATCTTCATTTTATTCTTGATATTTTTAAGATTATTCTCTAAGATAGGTTAATCACGTGCTTCTATTTATTTAGGGTTAGTTGTAAAATTCATATTAAGGTTTTGGCCAAGTTGATCAGTAATAGTACAAATCAAATCATAATCTTCAACAACTAAGTCATTTAAGATTTCATTTACATAAACTAGTTAAAATTTATAAACCCTAGATTTAAACATCATATTGACATTTACAGAAGAAATTTCATTAACTACTCATTTTTACAAATCTTTCACCACTCTCCATACTCTTTGATCAGCTCAAAGATCTTGTTTCTCACCCCTGCATGTCCAAACATTTTGAGCTACATTGCATTGATGATATCTCTTAAGAGACCAAATTGCAAAAAGACAACAAAATTTGATGAGTTGTTACTCAAAAAATGTGGTGCTTTAAAAAATTATTTCTAAAGGTAAAAGATCATATAGTACCCCTCTATAATAACCTCTCTCATTTTTTTATATCTCTCTATCATTTTACTATAGTGTAATGTTTTTAGTTGACAGAAAAAGCATGAAATGCATGCAGTGTAAAGTTGCAAGGTGGTGTAATTTTTGTTTTGTTCGTTGTGTGACCTAATAAAAAATTCCAACACCTTTTTATGGGTAGGTTTATGCCACAAAATGTCCTATTTCATACCCAAACATGCTAAAATAGTCTAGGGGCTACATTGCACCAACGATATCTCTTAAGAGAACAAAGTGCAAAAAGTTAGAAAAATTTGATGAGCTATTACTTGGAAATTTTGGCACTTAGAAACATTATTTATAAAGGTATAGGATCACATAGAGACCTTCTATAATATCCTCTCTCAATTTTTGATATATATGAGTCATTTTTCTCGTAGTGTCGAGTTTTTAGTTGATGGAAAAGCATAAAATGAATGTAGTGTAAAGTTGCAAGGTGGTGTATTTTTTGTGTTTTTCATTGTGAAACCAAGATAATAGTTCTAACACATCTAGATGGGTATATTTATGCTAGGAAATATAGTGTTTCACACCCAAACATGTCAAAACAATCCAAGCTTCATTGCACTGATGATATCTCTTAAGAGACCAAAGTGAAAGAAGTCTTGAAAAAATTTGAAAAGCTATTACTCAAAAACTATGGCACTTAGAAACATTATATCTAAAGTAACATGATCATGTATGGCTCTTCTAGAACAACCTCTCTCAATTTTCAATATCTCCAATTCATTTTCCCGTGGTGTCAACTTTTCAATTGATGGAAATAGTGTCAAATGCATGTAGCGTAAAGTTACAAGGTGGTATAATTTTTGATGTGTTCATCATGTGACCAAAATGATAGTTCTAACATGTCTATATGGATAATTTTATACTAGGAAAGGTCATGTTTCACACCCAAACATGTGTGTGAATAGCCTAAGCTACATTGCACCAGTAATATCTCTTAAGAGACCAAAGTGAAAAAAGGTAAGAAAGATTAATGAGCTATTACTCAAAAACCGTTACAATTAGAAAAATTTCATCTAAAGGCACAGGATCATGTTGGCACCCTCAACAATAACATCTCTCAATTTTTGATATCTCAACGTCATTTTCCCGTGGTGTCGAGTTTTTAGTTAATGGAAAAAGCATCAAATGCACATAATGTAAAATAACAAGGTGGTGTAATTTTGTTTTGTTCATTTTGTGAAAAAAATGATACTTAAAACACATCCAAATGGGTATTTTTATGCTATTCAAGGTCCTATTTCACACCCACACATGTTAGAATATTCCAAGCTACATTGAATCAACGATATCTCTTAAGAGACAAAAGTGAAAAAGACAAAAAAAATTGATGAGTTGTTACTCAGAAACCATGGCACTTAGAAACATTTCATATAAATTTAAAAGATCATATAGGGCCCCTCCACAATAACCTCTCAATTTTTGATATTTTTGAGCCATTTTCCTATGGTGTCAAATTTTTAGTTGATGGAAAAAGAGTCAAATGCATGCAGTGTAAAGTTGCAAGGTGGTGTAATTTTTATTTTTTTTGTGTGACCAAGCCAATAATTCCAACATATCTATATGGGTAGGTTTACACTAGGAAAGGTCCTATTTTACACCCAAACATGCTGGAACAGTCTAAGGTACATTGCACCAATGATATCTCTTAAGAGACCAAAGTGAAAAATACAAAAACTTTGATGAGCTCTTCGAAACTGTGGACTTAAAAACATTTCATATAAATTTATGGGATTATGTAGGGCCCCTCTACAATATCCCCTCTTGGTTTTTGATATCTTGTAGTCATTTTCCCATGGTGTCAATTTTTCAGTTGATCAAAAAAGTGTCAAATGCATGTAGTGTAAAGTTGCAAGGTGGTATAATTTTCCTTTTGTTCATCGTGCAACCAAATCAAAAATTACAACACATCTAAATGGGCATGTTTACGCTAGAAAAGGTGCTATTTTGCACCCAAACATGTCAAAACATTCCAAGCTAAATTGCACCAACGGTATCTCTTAAAAATTTTTTTTGCAAAAAGACAACAAAATTTGGTGAGTTGTCACTCAAAAATTGTGGTAGTTAGAAAAATTCCATCTAATGGTACAAGATAATGTAGGGCCCCTCTACAATAACCTCTCTCAGTTTTTTATATCTCTGATTCATTTTCCCAAGATGTTGAGTTTTTAGTTGATGGAAAAAGTGTCAAAAGCATTAGTGTAAAGGTGTGAGGTGGTGTAATGTTCATCATGTTTGTTGTCCGACCAAACCAAAAATTCCAACACATTTGGATAGGTAGGTTTACACTAGACAAGGGCCTATTTTTCACCCCATCATGTTGAAACATTATGGGCTATATTGCACCAACATTTTTCCTTAAGGTACCAAATTGGAAAAGGGGAAAACAAAATGAAGAGTTGTTACTCAAAAATAGTGGAACATAGAAATTTTTTTTCTAAAGGTATAGGATCATATTTGTTGGTATGTGGCGACTGGTCATGCTATACTGTATAGCCCATGGTATACTGTACACCCTAGCATCTATCCTTTCTGGGGTTCGAGGCCGGGCCGGGCCCTAGGTGGGGGTTCAAAGGTGACAGGCCTCGAGAAAAATTTTCCTCCTATTTTTTCGCGTCATCACCAAAAAAGGGAAAAATCAATGAAAAAATAAAAATCCAATTTTGTAGAACCCAAAATATAGAAGCTTCTAAGCTTGATAAAAAGGGGTTCAGATGGGTGTTACAATATGATGAAAAACGTAATTATTCACAAGATTGTAATAAGTTTTGTACTGGATAATAAAAGTATTGGATGGTTATGGTTTGGTGGATGTAGCCCGGATTGGGTGAACCACGTTAAATTCTTTGTGTTATGATTTATTTTGTGTGTTTTAGTTTCTCTATTTATTAATTAAATATGCATTTAATTGTTAGATATCTGCCATTTCTAACCCTAACAATATTGGATCCATCTACAATAAACTCTCATATTTTCATATCTCCAAGCCATTTGGTCATGGTGAAAGTTCTTTTGAAGCCCCAAAAACCATCAAATGCATGTAGTGTAAAGTTACAGGGTAGGCTACTTTTTGTTTAGTTCTTCGTGGGGCCAAACTGTTAGTGCCAACACATCTAGGTGAGCACATCTATGCTAGGCATGGTCACCACCCTTCATTATAAAAGGGTCATAGTCTTTCCTATTCAAAGGGTCACAACTTTATTCCTTTGAAAAGTCACAACCTATATCATATCATCACTAGTCATGAGAACCTAAATTAATTTATTTGAAATATTACCTAAGGTTCTATTCTTAAATTATTTATTTAATGATGTTATGGATGTCTTTCTAAAATGGCATTCTCTCCCTTTTATGGTAGTTCTTATCAACCTAGATAAAATTTCAATAGACAATTTTTTTAACATTTTCATCATTTATAAGAATAACGTAGTCATAAATACACATGGACTAATCTATTTGAAGATACATCTAGTGATGAAGCAAGAAATTGGATATGTGTAATACACGAAGTATGAGGCATATATGTGAGTACACATAATGCATGAAATATAAATAAGAAGCATGAAGAATACATGTGAATACACATAATACATGAAGTATACATATGAAGCATGAAGCATACACATGAACACATGAAGTATACACAAGAAGCATGAAGCATACACATGAATACAAATAATACATGAAGTATACATAGAAAGCATGAAGCATACGCATACAAAAATGAAGTAAATATAGGTAGCATGAATCTTCCATGTGAATACATGTAATACGTGAAGTATACATAGGAAGCATGAAACATACACATGAAAACATGTAATACTTGAAGTATACATAAGAATCATGAAATATAGATGTGAAAACATGAAGTATACATAGGAAGCTTGAAGCATACACATGAATACATGTAATATATAAATTATACACATAATTAATGAAGTATACACAAGAAGCATGAAACATACATGTGAATAAATGAAGTATACATAGGAAATGTGAAGCATACATGTGAATACATGTAATATGTGAAGTATACACAAGAAGCATGAATAATACACATAATACATGAAGTATACATAGTAATCATATTATTTTGTCTTATAATTTAGACTTGTTGAGGTGAAAATGTTATCTTTTGATTCATAGCATTCATTATTATGGTTTTGAATGGTATATGTTTTCCAAGAATTATAACACATACTTATAGAGGTATGAGGTCACATGTAATAATGTCAAGTGCTCATTTTTAATTGCATACTTGAAAGTGCGTTGTAGAATTACATGAATTTCCTTACCGTGCTACAATGATCATAGACATTATAGGCTTAGATGTGTAGTGGTAGAGAGACCTAGGTGTTAGATTGCATCATGTATTATTATATTCATATGATTGATGATATTAGTAATGACATGGCTTGGTTTTCAATACACCCAATAGTTCTTGTGGAAGAGATATATTCCTTGAAATATTTAGCTGTCACAATACTATTATTATGGAATTGCACCTCTTGATTAGTATCCTCAATAGCGTTAGTTTCATTTTGAGAGTCGATGTGATGATCATGTCACTATATATCACCTTGTTATAGTTTCTTACCCTTGTCTCAATCTAGAGAAGATAATGGAGATATATTAAGGTTTTGGGTGCTTGATTTGTTGTATGTTGACTACTCTTATGTTGAAAGAATGTTTCTTCTATACGAGATACTTGTAGCTATTTTACTACATGGATTATTCTTATGTGGGGAAAATTTTCCCAATACTTTTATTAGCCTCAATCTCAAGTGCATTACATATTGTTTTTTTTCAAATTTTTCTAATGTTGATAACTTTATTTTAACAAATATGGAAGGTTCACTAGTTCTTTTGAGAACCTCAAATTGAAAGGAAGAAAGGTATGGAAAAACAATTTCTAAAATAATCTTAGAGGAGACTAATTTTCAAACATTATATATTTACAATTATATAAAATAAGAGTGCATGGAATACACTTGGATTTTAAATTTTTGAAGTAAACCATCTACAAATATCCATTGGAGCATTGGTTTATAATGCAAATATGGACACCATCAATAAAAATTATGTGTATTAACCAAATATCCATATAGGCATACATCAATATATGTCGATATAAGTATAAAATATATATAAAATAGCCATATATGCTTATAAGAATGTCATATAGGCATACAACGTCAAGTATATGCAATACAAAATATTTGTCCAAAAATGCCATATATGAATACAAAAATGGACCCCAATAAAAATTCATTCCCCTCTAGGTGAAGAAAATAGATTAGGGACAACCTTTGATTTTTTGGGGGATGGAGATGCGTATGATAGAGGTCTACTTTGAACTCAAGGGTTGCTCCTCCTATTTAGTTCTATTAGTATGTGGTGACTAATCATGCAAATATTGTATGCTCTTAACATATCCTTTTCATTGGCCTTCATGAATAATAATGGTGGACATAAGAAACCATCCAGACCTATAATCCAATGGGAGTTGCAAGTGTAGTGGTGTCATCTAGGATTAATCTCCAAATGGGAGATTGTTTGGTGTGGAGCCTAATCAATCTCCAAGTGGGAGATTGTTGGTATGTGGAAACTGATCATATAAATAATGTACACTCTTAACATATCCTTTTTGGGGTTCAGGGTTAGGTCAACCCTCGAGTGGGGTTTTAGGGGTGGCATCCCCCGAGTGCAAGGGTTGGAGGGTGGAGCCCCCCAAAAAAAAAATCCACCTATTTACACATTAAGGGGTTGGTAGTTTATTATTGAAAAATGAAAAATGACTTTGTAAAACCCTAATTCTAGAAGCTTCCAAAAATCTTGTTATAAGTGATTGGGATGTAAGTTGTGGCATGGTATTCGTGATATTGTAATCTATTTTGCACTGGATAATAAAATCATTGGATGGTTGAGTTTTTGTGGATGGATCCCATATTGGGTGAACCATCTTAAAAAATTTTGTTGATCTCTTTTGTGTTATTTTTTAATGTTTATTTCTCCAATTTGTGTGAACCCTAACAAATTCTTCATGGATCTTTACTTGTTACAATAAAAAATATAGACATTAATATATAAAAATTACATTATAAAAATGAAATATTTAACAAAATAACAACTTACTATTTCCATATGATCACTCTCCTCATTTGAAACATCATCATGCTCAAGCTATGGAATTATAAAGTCCTATAGAAATGATCTAGATATAAATTAAACTAGAAATCAATAATCATTAGATTTTTCAATAATAAAGAGCTATAACAACAAATGTAATTTGAAATTTACTAATCTCCCACATACCCTCATTAAAGACATTGAGCTATCTATTATAGTAGACATCACATGCTCCATTACCCTATCAACATCAAGAGGAGTGTGCCTACTTACAACATTTGAAAATAAAACAACATTATTCATAGATTATTGAAATGGTATGCTAGTGATGACAGTTAGGACAATAAGAGTGAAATTCTATGCTACAAGCTAGTGATGCCACTAGCATATATTTTTTGAGGTCAAAAACATGAAAAAATGAAATTCATAGATTATGAAGTGCATAATAAATTAAAATAAAATAAATTAATAATTACAAAGCATACTTACAAACTATCTAGAACCTTGAAGGAATTAAACACTATTTAATTATGAAATGTAATGTATAGTCTATATTACCTAAGTGAAACTTTGGTGTCCAGCTCCATTTGGGAAGTGTTATTGTTGAAGCTCCAAGATTAACCTATTCAACAATAAAATGGGATATAAGAATACCATTCATGTATAACAATGTTATTCAAATGTAATATTTATAATTAATTAGTAGATAAATACCTCCACAATACATGTCATCACATAATAGGGAGGTGGAGGACCGTTGAGAACGAAATGAATGCTATGACCCTAAAATTTCATTATAGTGATTAAACTAATTTAGTTAATCTTGCATTTCAAAAATAAAATTTAATAAATTAAATTCATTGAACTTGCTAACATTTAGATGACTATCAAGGTTGAATGCCTCATGAAGGAGGGAATCTATCATCACCATTTGATCAGCTACAACTGTACCTTGCACACCTATGTACTATGTGTGGGGTCATAATCACAAGGTGCCCCACAAGCCTAAAAAATATGAGGTAGAACTCTACTCCCCAAAGACTCACTTCAATCACCCTATACTACAAGACTCACATGTTGTATGAGGCTCTAGGTCAGGGAACTAATCGACTATAATATCTCAACCTCAACACTCCCCTTCATAATGGAAGGGATAGCCACATTCCCATATATTGATCTAGCGAGTGCTCATCTTGCTAGTCATTGTGGGTCATGATGTACACATGCTATGTCTTGTGTAGAGCCCCCACCTTTACCCTATAAGTCCCACATATCAAAAAATTGGGATTTTATTGACGACAAACTCACAACAGAGTTTCCTCAAAAATATTGTGACAACCCATTGTTGTTGCATGGAGGATGGTCAAAATTGATCCACCACCTCTGCCAAGAATGGTTTTTTTATCCCTTGTTGGTTGCACCAATACATAGGGAACCTTTTTCTTGAAGGGTCTAAAGATTGATTTGTTCTAGGGTTTGTGAATAGGGAAATTTTATTTTTTTTGTTTTTTTCATGTTTCAATTGTTTATATAGGATAATTTATCTACATAAAATTGTCTATACTCGTGTCTCTTATCCAGAAAACTACTACTTTTCTTTCTAATTGAATCTACATTTGATAAAGTCGATTCAAGAGATTGAGAAAGCATGGTTCTATATGAAGTTGAGCTTGCAAGATCTTTCAACCTTGTAATTATATCCTCATTTTATTTTATTTTACTTTCAAATTTCCTCATTAAATTTTCTTGAGTTCTTAGAGCATATTGAGCAATTGTTGGAGGTGTTTGTTGGGGTTTTTCTTTAGCAGTTATTTGGGCTTAAGGTGAATAAAATTTTTGAAGAGGAATTTGACAAGGAGGTGCATTATCATTTCCTAAAATTAAATAGTTTTACATCAAAAAACATATTAAATCAACCTATTTAATAAAAATTTCTCCTTTTACCTCCTTGATGTTGTGGTGACATTTTGGTGAATATTTGGAAAATATTCAACCAAGAAACAATAAAGAATGAGCTCTCCTATAATGGAAGCATGCTCTTGAGGGTTTGCAGGCTGCAGATTAGTAGAAAAATGTAGAAATAAAAATGAATCAAATTTTCTATTTTTTGTTTATATTAACAATAATGAACTCATGTTATAATGCGAGCACATTATATCCTTGGTGTTGTTGAGCCTTATGATTAGCAACACCAATCCATAATATGAGTGTGTTATAATGTGAGTGCATTATAACGCCTTCACATTATCAATTTTTTAAAAATTTTAAGAAAGATGATTGGCCACTTTTTGGCCCCTCGTCTTTCTACACCCACCCACATGTGGAGTTTTTTTAAGCTAGACACGGTAAAGGAGAATATTATGGAGAAAGTGCATATGTGAAAAGAGTTCTTGCTAGAGAGAAACTAAAATTTGAGGATGCAACAAAATTCAAAGATGCATGTGGAATTTTAAATTGGTGTAATACAAAATTATCTATAAGAAAAAGAGAAAATAATTTGATGTTTCATTTGGTTATTTGAAGAAGATAATATTCTTACTCAACAAGATTTTGAAACAATTAATGGATCATAAAAATGGCATTCATTTAATATTTTTAATGCAAACATGTGGACAATATAGACAAGGGAGCTTGCATGTTTTTGTCAATTTTGAATTGTAGGTGATTGGGAGATGTTCGAAAATATAGAATGGGTCAAAGAATGGCAAGAAAGAGTATTAACACCTACATCAACACATGATCAACATGGAACAACAATTGAAGAAGATAATCAAGTGTTTGTATCAGATGATTATGATCATGTTTCAGAGCTTGTACAAGAAGGTATTAAATTGAATTCATTTTTTTTACTACATTATTTTGTAATCTATATATATATAAATTTATATGTATGCATGTTTATATGTGAATTATATATCACTCTGTGTTGAATTAAATAATTTTTTTGTAGGAAATGTATGTTGTTGTCGTACCTGAGGGAAAGGAAGAGGAGGCATAGTATTAGTTGGCTAGATGTGTTGAGAGAAAACATAAGTTGGTACATCGTAGAGTGGATTATGTCAACTTTGAGTATTCGATTGGTTTTGTGGTTTTTTTTCGCACCTAGCTACAAAAATATCTAATAAGAAAGAATTTTTGCATGCATTTGAATACTATGAGAGACACAAGAAGATTATGCATTACTCACGTTTGATTTTGGAAACCAATATAAAACTAGTTGGATATCAAGGGAAACCTTCTAATAAAGTGTTATGGACACTTTCAATGGATGAAAATGAGACAATCATATATACATTACAAAAAAGAGAGGATGGTACAATGAAATAAATAAATAAAAGTAAGTATATAGTTGTATTTATTTAATTTATAGTCTATATATAGTTAAAAATTTCTCACATAAAGTTTAGAGTCAAGGATCATGTATATCTCCCTTTAATCGATCTTCTTATGTTAGTCTTAATTCATTTACTAATTATAGTTAAATAATTTTTTGTTTTAGTTATCCCAAAACTAGATGCATTACAAAAAAAGAGAGGATGCATATGTTACAATGGAATTTGAATAAATGTAGGTATCTATATATTTCTATAAATTTAACTAATAGTCAAAATAAAAAGCTAAATAATTCATTTTCATTTTATAATTTTTTTATAATTGGTTGCATATTCCCTTAAGTCATATCCTCTTAGGTCTTCTTAACTCATCCTTCATTATATACCCTTTTAAGCCATTTCATATGTATAGAAATAATATATTCTCACATGACACATAATTTGAGTCAAGGCTCTTGTATCTCTCCTTAAGCCATCCTCTTAGGACCCCTTAAATCATTGTCTTAGCTATCCTTAATCCATCCTATTATATCCCCTTAATTCATTCCCATAACTCCCTTTAAGTCATTCTCTTAGGACCCCTTAACTCATCCTCTTATCTACCCTAAATCAATCCCCTTGCATCTCCTTAATTCATTCTCTTAACTCCCCTTAAGCCATCCTCTTAGGACCCGTTAAGTCATCCTCTTCTATCTCCTTCAGTCATTCTCTTAACTCCCCTTAAACCATACTCTTAGTACCCCTTAATTAATTCTCTTAACTACCCTAAATCAATCATTTTGTATCTCCTTAATTCATTCTCTTAACTCCCCTTAATCTATCCTCATAGGGCCCCATTAATAATCGTCTTAGCTACCCTAAATCAATCCTCTTGTTTATCATTAAGTAATTATCTTAAATTCACTTGAGCCATCTTCTTAGGACCCCTTAATTCATATCCTCTTAGGCCCACTTAAGTCATCCTAGATTGTGTCACCTTAAATCCTCCTCTTGCATCCCCTAAAGTAATTTCCTAATTATATTTAATCATTTTATTTTTTAGGTCTCGCATGAATTGGAGTTGTGACTTGTAAAATGTAGAGTTAATTGAGAATTTCATTAATTATTTTTTTATGTCACCAATCATTGTTACTACAAATTTTCATCATAAATGTATTTCAGAAAGAGAGGATGCAAATGTTACAATGAAATTTGAATAAATGAGGGTAACTATATAGTTCTATATATTTAATTTATAGTCAAAATATAATGTTAATTAATTGATTATCATTTTATAAAAAACTTAGAAATTATTGAATGTACCTTTATGTCATATGTACTCTTAGGTCCCCTTAAACCTCGTAAATTACTCACCCTTTTAAGCCATTTTGTTATTATAGAATTTCTTTTTATTACATGAAACATAATTTAAGTCAAGGCTCTTGTATCTCCTCTTAATCCATATGAGTCTTAGCAATGCCCTTTAAGTCATCTCCCTCTTAATTCATATTTTGATTATATCTAAGTTTCTCACATGAATTCAATTCAAGGCTCACATGTATCTCCCCTTAATCCATCCTCTTATGGGCCACCTTAAGTCATTTCATAATATTCTCACATAACACATAGTTTGAGTCAAGGCTCTTCTATATCATCTTAAGCTACCCCTAATTTCACAGTTTCACATCCCCTTAAGTAATTCACTTAACTCCCCTTAACGAATAATTTATAAGATATATATTTCCAACTTTATTTAAATTCTATAATTTTCTCGCATGAATTGGAGTTAAATGACTCATAAATATATAGTTAATTTACTCACATTCATAATTTTTGTAGGTTCTCATCAAGTTGATCCACCATGAATTTCACTAAAACAATTTCATGATATAAATCATGTTATACCAATTTGTGGTATTGGACTAAAAGTGGACAAGATAATTGTATTTACATGCACATATGTTTCATCATTTTATAGTTGTGTTAAACATAAATTTTTTACATGTGTCTTTGATTTATGAACTTCAACTCTTATACATCAAATTTTATAGTGTTTCAATTTTATCTTATACAAATTGCGTCTTTGATATATATATTGTTTTAAATTCTTATTTGACCATCTTATATGTGGCCTTGGTGTGAGGTCAATAAATGTACAAGTTTTTAATTGCATTAGATTTGGATTAAACTAACTATATCCAAAAGGAATATATAAATTTTAGGATTCTTAATAAGCCATCATTTAAGGATGAATTTCATTTATCAAATATTAATATATCATTGTTTATTTTTCTATAGGTCATGAGATACTCTCATTTATGGGAGGTTTTTACTCACATAATCAAAAACTCATTAATACCTAATACCAACATAAGCCTACTTTGACAATTTTGCATTAAGTGGCATATATGTTGTATAGATTTTTTTCTAGTGATGAGTATTTGCTAATTTGAAAATAGTTAAATATAGGCCCTTAGTTTATTATGAATATGATAAAATATGAGGAATGTATTAAATTGATGCATTTAACCAATATTTAGTTTAGAATTGGTTAAATCACCTAACCATGTGATTTTATTAAACTTTAAAATTTAATCATTTTAAGACATGTAAACTTCATTCAAAAATGGCATCTAAAAATATTATAATTTGATTAGACAAGAATTTATAGTGCATACTTGAGAATTTCTAAAATATATATGTGAGTGAATTTAATCAACATAATGAACAGAATATATGTGAGTGTATTTAATCAACTATATTAAAGTCCACATAAAATGGTAGATATATCTAGAGCTAGTCTAGAATAAAATATGTATGAAAATGTAACTACAAAAATATTAAAGTCGGCATATGAATAAATAAAAATAATCATATGGAACTCATGAA
The DNA here is from genome assembly GCA_007258455.2 of Sequoia sempervirens. Classification (NCBI taxonomy): domain Eukaryota; kingdom Viridiplantae; phylum Streptophyta; class Pinopsida; order Cupressales; family Cupressaceae; genus Sequoia; species Sequoia sempervirens. Next base: position 223,893,951 of record VDFB02000003.1, on the reverse strand, counting down.
ATGTACTAAAATATGTTTAGAAGTGGGCATAAAATGACATGTGAAATGTATGTGAAGTGTCACATATATAAATAAAATATACATATACATATGCGTATACATGTATATGTATAGTTCATAAAATAAAACTAGCCTAGCTACAAGGATGATCCTAAGTGAAATAAAGACTCCTCTTTGTTCCAAGTGAACTAGATGGACCTGTATCATGTTGTAAAAGAGTTTAAGAAACTTGAAATTCGATAAAGTTTAAGAAATTTAGATTTGGTTTAACTTAACTAATAAAATCATGAAATTAAATCCTTAAATATAAACTAGAAAGTATGCATAAATTACCATTTGACCATGTGAATCTTCTGACACATTTTGTTCAATAGGTGGTATAACTATCGATTAAGGAAAAAATGCATGAGCTGCTAATTCATGGATATTATTACAACAGGTTAGGAAATATTAGTGATAAAAATGATTTTAATCATATATAATATATAATTTAAAAGACCTATAAATTATATAGGAAATTTATTAAAGTTTAGGACCTCAAATAGCATGGCTAACTCATGAAAATGACCCTGATTAGGATTTTTTCTAGCACCTATTAGGATACTACTATCATCCTACATATACATATATATAAAACACATATATTAAAATTTAAATATAAATTCAAATAATTGAATTTTGAATTTTAAAATAATAATACATCTAGTAAATTTTGTAAGCAATAGTAAATTTCAAAATTAAATAAATTTTGAAAACACACACCTAAGACGACCCATGTATAATAGCTAATGATGGCTTAGAAGCATTTGCCACACCTTGTGGTTGGTCATTCATGGATATCACATGACCTCTTTACATAGATACAATATTATTTTGATTAGATTAAAATTGGAAGGGTCAATACCCATTACAAAATAACCATAGAGGTAGATGAGGAACTCACTTGAGAAGTGAGCAACCCAAAAAATAAAACAAAAAATAAAACAAAAAATAAATCTTAAATAGTTTGACCAGCAAAAGAAAACTAAGAAAGCATACAGAGTCGGGACTACCATAGAACCATAGGACACCTACAGGTCTCCCAACAACTTGAGACCAATGATCACATTCCATGCCTGAGACAAGAATTGGAGTTTCTTTTCAAAAGTCATAGACCCCTACTAAATGGCCTGAGTATTCACTATGACATCACGAGCTGAGGTATCCACCATTTTACCCTTCTTCTTCATATGACCATCCTCTAGACCATTTGCAACCCATTTCCCCTATCACTTCCTTAATTCATCCTGAAAAACCTAAAGAGTAAGGGAAGTGTTCTTCATAGTTTCTTTACTATAATTGATAATGACCTTGAGGCATTGAATGGTTTTCTCTTGGTTCTAATGGATAGCATCAATCTCAATCAACAAATTATTTTTTTCTTCCTCAGTACCAACAATGGTATGCAAATTTTCCAACTTATTTTCCAACCTTTCCCACTTCTCAAATGACTTGTCCAAAGAGGAAATCATGTCCCAATGCTCCTTTCTCTCTACCTCCCCCAACCATGACACCTGCTACTCGAGAACCTTTCCGTCCAAAATTTGGATTCTTTCTTTAGCCGTGATCAACTAGCCCAAAAGCCACTTTATCATATCCCTCTGGATTTTAATTGTCTCCAAGATTTCATTAATTTTTTTACCAAGGGGATCAACAAGGACACAAATCAACCTAGGTTAAGTACTAGGTCAGTGTAGGATCATGGGGGTCCAAACTAGGCCCTTAAATGGCAATAAAATTCAAAAAAATAGAGTTAGGAAAATTGACATAAAAATTTGAATAAGTTATTAATATAATTTGAAAATTTTGTAAGAACAAAATTGGTAGAAAATTGAATGTTATTTCTAAGATACTATTCCTCTTTTGGAAAAAATGTAAACCTATTTGGTGAAAATTTTAAATTTCAGTGTAGTAATAATAAATTTTTAGGAAAAAATAAAAAGCAGGTGTATGTTTGAGCAACCTAAGTACTAGAAATTTTTTTCTTTTTTGAAAATTTCAATATTAGTAGAGGAAACATGCCCAGATGTGCCACATTTTTTTTTTAAGGAAATAATTAGTTATGATTTTTTTATTAAAAAATTATAAAAAATATTAAAACATGTTTGTCTGACCACCATAACTTGGTAAAAAATTTATGAAATTTATTTTTTCCTTTTTTAATCCTATAGTATGGGAAGCATAGAATGTGTTGCATTTTTCAAATTCAAAAAATGTCAAATTTTTTAAGAATTATACATATTTTTCGATCAGCCTATCAATCAGGACTTTAGTCATAATGTATGTAGAAAATCAATAATAATTATATATTTAATTCAAAATAAGACATCTTATATTTTGAGAAAGTTGATAATTTTCTCAATAAACCCTTTTTCTTTCATCAATTTTGGATTAAAAAAAGTCATCAGTCACTTTTATACATAATGTCGCCACTTTTAGATCCCCATGATCCTGCACTCACCCTACCTATTTCCTCCAGATTGATATAGGTTGGGAGAATTTTAGAGATTAGGGTTAGAAACATGGGGGTGTTGGGAACATTAGAGATATTTTCATGATCATATGAGTCCAAAGGAGAGTTGGTTGGGGTAGGATTCCTCGATTCATTATTTGAGTTGTCGAACTCCCCCGACCTAGAAGTAGAAATTATAGGTTTGGGTTCTGACAAAGGGGTACATTTGATGGGGTTAGGGGGTTCCTTCTTAAGGGATTTTCCTTAGGCATAGATGCTATAGTGGATGGCAAGAGGGGTTTCATCTAGATTAATAGAGGGGTTGGGGTGCACAGAGGGATTGGTGGGGTGATCAATGGTCAAAGTATTCTTTTGAATAGAAAGGGGGAGGGAAGCATTGTAGAATGAAACTTACAGAGATAATAAATAAGGTGGGTTGGTGGATGGGTAATTTATTTCATTTAGCTTGGACACTTCTAACAGTTTGGTCAAGCGAGGACATAAGCCAACAAGGGAAGTTCATTTTGAAATTAAACCTAAGATGATTAAGCATAGGGAAAAGATTAGTGTGGAAGTAGTGGAAACACCCTTCAAACATGATGTACCTCATGAGTACTTCAATATTTTTTCTCTAGACACTAGGCAGGTTCGTGCGGTTAAAGTCATTTTGCAATCTATTTACCCTGTCGTCCTCTTTTAGAAAATGTTTCATGTCTTCCTGGTAGTAGATTTTTGACTTATGAGGAATGAAAATCCCTTCCAAAGAGAGACTTATCACCTTTGCAATGAGCTCAGGGGTCACCATGAAGGAGACCCCTTCCACAATAATAGTTTTGTCCACCCAAGAATTAGTGAACTCCAAATAAATCTTGGGGTCATGCCCTTGCATCCTTTCCACAAGTGAAGCCACCTTGCCCCATTCCAGAATGGCCCAAACCTCCTTTCCTTGCTTCCAACCGTCGTAATGTAAGACTATGTTTCATATGACCATGGAAGACTATGTAGATGATCTTTTGGAAAAATATTTAACAATAAAAGGACATCTAGATAATTTTCCAAGAATATTTAATAGATTAAAAGAGTATCAACTACGCCTTAATCCTAAGAAGTGTTTTTTTGGAGTTATATAAGGAAAGATATTGGGCTAGATATTATATCCAAATGAGGCATAGAGGTAGATCTCACAAAATTCAAATCTATTATTAAAATGCCTCGTCCAAGAGAATTAAAGTAGTTATGTAGTTTGCAAGGAAAACTTCAATCAATCAAGATATTCATAGCATAGTTAGCTAATAAGTGTCATCCATTTACATGCCTCCTCCATAATGATGTAGTCCTTAAGTGGGATGAAAATTTTGAACAAGCCTTCTAGTAGATAAAGGAATACTTGGTATCTCCTCCTATCTTGATCCCCCTATACAAGATAAACCTATGATCTTATACATATCCCCAATATCAATAGCCCTAGGAACTTTGTTAGCACAACTTGATGAATAAAAGAAAGAAAGAGTGGTGTATTATATTAGGTCTACCCTAATTGGGTGTGAGTTAAACTATACACCTATTAAGTGAGCTTGTTTAATAGTTATCTTTGCATCTTAAAAGCTTGGACATCACTTGTCGAACTAACAAATCATGCTAATTGAATCCAAAATTGATTGGGCTTAAAGTATCTATTGTCAAAAGTAACCCTCACAAATCAAATGGTGAAATGGGTCATGATTCTTAGTGAATTTGAGATAGAATATATGCATAGAAAATCCAACAAAGGACAAGTAATAGCAATCCAGATATGATTTAGAGAACAACCAAACACTAACAAACCATCAAGGTTCTTCAGAGACAATTCTATTTGGAGAAGATCAAATTGAACAAGCATCTTTATTTACTTAACTTTACATCAAAATTTCACACAATTTTACTTTATTCTTTATTTCTCAAAAAACTCAAATCATCCAAACTGGATTACAAATATTTATCAAATATGAATACAACTCAACCATCATCAGTATGATAGAATCAAACAATAACCAGTTCTTGAACACTAGACCATTTCATTCTTTCATGACTCACTAAGTAATCTTCATTGCCATTTTACATTCTACAAGGAAAAACAACCTAATTCATTCATTCATGCTACCAAATGTTCCCTAATTTTTATAACACTATATCCCTCAAGTTTTTGCTTATAACAAACCATGAACATACTCACAAACCTGGCGAACTTTCTAATTTTTCAGACAAAACATCTTTGTACACATTGTGTACTCCTTGTTCAAGACACCCAAATCACCAAGATATCCTTCTATATTTCTATAAAAATAGAGACCTCTACAACAACATCATTTAGGTTGGTCCATAACATAAATAAACATTCTTTCACTGATTTCTATAGTTTATTTGTTTTTAGCAACCTAGCCTCAATTACTCTAGTAGGTAATCAAACCCTTGAATCAGGTAACTTCATTTCTAGCACAAATCATGTTCATCATCTTAGCACAGATTTTGAGACCCATTTCAATCTATAACAACACACCACAAGAAGCAAATACACTATTTTATAGCAACCATCATAAAAATGGACTAAATGCTACAAAAACCCATCAATTAGCCCTACTTTACAAATGAAGTGGTCTTTAATCTACACCAAAACACTAAATGTCCTCAAACAATCTTTCATCCACTCAAAAAACTTAAGATTGAAAAATTTTCAAAGGCTGAAAAGCCTAAATAGGAATTATCCCACAAAACCCTTAATTCTAGTCCTTTTAGGCACTTGATTACATGAGGGTTTCTTGGAATCATCATTTGCAAACCTCCAAATCACCAACCATTGTTACTAAAATCTATAAATGAGCTGCATGAATATTCTAATCGATATCCATACCTTAGAAGTGTTAATTCACCTTTTCAACCATGGAGGTACCATTTTTTAAGGAAAGACTCAGAAATCTACTTTGAAACAACATCATATCTTACATTACTATTTTACCTTGCACTCACACACACATATAATATTTAAATGGCATTAAAATAATTCCAATTCACCAACCAACTACCCCTACATTGGTGGAATGGCCATAGAATTACTTAAAGACTCTCAAATCCTCTGTAAGAAGAACACCAACTTAGACATAGGAAGTTGCCTCTAATTCTTTTTTTCTTCTTAAAATACTAGCCTCCCACTCTTTGAAATGAAATTTAAATCTCTCCTAAATGAGATCACATGAGTATTAGCCTTTGATATTCCTAACCTACTAGTAAAAAGATAAAAACAATGGAAGAATGTTGCAAAACTCAGAAAATAGGGGTATTATTCACTATTTAATTCAAAAATACAAGAAATCTGCCTCTTCTTGGTTTCAAAATGTTTTTATAGATGTTTCCAAACTAGTAACGACCTCTTCAACTTCCTTGAATTACCTATTCCTTCAAATCCCACTTTGTCTTTTCATATTCTTATATTTTTGCTCTTTTTACATATTTGACAATATTACAAGTTTTGCATTTTTTCATCTCTTTGACCACCTTAGACCTATTACATGGCTTGAATACATTCAAATTAGTCTTTACATTGCCTTGACACACTATTTTAGACTTGAACACACAAATTTTACAAATTAGCATTTTGAAGTCATTCATTGAATAGGGTGCTCCTACACCAAATTAGCAGAAGCACCCATTGATGATGTAATGTCCCCTGTGTGCGGCTGGGTGTGTTCTGACAACCATGTGTCTGACGAGCTTGCGTAAGACCCCATATTCTCTGATGGTAGCTTTGGTGGTGAAATATTCCTCCCTAGTTGTCGCCCTTAACACCCTGGGTAGCCACACTTACTAATAGGTCAGTCTTTTGGTGTAGTGGTTGGGACTTAGTGGTATCAAAGCCAAGGTCTTGAGGTTGAGACCCACAGAGTGTAGTGGACTGTAATGTCCCCTATGAGTAGTTGGGTGCGTCTCGACAACCATGTGTCTGACGGTTTTGTGTAAGACCCTAGATTCTCTGGTGGTGGCTTCGGTGGTGAAAGATTCCTCCCTAGTTGTCACCCTTAACACCCTGGGTAGCCGCCCTTACTAATAGGCCAATCTTTTGGTGTAGTGGTTGGGCCTTAGAACAACACCTAATTGGTTGAATGCTAGGAGGTAAGCATTCCTCGAAGCCAAATTCACAATGTCATTTTGACAGCATAACATTAGCATAAACAATGGATGATTAATGCTGGAGCAAACTCTCTTTTATAGAATTGAAAGTGACTTTTCAAATTCCATAACTCCTCCAAGAAAGGGATGCCAAAAGCTCCTTTTTGAAATATTTTACTTTTTTCAAAATATTTAATTCTCCCTTAATATTGCGTCCAAAACCCAAGGCATATTAAAACAATATAAACTATCAATTATTCCCTCAATGAGGTGTCCACCGTTTATGACCACCTTTTAAAACAACTTAAAATCATTAAAGTAGGCCAAGGGGCCCAAATATGAAATATAACATTAATTATTTAAAATAACTCATTTCTCCCCTTTACACCTCAATAGCCAAATTCAACAATATTCAACTACTCCAACTGAAATGGAAAACTTACTGAAGAGCTTCCAACTAGACCACTGCCAAAATTAGAACTTACTAAAAATAGTAAATTCTGAGAAATGCCAAAAATCCTCCAAAGAAGGAAACCCTAATTTTACCTCAGACAAGCCTATACATTTCTGGAAATAGGCTAAAACCAAATGAAGACCTAATGGGAAAAATGGGGACATTACAGATGATCATCAACCATTAATATCAAAATTCCCGATGAGGGAATCCTTGTGGTAACTCAAGTGAACTAGTGGAATTTATACTTTAATGGATCTCATACTCAACATGAATCGAGAGTTGGTATTCTCTTTGTCACACCCCAAGGATATAGCATACCTAAAGCATACAAAATTGTATTCCCTTGCACCAATAATATAGAAAAATATAAGGTACTTATCATTGGATTAAAAATGGTCATTGAATGGAGAATCAAAGAGCTACAAGTTTATGGTGATTCACAATTGTTCATTAGATAGGTAAATGATGAGTATTAGACTAAAGATGATAAGACACTCCCCTATATGTTTGATAGCTTTAAACAACATTTTCTTGTCATCCTCTTTGAGCAGATACTGATAATTAACAATAAGGTTGTTGACATAGTGGATACTATTGTGACTCTTCTTGATGTGTCAAAGAATAGCCCTAGGCACAAATTCCTTGTGGAACAACTCTTTATACCAGCATTTGATGTCTCAAAACTCAAACTTGTGTGTGATGTTGTTGGAACTGAGTCACCCTAGTACCAAGACATCTATACCTATATCCAACATGGAACCATACCCCTTTTCCTTACCAGTAACCAAAAAAAAACTTTCATTCGCCAAGCCACACACTTTTCTATCCTTTGAGATACCATCTATCGATGAAGCCTCAATGGTACATTTCTTTGATGCCTCAACTCGAAAGAAGCTCAAATTTCCTTATAGGAAGTACACAAAGGTGTTTTTGGGTCTCATTCTAGGAAGACTAATCTAATTAAGAAAATTTCTTAGGACTGGATACTATTGGCCATCAATGGAACAAGAAGCTATTGAATTTACAAAGAAATATTTTTGGTGTTAGAAACATAGAGATCTCATTCATGCACCTGCACAAGAATTGTATTTGATCACTACACCTTGGCCTTTCACACAATGGGGACTTGACCTTATAGGTGAGATATCACCCACATCATCTAATAGGAATAAGTTCATCATAACTAGCAGGGAGTACTTTACAAAGTGGATAGAAATTGTACCCCTAACATGCTTTACTGGAAAAAAAATATCGAAGTTCATCCTCAACTATTTGATTTTTCATTATGGTATCTCCAAACTAGATCATTACTAATAATGGAACTCCATTTAAAAACCAATATGTCTATGAGATCTGTACTAAATTCCATATACAACACTAATTTCTCTACCCCATATTACCCCTAGAGAAATGGACATGTGGAAGAATCCAATAAAACAATCATTAATATTTGTATAGTCGTAAAATTGCACCCCTTGCAATTTCACATACATTCTTGTATCTTCTTTATTGTCCACTCCCTTAGCATCTTGTGTAGGCTCATTCTAGCCCTTGCATCAGCCCTTTTTCCTTCTCAGGATGCTCAACACCCCTTTTCAGTAGCTACTTTTGCATGCCATCTTTGTATTGAACCTAGTGCTTTTCGCATTCACGTCATTTTGTAGCACAACATGTTTGGACACTGGGGGATGTTTGTGCACTATGCTAGAGTCCTACAATGTTTCAATGTTCAAACAACTGTTTCCATCTTTGTTTTCCACTTGTCACCTCCTTTGGTCCATGGTAATAGCTTGAGATGCCTTGTAACCACCTGAGAAGCTTCTTTTCCCTCCTTAAATGCTATCTTTTCCATCTATTTGCTTCTCTAGCTTCCTTCTATCCTTGCCTCTAACATTTCTCTTTTTTTATCTTGCTTGCACAAATCCATATAGCTTTCTACACCAGTAGTCTTACATCTTTTCAAGCTCTCTTTGTAGCATTCTCAAGCTCTTACAACAGTCTTTGCAACACTCCTCACTCTTGTAGCTTCATCTCCCTTATCTCATACTTGTGAGCATCTTGGGATTCCATATCTCCTTTCTATTGCATCTCTACTTTGTGATACAGGTTCTCCTCCTTGAGCGGGGATTTCTTTTATCACTCATACTTGGTGGTGTGGGTTCTACTCCTAAAGCAAGTTTTCCTTTCACCACACACTTTGTCCATTGCTCTCTTTCTATCTGGTTGTTCATGGAGGTGGGAACACCGAAATGGGGGTTTGACTAAGGCAAACCCCTATACAACCCCAACACTTTCTTTCAAATCTTACAAATATAGGTTTTGAAGAAATTCACATGTTGGAGGCTTCATCTCTTGTGTGGTAGTGAGCATTTCCTTTCTTTCTCTTATTATCTTTATCATTTTTAATTCACTTCATTTTAGCTTTATCACATTTTTCCATTTTCCTACGTTTTGTAAGTTCTTAGCAATCATATTTTTAGTCATCATTTAGCCATTTTCTATGATATTCTCACTCTCTAGTTTGTATGAGATGTCAACGCACCTCTAGGATGCCAATGCACCGCGTTGTTGTTCGTATTTCAAACTGTCATCCTTTAACCAAGAGCTTGTTAATTTTTCCAAAAAATCTTCATGACATGCTCTTTCCAATTCTAGAACTCTCATCATTGTTCCTGAGGTATTTTATGGAATTTTTCCATGTAAGGCTCTTTGAATGAAGATAACTCATGATTATAAAATCCCCATTCTCTAAAATATTCTTAATAATATTGTTAATGTTGAATAGCACCTCATTTGAACCCTGGTTTGTGGGCTTACAAAACTAGCATCCACACACCCACAAGTGCAACACACTTTTCCCTTGTATACAAAATCGAATTCATCTTGCCTATAGAGGTCAAGATTCCTTCCCTAAGGTATCCTTGAAAGGTCTTGTCAACAATAAAGACTAAAAAATATCCAAACTCCATTAACTTATATTATTGGATGAAATAAATTTAAACACTTTGAATCATCTCCAAGCCTATTAGAATGATCACAAACGTAGCTATAACAAGAGGATCAAGAACAAATTTTTTCAATTTGGTGACTTATTTTTAAAAGAGAATCATAAAATTTAGCTTAACTAGGATGGAATAGGTAAGTTTGAGCCAAACTGGTTAGGATCTTCTGTCATCACAAAAAGTTATGGCTCTAGCACATATTAGTTGGCTACCCCATAAGGTGAGCCTCTATCAAAACCTGTCAATAGTAGACATCTCAAAAAGTTCTATGCTTGACTCATTATAATATACTAAGCAAAAAATAAAAAAAAATAAAAAAAATTTCCTTGATGAAAACCTAGAAATCATGCATCTTGGTGACATCAAAAACTTGAGTAAAATATTAAAAAAAAAATGTAAAGAGAAATAAATCATCCTTTAAGTGAAAACCGCTTTTACAGTACTTCTAAGACAAGTACCATAGTGAAAAACTAGTAAACAGGTGCCATTTTTGAATAATTCTTGCACCACCATCTATTCTAACTTCCATCCAATCCATCTATCCTCATATTGCATCCATTCATTTTATCTATCCCATAATAAACATGTGTCCAATCATGGCTCAATAACTTGTTAAGTGTCGAACCTTACCGCACCATTTTTCTTCCGCATTATCACTATACTTTATCAAATCATCCACTATCCATAATAAAGGTAATCTCATTTGAAATTAGGAGAATACTCCTAAACCTAGTATATGAATTGGATCCTTTTTCATATCCCAAGTTGTGTAAACCCTTAATAAATTCAAAACCATCTAGATAATCCTTTAAAAATAAAAAACATCCAGACAATCCTTTAAAAATAAAAAACATCTAGATAATCCTACAAAAACAAAAAACATCTAGATAATCCTTCAAAAATAAAAAACATCTAGATAATCCTTTAAAAACAAAAAATATGCAAATATCCATCAAAAATCTAAATAAACCATAAAAACCATCTAAATCCCAAAAACATTGTTGGTCATCCTAATGTGAGTTGTTTTGAGTCTAATAAGTGAACTATGATTTCTCTGTGTGTAATGTAGGAAATTCAAATAATCAATGAGCCCCCAATGCACCAGGTCAGTCCCCTTAGGTTCCCCTCTTGGTCTCTAAACCTCTCAAAATACCAAAATAATCCAAATATCTTGAAAACATCAAAAACAACCTCAAATAACCTCAAAAGCATAAAAACATTCAAAAAATATCAAAATACTATCTCCACTATTGCCCATCCACAATAAATCTACCCATTCATAATAAATGAATCATCATCCTCATACTTTTGACACAACAATCAAACAAGCAAAGTGAATAACATAATCCAAAAGCATTCAACCAAAAAATTGTAAAGACTTCATCACTATTGGGCTAGAACAATTCCTAACCATTAACTACCTATCTATCAACCCTATCATCATCATTATCACCAACATCCTAAAATGTGTCTTAATAGATAGATCATTCCTAGAATAGGGATCATCGATGGACATCCCTGAACAACAAAACATCTTTGGCAAGTGATACAACCGCATTATTTATCATGTTTTCGATCTTTTATTTTGATTTATCTTATTGTCACATTCTGATGACCTCTCGAGGATGTCCAAAAGGATTTAGGGAGGAAGGAATGGTGTGTGATCGTTGATTTCATATGTTTTGTTTGTAGGATACTTTTGTGATATGACCATGGTGAATACTTTGCTTGTGTGTGTGGAAGTCGTTTCAAGAAACTAGAGTGGCCCTGCATGTTTAGTTCTTCATAACTCTTTGTGCACTGGTTTGAATTACTCTGAACTTCTAACCATGCACCATAACAAGGTTTTTATATGTCTGGCATGAGCAAGAATACTCCTTGTTTGCAGAGTCAAAGTCCATGCAATAGATACAAAGTCACCTTGGTCATTAATTCCTTGGTGTATTGTGTATATTTGCTACATTAATAAGGATTGTAATCATAACAATTACTTAGTATTTTCCATGAAGCAAAAGTATATTCATCCACATTTCCATACATCATCAATCATTATCATTCATTCATGCATTCATTCACATCTATCAACAATAATATATGGATTTTCAATAATTGGATCAACATCATCAAATCCTTCTATCTTCTTACCTCTCTAACATTTATTTTGACTAACATCCCCATCCTGCATCATAACATGGTTAGTATCGCATGCGTCCTACATCCACAAACTCATTAACATATCATATGTCATCATATATAATATATCATCTATCACATATCATCCACATAATGTATATTATATCAAAACATCAAAAAATATATCATAATGGATATCCATAAATCATTAATAAATAACTAACACCAATGCATACATCATCATTTCCATAGCATAGCATGAATCCATAATCATCATCATCATATAGAGCTTATCATAAACATCATGCACATAAGAAATCATCTCATATATCATATATCATCAAAAATAAAAATGGCATGGTACATCATAAACTTTCACATGTGTGATAAATCATAAATCACCTTGCTTGATCATTCTTTAATCTCCTTACTATTCATCCTAATCTTTACCTATGACTCATAGGGCCTAATTTTTAGCACTCTTCACATCTCAACTAGTCTTAAACCTTGTTGTGATCCTGAATTGAAAAACTATATTTTTTTGGTTGACCTCTCGAGGGGTCAGCCCAATATCCTATTGTCATTTTGTCGATCACCAGAGCACAGTGGGCATATTTTAAATTTTTCAATCTTGATATGAGCATCGAATGTGTTTGAAACAATGTAACAAGTACATTGTGTCAAAGAGGGCAAAATGTAGACATGTAAAAAATCCTTACACATATCACACATGTTGAAATTTTATTTTTCCATCATTCCCATCATTTCCATTATTGTTAATTTCATTTCAATTAATTTGCATTATTAATTTCCCTTTTAACACTATTTAACATCATATTCATCACTTAACCCTATTTTCCTCTATTAATTAAACAATCTTGGATTTTTTAATTAATTCATTTCATTTAATAATTATCCCCTTCATCTCCCTAGTTGAATAATTTTTAATTATTTAATTAGGTTCATCTAATATTTCTCCTAATCTCATATAATTAAATAATTTTAATTATTTAATTATCCTTTTAATTCTCATCCCATTCAATAGAATATTCTTTTTCAAAAATGGCATATTCTCATCCTCCACAATTAAATAATTTCTAATCATTTCATTCTTCTAATTTCCCTCCACAAAGCATATTCTTGAAGAATATTCATTTTTCAAAAATATCTTTGACTTTTCTTGTCTCAAGCATTCCTAGCCCTTGATCTTGAAATCTAATTTCCACCCTTGATAATAAAAGTCCTAATCAAAACCCTAACCATTTACCTACAAATGTGGGCATATTTCAAGTTCTAAATGATCTCATCCCTCCATTCTCCTTGATCTTCTCTCCTTTTTGTGTGTTAAGATGTAATATTTACCCTTCTTTGTGGGAATTAAGATTCAATCCAACCCTTCATATAATTCATGAAATCTATATAATCACCCATACTCCATATTTCTCACTTATAATTTGAGTAGCTAAGTCATGCTAAAGTGAGTTTTGAGAAAAAATTGAGCATTCATCATAGCATCTAGGTCATCTATGCATTACATTCATCAAGCTTTTGTAATCAATCATGTAGGATTAAGTGTTGAGTAATCCAACATCACAAACACAAAGTTCTCCAAGAATGGGATGGTAATATTGTTCTTGTTTTGAATTCATTTGGTTTTATTTGTGCTAACCCTTGTGTTTAAATTCATATCTTGATTTAACAATTGTATCTCATTGTTAAGTGGGTTTTATCTCTTGTTTTGGGTTCTTTGATTAAATTCTTGATTGTTTAGTCCATTCAAAATTTACCCCTTACACATTTATGTTATATAAAATAAAAATTTAAGGCATATAATCATGTATAAGAAACATCAAGCTCCATATCATACTCATCTTGGAGTAGGAAAATATTGTACAATTTGTTCCAAAATGCTTTTTTGACCCAAAAACAAGGAAAATATTTAACTTACTTCATGGTTATATATTTATATTCTCAAAAGGTGAAGGTATAAAATGCATACCCTAGTGGTATATCAAGTAATCACATGAAATTATTGGTCATTAGTGGTTGATAATTAAATTAGTATGAATTTCATTTCAATTTTTCCCAAAAATTGACACTCATTAATCCTAACATCATATATTAATCATGAATTTCATCCTAATAAATAGTTGCTTTGGGAGGGATATATACATGATGGTCATCATTGTTGGTATGTGTCAACTAAACATGCTATACTGTAAGCTTCTAAAAATCATGTTATAAGTAGTTGGGATGGGAGTTTCAATAGGGAATTATTAGCGAGATTGTAATATGTTCTACACTAGATAATAAAATCATTGAATGGGCACGTGGTTTTGTGGATGTAGCCTAGATTGGGTGAACCATGTTAAATTATCTATGTTGTCTTGTTTTTGCTATAATTTTTTGTGTTTTATTTCTTTGTTTTATTGATCAAATCTTCATTTAACTCTTAGATATCTTCCTTCTAACCGTAACAATCATTAGGTGCATATACCTATTATCCCTATTTCCTAAATGTGATGATGATGTTGAAGTTAATGAAAAAAAGGAAAATTTTCACTTATATGATAATTTCTAGAGATATGGTGGATGTGCCTCAATATAGTAGGTGGAAAACACACTTAATTAACATATTTTTTAGATATTTAAACATATCTTGGAGTTAATGTGTATATTATTTGGTCACAAGTATTACACCCATTTTATTGGAGATAGGGTCCTATAACTTTACACATTAGTTTAGAGAAATAAGTTCTTCCAAACTATATTGGAATCTTATTTTTGTAACTCTTAATAAATAATATGTAAAGGATAAAAATGGAGAATAATTTATAGTATATTGATGAGATACAAGTAGCATACTCTTCTTGGAGTTTTCCACTCATTTGAAGGTTTTTTAGTAGTAATTTTTTCTTATGTAGAATGCATCTTCTTCTTCATTTTTCAATTATATGATATTTTATATATTTTATAAAAAATATATTGTAAAGTACATATGGCTTCCATGAATGGTTATGCTTACCATATTATGATGTCTTCTTTTCCTCATCCTTTACATGTTAACATAATTAGTTTCATTCATAGGGAAGTTGTTTACTTCCTTTTATGAGATACTAAGTACATTGATCAATAAACCTACACATATATCCAAAACATGAACCTCAATTAATAATGCAATTCCCATTAGTTACTCTTCCCTTTTCTAGACTCTTGTAACCAATGACAATATGTGTGTACTTAAAGGACACAATAGAAAATTTAGAGACCCCTCAAATCTAATATACATAATATTTATATATCTCCCATAAAACCCATAATTATACCACATTATCCTCCAAAAAATATTGTTCAAACCACTCCCATGCCAAAAATTATAGTATAAGATTATCCTCCATCTTCTCCCACTTTAAATAAACATTTCTCCTCCCTTGACATACATTAAATTATACAATTCATCATACCCATGACACTCAATGAAATAATAAAAACATATCAATCCCAACATCCCTTCCCTCTAATACTATCAAATTGTGTATATGGGTCATCTTTGTAACAATATATTACTTAGTCTATACAAATTTCTATTAGTTCATTAATCTTTCCATACATTGGATTTTTATTGGGAAGATATAGTTATAGTTTATGAGTGATGTTTTTGGATGCTCAAAGGATATTAATTTATTCTTTATTCATGGTGGATTAATTTCCTAACCTGCATGGTATCATTAGAGGATAGGTTTGTATGTTCTTATTAGAGAAGTGGCTAGGGATTTTAAATGTATATTAAGTTATTTATGTCAGCCTAGGTCTTATAAATTGTTATCTCAGTTAGCCTAGGTGATATACCTAGGCATAAGTACGGTATGTATAAGAGGTAGTGAGTTTTATTTCATCATTAGATTATGAATTTTGTACTCATTCAATGTATTGTACTCAATTCAACATATTTGGATGTCTTCCCTTGCAAAGTGGTTTGTTATTTTTCAGTTATTACTTGAAATGAAGGAAGTAGAGTTCCACCTTTTTGGAGATGGGACTAGAGGGGAGGTGCTTATTTTACTCAATTTCATTCAAGGAAACCCTAGAGATCTAAACCTACTGATTAAATTAGGGAAAAGAGTTCTACTATAAGTTGTCCTTTGGGTGATTAAAGACTAAAATGGGGTTCACCAGCAAGCAAAGGCTTGGAAAGAAGAAGATGCAAAGTAGCATGTGAAACCTAGCTATATGATCTATAAAATGAAATTAAATTAGAATAGAAAAACTAGAGATAAATAAGGTCCACTTGGAAGAATGATGTAGTCAAAACAAGCTCTGAAAGCATACAATTTTGTTGTTTGAGGCCCACTAGGACTCATATAGCAAATTGGGTGATTTAGTCCTAGATTAGGATTTTTGGGTAGAAATTGGAATCTCTCAATGACTGATTTGAATCTACTGAAAACTGGAAAATTTTTGTACTGGGACTCATACGCCCAAGGTGATGATTTAGTCCCAGTATTAGGGTTTGGCGAAAAATCTTGTATCATCTAATGATCTAGAACTTAAGCAATGCAATCAGTGAAGCAAATTAAGCTAGAACTAATGAAATGAATGAAATAGAAGATCAAAAACTGAAATAGGTATCTAACAACAACAAACAGTAGCACAAAAACAAGGTTTTTAATTAACAACATCAAGTTTCCATAGTCTATGATAAAGAATTGTTTATTTTCTAGATTGAAACTATGTACATTCTTATGAATCAACATTTGAGATCAAACTCCATAATCCATCATCATGATATTATGCATGCAATAAAAGAGAAGAATAATAGAATAAGAAAGAAAACTTAGGAAGATATATAGGTGAGGGGGGAAAGAGAGGGGTTGGGGGGTTGAGAGAGAAGGGGACACCAAACTCAGAATATACTATATAAAGTAATATGAAAATCCTAGCTATATGATCTAGAAAATGAACTGAAATCAAAATAACAAAACTAGAGATAAATATAGGTGCACCTGGAAGAATGATGTAGTCAAAAAAATCTATAAAAGCCTAAAATTTTGCTATTTGAGGCTCATTGGGACTCATACACTAGACTAGGTGATTTAGTCTCGGATTAGGGTTTTTGGGTAGAAATTGGAATCTCTTAGTGACTAATCTAGATCTACTAAAACTTGGAAAAATGTTGTACTAGGACCCATACGCCCAAGGTGGTGATTTACTCCTAGTATTATGGTTTGGTTGAAACTCTAGTATCCTCTAGTGATATGCTGTAGCTTCCCTCCTATGAGATCTCCAAGTTTGAAAGCTTAAATCCAAGAGCATATGTGAGTTTCCATGAAGATGAGAACTTCTTGACAACTTGACAACTTTCCTCAATCTTAAAAATTAGTCTTCAAAGGATCTTCAATCTCTAAACCACCTAGATCTACAATCACACATGAAGAGAGAATTTTTTTTGTTTTGTTGTAGAATGGGGGTTTTCCTTGGTCAAACCCTATTTTGGTCATCAAACCCTAATGAGAAATGAACATGAATGAAATGAAACATGAAGTATAAGATGAAACAATAGAATCTTGTTTGAAATCTTGTAGATCTACAAACAAGCATGAAGTGGCCTCAATGGATGTAGATCTTGATCATTATTCTTGATGAAAGATAATTCCTTTGAATACTTTAATTGATCTTGAACAATAAATCACAACATTAACTCAAAACCACATGCATGATGCATCAAGCCCTACACATGATAATGGATCTTGAATTGTTGAAAAAAATGATGAAGAAATCTTCCCTTGAATGCCTTAGAAGTGCTCTTGAATTCTTAGGATGTTCGATTCTTGATTGCTAGGTGAACTAATGATTTGAAACCTTAATTATATAGGCACTCCATCCAATTTACTATTTATTAGATCCCAAATTCCAACATTCATAAAAATTGAATTGAAAACCCTGATTTCCTATTCAAAACCCTAAAAAGGGGCCAAATGGGACTCATATGCCCAAGGTGGCGTATGGGTACCACCATAGCTTTTTGGGTAGAGGGAATGTTGGGAGGTTAGAAAATTAAGTGTATTTATTGATTTTGTCAATATTTTATTTGAAATAAGCCTTGAGATGCATAATAAAGGGTCCTATAGGCCTATTAACGATGATGTGAAGGTCATAAATGCAAGAAGTCCCAAAACTTAATGTGTGTAACTAAATATACTTTACAACACTAAATTAAGGAACAATTAGGTCTATTTAGCTTAAAAGGGCCCTAAATTTGATGTGAATGTGTAAAACACATTACAATAGGAAATCAAGGCCACATTAGGTTCATTTTAATGTTAATCATTCCCAAATTAAGTGTGAAAAATGTATACTTTTTCCTACACTACATTAACAAGCATTTTCAAATTAATTTTTCTCTTTTTTGCAAGTTATTCGATTGCAAAGAGAGAGAGGGGTTAGAGATAAAGAGAGAGGGAGGTTAGAGAGATAGAAATAGAGAGTAAGAGTACAAGAGAGAGTGTAACTGAAGGAGAGGGAGAGAAAGAGAATAAGAGAGATTAATTGAGATGGAGAGATAAATAGAGAGAGAGAGGGTAGAGATAGAGAGGAAGGGAGAGTAAGAGAGAGTGTTTCCTATAAATGGGGTTTCAAGCTAAGTGCATTCAACCTTGGGGGAAACTCTATGGTTAAGCACACTTGAGCTGGAGTAGTACCAGCTAGGATGGGTGACCTCCCTAGAAGGCCCAGTGCTTCACCCTTGTGAGCATCACCTAGATGCAATGAGAACTTTATAATTGGATCATTCATTATCATGAGAGATTGTTTCTTGTGAACCACTACTAATGAATCATGGGTAAATGAGTTTGACTCGTAAAACTACACAATTGAATCCTGATAGCAATATCACAAGAGAGCTCATGTAACTAAGGTATAGGGAGAGTAAGATTAATTGAAAGGGAGAGGGATTGAAAGAGAGAGGGGGTCTATAAATATAAAGAGAGGGGGAGAGAGAGAGAGAGAGAGTGAGTGAGTGAAAAAGAGAGAGGGGGAAAAGAAAGATAAAGAGAGGGAGAGATAGATAGAGGGAGAGTGAAACATAGAAATAACTATGAGAGAGATATATAAATATATAGAGGGAAATGGATCTATATATAGTGATAGAGAGGGAGAGGGAGAGAAAAATAGAGATAGTGAGAGATATATAAAGTGATTTGGGGAGAGGAAAAACTATGAAAAATAGAGTGAGAGATTGAGAGAGTGTGAGAGAGTGTGAGAGAGATTGAGAGAGAGAGAGAAAGAGAGAGATGGAGAGGGAGAGGGAGAGGGAGAGACAAAGATGGAGAGAGTGAGAGAGTTAAATACAAAGAAAGAGAGGAGAGGGATAGAGAGAGGGGAGAGGGGGAGAGAAATAGAGATAGAAAGTGATAAGAAAGAAGGAGATAGAGAGATGGAAATAAATAAGGGAGAAATATAATAGATAGAGAAATAGAGGTAGAGGGAGAGATAGAGATATAGGGATGGAGATATAGAGAAAGAGAGGTAGAGGGAGAGATAGACATAGAGGGAGGGAGGGACAAAGAGAGATAGAGATAAAGGAGCAATATAGATAAAAGGGGAGAGAGATATAGAGTGGGAGAGAGGGAGATGGGGAGAGATAGAGATAAAGAGGGAGAGTTAGAAAGATAAGGATAGATAGATAAAGAGATAGTAAATTGAATGAGCCTTTTAATCTTCTACAAAATGTTATTGTGTAACAAAACACACTGGCATTTTATAACATACTTGCATTTTAAAATGCACTCTTATTTTATAAAAAATTTGCAATACATTTCACAAACATATTTTGTGAAATGAACTTAAAGGCGTGGATTCTTAATTTACCTCTATTTTGCATGTTTTTGACTTTCAGTGGAGTTTTTTTGCTTGCATGTCATAAATTTTACACATTGTTTAATGATATTTAGTAGAATTAGCACCAAAATGTCATGTCTTCATACCTTTTGAACCATATAATTTTCTCACTTGAAATACATTAACATGTTTATTTTTTATTTCCTTTGCTAATGTTTCTTTCTTCTTCAAATACATATGTATTGATTTTGCTTAATAAATTTTGATTTGCTTATCAAGAAAAAAGTTAAAAAATATTATTATTCTACACTTTATTCCTTATAGATTACAAATATATTATTCTTTATAATTTTTAGAAAGTTATAAATGCAACACACACTTAATGATTCAATTTTCTTGATATATCCACTTTGAAAAAACATAAAAAAAAAACAAAAAATTGTTGCAAAAAAATATTCATCTTCTAGTACTCACTCTTAACTATATTTATATCAATGAGTGCCAAAAAATAATAAATCCTTAGTCTTATACCTTTTACAAAAAAAATAGGGGGTGCACACCAAAACTATGTTATATTTAATCAAGAAAAATAGGAACACTTTTGTGTCCATCTAGCATTTCACTCCCTTAATCTAAACTTTTTATTAAAAACTTAAGTAGTTAATAAACTAGATATAGAGTATGATGAGTTTTTCTCTTGTCATATCTTCAAATTGAATTTGTAGTGCATGCATCTCAAATTACTCATCCATGTCTAGGTTTGGTTGATTTCAAGAAAAGTGGTCACTTTTGACCCCCTTTTTGTATATCATTTCCTTGCACTTACCCATGAAAGCATGTCAATTTTAAATGGATTTTTTCAAGAATGAATGCACCAAGGTTTTCATTTTCCTATATGGAAATATGTTATGTTTGTGTTCCAACCTAATTAAAACTCACTTTTGTAGAAACCAATTCCATGCTTTATAGGGAAATAGACAATGGACATAAGATATAGTCTCAATTGCAAACTTTTAAAAATATATAAATCTAGTTCCATAATAAACTATAATTTAGTAGTGTCTCTTTTTGATGCTCATTGTCAACTTCAAATTTTGGGTATATCTAAAAAATATCTAGTGGGTTGTGAGTATATGAACCATTAGAAATTAACTCAACAAAAATAGCTTGCAACACTTTTTGAAGTTGATGATGAAAAATTCTAATAATCACTTGGAAGACTCTAGATTTTGTGAGTATATTCAAACCATTAGAAATTAATTCAACAAAAATAGCTTTCCACCACCAAGACCACCAACGTGGCCTCCATTGGAGCCACCACCATAGTGTAGCGTTAGAAGGTGGATATCTAGTAGCTAAATATAGATTTGATCAATAAAATAGAGAAATAAAAAACACAAAAAATTATAGCAGAAACAAGACAACACAAAGAATTTAATGAGGTTCACCCAATCAGAGCTACATCCATAAAACTACAGACATCCAATTATTTTATTATCCTGTGTAAAACATATTACAATCTCGCTAATAATGCCCCACTACAACTCCCATCCTAACCACTTATAACAAGCTTTTAGAAGCTTCCAAAATTAGGATTTTACAAAGTCGGTTTTTCTTTCTTTTTCAAGACCTCGGCGAGGATACATGAAGAGTGTATGGTATAGTATTATCAATCACCACATACCAATAATCTCCCACTTGGCGACTGATCCTGGAAGACACTGCTACACTTATAGCTCCTAATACAAATAAGCACCTTGGACCATGTTGCTCTGCTATACTTGAAGTTAACTATGAAGGCCAACTAAAGCTGAAGAGGAGCTCAATTTCTCCCTTGTGCCTTCATAAAAATATTCATTGGATTCGCAGTTGTATGTATCTTTTCTAGCTTGACTTGTCCATCCTCCAACACTGACTAAATGAAATGATATCTCAATTGTATGTTTTTGGTTTTAGAGTGCAAGGAAGAATTCTTTGCAAGATGTATCACACTCTGACTGTCTATAAACAAGTAATTTTCAGCCTGTTGTTTTCCCAACTCTTCCATTAAAATTTTCAGCTATATCATCTCCTTTTTCACCTCTATTGCAACAACATACTCTACCTCTATGGTGGATAAAGCAACCACCTTGTGCAACTAGGAAATCCAACTCGTTGTTGTCCCACCAACTATAAATGCATAACCTTTGGTACTCTTCCTGGTATCAATATCCCCTACCAAATCCGAGTCAACATAGCCTTTTAAATTAGTATTTGAGCCTCCAAAATATAAACATTTATTGGATGCACCTCTCAAATACCTGAGAATCCATTTTACCACATTCCAATGCTCAACACTGGGATGACTCATATAGTTGCTAACAACTCCTAGAATATGTGCAATATCCAATCTTGTGCATACCATGGTGTACATTAAACTACATATAGCTGAAGCATATGGTACCTTGGAAATTTTTTCTTCCTCCTCTTGTGTCTTTGGACATATATCCTTAGTCAATTTAACATGATTGTGCAGAGGTGTGCTAGAAAATTTTGCATTCTCCATATGAAATCTCTACAACACCTTTTCAACATAATCAACCTGAGATAAAAAAAAACAATTTTCTATTTTTCCCATCCCTTGTAATCTTCATACGAAGGATTTGCTTTGTTTCCCCAAAATCCTTCATAGAAAATGAATTTTATAACTATTGTTTTAACTCCTCTATTCGATTCATGTTAGACCCTGCTACAAGCATATCATCGACATATAAACATACAATAATATAGCTATCATCATCTAACCTCTTAAAATGAACACAATGGTTTGAATTACACCAACTATAGCCATGCTCAGCCATAAAGCTATCAAATTTAATATACCATTGCTGAGGTGCTTGCTTCAAGCCATATAAAATTTTCTTCAATTTGCACACCAATTTCTCCTGACCTTTGACCTCAAATTCTTGTGGTTGTTCCATGCATATTTCTTCTTCCAAATCACCATGGAGAAAGGCTGTTGTAAAATCAAGCTATTCTAAATGCAAATATTCAACAACCACAATACTTAAAATAGTACAAATAGAAGTCATTTTAACAACTGGATAAAAAATTTCATCAAAATCAATA
Source organism: Sequoia sempervirens (assembly GCA_007258455.2). Taxonomy (NCBI): domain Eukaryota; kingdom Viridiplantae; phylum Streptophyta; class Pinopsida; order Cupressales; family Cupressaceae; genus Sequoia; species Sequoia sempervirens. The sequence continues at coordinate 223,870,784 of VDFB02000003.1, read as the reverse complement.
CCCTTTTTCTATGCTAATCCATTTACAACTAATCCAGATTTAAATCTTTTCTTACCTCCATCCTCCTCTTTTAACCTATAAACCCATTTGTTTGGTAAAGCCTTTTTACCTATAGGCAACTTGCATAATTCCCAAGTTTGATTTTTCAACAAGGAGTCCATTTCTTCTTCCATTCCATGCTTCCGCTGAACCTTGGTATCTACCTACATAGCTTCATCATAACATTCTAGTTCACCAACATCAGTTAATAAAATAGAATACAATGAGGGAGAAAATATTTTTGGAGTCTATTCATCCTTGAAGATCATCTAGCATTCACTGGAGTTTGTGGTTTTTTTTGTTGTTGTGAAGCATGAGGAACCGCTGGAAGATCATTTTTTGGTGTATCATCCAACGCTACATAATCATTTTCTTTCTTCTCATGTTGTTGCAACTGATCTTTGTACAACACTTTCTCATTGAATATGACATCCCTACTTCTTACAATTTTTTGATTTTCAAAATACCATAGCCTATAGCCAAATTCATCAATGCTATATCCAACAACTAGAAATTTATTTGATTTTGCATCAAGCTTGGTTCTATTTTTAGAATCTACTTGTGCAAATCCTTCACAACCAAAGGTCTTGAGAAAAGAATAACTCACCTTCTTACCTGTCCATGAAGCCTCTAGAATACCACAACCCAAGGGATTATAGGGACCACTATTGATTAAATAACAACAGTGTTTATAGCCTCTTCTCACATGTTTAAAGGTAGCCTGGACATGCAATCTCATAGTTTGTGAACACTCTATTATTGTTTTGTTCATGTGCTCAACCACTTCATTTTCTTGTGGAGAACTTGGAACCATTTTCTGCCTACAGATACCATTAGAGGAACAATTTAATATTAAAACTCTTTGTTGCAATACTCACCACTGTTATTAGATCTGAGACATTTTAACTTCTTACCTGTATCATTCTCAACCAAGCTTTTCCATTTCTTAAAAGTTTCAAATACATCAGGATTTTTCTAAGGAAATAAATCCATACCTTCCTTGTTGCATCATCAATAAAAGTGACATAATACTAAAAGCCACCGAGAGAAGATACTTGAGTTGGTCCCCATACATCCATATGCACAAGCTTCAATTTCTCATATTTCTTTTGCTTCACATCCTTTCGAAAAATAACTCTATTTTGTTTTCCATACATACAAATTTCACAAAAATCCATATTAACACATTCCAAACCTGGTATTTAAACATTCTTTGAATGAAGTACTTTCATACCTTCTGTACTCATATGCCCAAGTCTATTATTCCATGGTGTTGATTTATAATCCATAGCAACTATCTGATTTTCTACTTTTTGAACTACAACAACTATTCTTGAACATTGATTTATATTTGCAATTGCTAAAGTAGAAGGAAAACTATGACCTATACAAAGATATAAGGTGCCTACTTTCACACCTTTTGCTACCACTAAGGCACCTTTTGTAACCTTCCAATTTTTATCACTAAATGTAACAACACAACCTTCATCATCTAGTTGCCCTATTGAAATTAAATTTATTTGTAACTTTGGAACATCCCTTACCTCATGTAGTAGTCAATGATTCCCATTATGCAAATTAATCTTTATTCTTCCCTTTCTAACAATCTGACAAGGCTAATTATCTCCCAAATAAACCAACCCAAAATCCCCTTGGACATAATCAAGGATGTAGAAAGGGATGTCAACCAAAATGCAGATGAAAAGAGTAGGACCACGCAAGGGGTTGGCTAAGTATGGGAATAATGCATACAAGGTAGAATTACCATCTGATTTGGGCATATCTCCAGTCTTTAATGTTGTTGATTTGATCAGGTACAAGGGGACAGTCAGTGATGAAGTTCAGAACAGTCAGGAAATCTTTAAGGATATCAGTAATATACCCCTTCCTAATCAAGAGAAACCTTAGGCAGAGAAGGTCTTGGAGTCCAAGGTGAAGAAAGCTACAAGACATAAGGTATACATGGAGCACCTTGTCAAGTGGAGGAACAAACATGAATCTGAGGCTACCTAGGTTGAGGAAGCTTATTTTAAGAAGTTAGGCATTGATCTATCACTGATATCACCTCAAGCTCCTTGATCTTTGTGCTGAGAGGGGGAGATTGGTGCAGGAGCACCTGCCAAAGTGCAAGTACATTCTGAAGTCTTGTTTTAAAAATCAATTTTATTTTGTTGTGTAAGGTCTTTAACACCATCTAGATTGTGATTGAGGACCTTTTTTTTCTTAGGTTGGAAGTTGAATAAGTTGGGAATCCTTTTGTGGTTGATTCCTAAGCTTTTGTCAAAAATTGCAAAACACATTGTGTTTTAAAACATCATGCTTTTGGCCGTTCTTAGGCTTGGAGAAGGAAACCTAACCATTTCCAATGATTGTAAAAGTTCAATCTCGACCTGTTTTGAAGGTTGGAAGTTTTGGAAGTTAGTAGTTTTTATGAGAACAAGCAAGAAACATTGATTTTTGTGTTGAAAAATCTGGTTTTCTATTCTTGATTGCGTGACAACAATCTTGATGGATTGAACAAGAACTTTGTTTGTTAGTTAGCATGTAAAGAATCCTTTTGAATGATTTCTTGTGGACCTTTAAGATAGTTTTCCATCGCTTTCATCTATTTTGTAAATACTGTGTTTTCTTTTCTGTTGTTTCTGATTGGTAAATCTAGAAAAATGGAGTTTTAGCTTATTTTCTGTCCGTACCAAGAAGTATGGAAGCAGTGGAAACAAAGCTAGACTCCATCCTTGTACATAGTGTAAATATAGGAGTTAGTAAAAGTTCAAAAAGCATGCTAAGGATCTTTCCCTAGGCGAGTTGTTTTATACCCGGTTTGGGAAAGATAGTGTTGCACAGTCCAATGTAGGGGTGGTGAATGTCTAGTCAAAGCAAAGTGTATAAAGACTGCATGGGACCTTGAAAATCTCTAACAAGAGGCAGGAGTCATCACCAAAATCATTTGGTGGTGGAAGAAAGAAGAAAGTCCTTTGTGTGCCCAAGAAAAGGCTTAAAAAGCCCTAAATTTCTCAAAATCAGTGATAGTCTTGTGTACGGCCTGAGAAGGTCTGAAACCATTAAAATCTTGAAGTGCTCCAAATTTTAGCCAGGGTTCTTTCTTTGAGGTTGTGGTGTTCACTGAGCAGGGAGGAGTAATAACCAGAAACTCTGGACTAAGAGACCTAATACGACTCATGGGCTACTAGCCCTCTTAAAACCCTAACCTAGGGTATGGTGGTAGCGAAAGAAGAAAGGAGTTTTGTGCTTGGAAAAGAGCCATTCCTATACTATTTTTAAGTCAAGAAAGCCTATGCAAACCCCTGCAAGAAAGTTAGGAGGCATGAGAGGTTGTCTAGTCCTTAAAAGGATTAAGGGCTAGATGGAGTATGTGAGGAAAAGCACCAAGAACTGATTGGTAGTAGCAAACTAAGATTGATAGCAGGGTTGGCAAGGGACCAGGGGTGCCTAATAACTTTTAGGACCTATAAGTTGAGTGGTGGAGAGAAACACCAAGGGGTTATCTATTGGAGACCCAGAGCATTGAGCCAGAGATTGACTCAATCCAACCATGTCCCTATCAGATTGGTATCAGAGCCCATCTAAAGATTTGGGAAAGCAGCTTATATGTTAGAAGTTGAGTCAAGTGAAACACCCAACATGGTGACAAATGCACAGTTAGCCAAGATGGTTGAAGAGCAAGAAGAGGACAACAAGTATTTAAAAGAAAGAATAGAACAACTTGAGGAAGCACTGAACAAGGTGAGGTTGGAAGGTAAAGTGCCAAAAGAAGAAGAGGTTGTAGACAAAGACAAAGTCCCTAAACCTGACCCTGTTTTGGAGGAGGAGCCTTTCTTGAAGGCATTAAAATCCCTGAGTGGAAAAGGACTTGAGGGCATACCACTATTCAGTGGAAAGATGGATCCTGACTTGGTCATGGATTGGATAGATGGAATGGAGAATCACTTTGAGTGTGATGGAGTCATAGAAGCACAGAAGGTGAAGGTAGAAAAATCAAGGTTGAGAGGATCAACTTTGACATGGTGGAAATTTGTTCAGATTGAAAGGGAGAAAGAAGGCAAGTAGCCCATATCAACCTAGAAAGGAATGGTTGCTAAGGTGAAGGAAGCATATATGACAGATGATTATGAGATCCAAGTTCACAAGAAGAGGAAAAGTCTAAGGCAGAAAGATTAAGATGTCAACACCTATACTGAAGAGTTTCAGAAGCTTTGCTTGAGATAAAATGTGGCAGAAGATGAGAGCCTAAAAGTGGCTAGGTACCTTAATGGCTTGAAGTGGAAAATTCAGGAAGAGATGGCTTTACTAAGTCCCAAGACAATCCACCAATGTTATCAGTTGGCTATAAAGATTGAAGAGATGAATAAAAGAAAGCATGATCAATCCTCTAAGGGCAGAGGCAAAGGCAGAGATCAAAGAGGACAACATGGAGGTTACCAAGGTAGAGGTAATGATCAAAGGAACAAAGGTGAATCCAAGCTTACCGAGCATGGAGGGGAAACATCTTCAAGAGGAGGATTCAATAGAGGAAAAGGAGCAGGCATAAGTAACTCTTACTTTGCCACCATGAAATGTTACCATTGCAATCAGCTAGGTCATCCAGCTTATAGGTGCCTGGAGAAAGCTTCTTCATATAACAATGAGAAAAGAGTGGCTTATGCACAAGAGGACACCATGAGTTTCAAATCACCTAAGATCAGTCATATAGAATCAGAAGTAGGAAAAAATCTGATGTTTAACAGGGTTTTGATCAGAGAACCGGTCAAAGAAGAACCCAAGCAAAGGAGAGGTTTGTTTAGAGCAAGGTGCAAGATATTTGGAAAGGTATGCAAGGTCATTGTAGATTCTAGTTCTACAGATAATATAATCTCAGAGGAGGCAGTAACTAAGTTAAAATTGTAGAAGGTACCTCATACCAATCCCTACAAGGTCACATGGTTGAACAAAGGGCAGAGTGTTCTAGTGAATGAGTAGGTTACAGTGGAATTCTCAATTGGAGGCTACAAAGACAAGCTGATTTGTGATGTACTACCCATGGATGCATGCCATCTTCTTATTGGTAGGCCATGGCAATATGATAGAGGTACTATATATCATGGAAAGGAGAACACCATTGAATTCAAGAAGGATGGAAGAACTTTCAAGTTGCAGTCATTATTAGAAGAAGATGAGGGGCAGTCAAAGGTTCCTAACATCATGTTAAGCAGTGGCAAGGAGTTCCTTAAGGACCTATACCAAGGGAATGAAGGATATGTGGTCCTAATGTAGTCAAAAGATGAAGGAAAGGCTGAGAAGATAGTCATACCTGAAACAGTTCAAAGGCTGCTAGAAAAGTATAAGAAAATTGTCAATGATGGTACACCTGCAACCCTCCCTCCAAAGAGAGCAATAAGTCATCAAATTGACTTCATACCTGGAGCCTCATTGCCTAAAAAAGCATCATACAAGCTTACACCTAAGCAGAACCAAGAGGTGGCTAGGCAAGTGGAAGAATTGTTGGTTCAAGGTCTGATTCAGAAGAGTATCAGCCCATGTGCAATCCCGGTGGTTTTGGCATCAAAAAAAGGTGGTAAGTGGAGATTATGCACTGATTCTAGAGAAATTAATAGAATCACAATTAGGTATAGGTTTCCTATTCCTAGAATTGAAGACTTGATGGATTGTCTTGGAGGTGCAAAATTCTTCACCAAGTTGGATCTTAAGAGCAGGTATCATCAAATCAGAATCAAGGAGGGTGATGAGTGGAAGACAACTTTTAAGACAAATGATGGTTTGTATGAGTGGAAAGTGATGCCATTTGGCGTCTCAAATTCCCTTAGCACGTTCATGAGACTAATGAATGAGGTGCTTAAGGATTTCACAGGGATTTTTGTAGTAGTCTATCTTGATGACATACTGATTTTCAGTAAGACAGCAGAAGAACATTTGAAACATGTGGAGATGGTTCTTAAAAGGCTGCAAGAAGAACAGTTGCCAATCAACCTTGAGAAGTGTGAGTTCTTCAAACAAGAACTTGTGTATCTAGGCTTTGTAGTATCCAAAGGAACATTGAAGATGGATCCAAGCAAGGTGGAAGCCATCCTAAACTGGCCTACACCAACCACAGCAACAGAGGTAAGAAGTTTTCATGGTTTGGCTAAGTTCTATAGGAAATTCATCAGGAATTTTAGTGGTATATGTGCACCCGTTCTAGATACCATTAAAGGTGGACTAAAAACAAAGTTTAAATGGACTCAAGAAGTTGATAGAGGGTTTGAAAATCTGAAACAAGAAGTGGAAACTCAACCAATTTTGTTATTGCCTAGTTTTGATAAGTTGTTTATAGTTGAGTGTGATGCAAGTGGAGTAGCAGTAGGAGGAGTACTTAGTCAAGAAGGTAGGATTGTAACCTTTTTTAGTGAAAAGCTCAATGAATACAAGAAAAAATACTCCACCTATGATCTAGAATTATGTGCTTTAGTGCAGTCCCTTAGGAAATGGAGGCATTATTTATTGCCTAAAGAGTTTGTGGTCTTCACAGATAACCAGGCACTCAGTTACATCAACACCCAAGAGAAGCTGAGTAATAGGCATTTGAAATGGATGGAATACATCCAAGCTTTCACTTTTACCATCAAGCACAAGAAGGGACAAATGAATAAGGTGGCAGATGCATTAAGTAGGAGAATGTTGACAGTGCAGGAGATACAGCTGAAAAGCATTGGATTAGAGAGTTTCAAAGACCTCTATGGTGAGGATGAAGATTTCTCAGAAGCCTACAAGGTATGTTCAGATTTTGAAAATCACTTTCATAGTCAATATGCTAAGTATACACTACAAAATGGATTGTTATTTAAGGGTAATCTGTTATGTGTCCCAAGAGGATCAATGAGAGAAAATTTGATCCAAGAGAAACACAATGGTAGTCTTAGTGGGCATTTTGGTATTAAAAAAACTTTAGAGCTAGTTCAAAGGTTCTATTACTGGCCTAAGTTAGCAAGAGATGTCAGAAGATATGTGGAATAGTGTGTTGTTTGCATGAAAGCCAAAGGGGGAGCTAGCAATGCTGGTTTGTATCAACCTTTTCCCATTCCCAATAGACCATGGGAGTGTGTTAGTATGGATTTTGTGGTAGGACTTCCCAAGACTAAGGTAGGGTTTGACAGTATTTATGTAGTTGTGGATAGATTTAGCAAGATGAGTCACTTTATCCCTTGCAAGACTACACATGATGCAAGCTACATAGCTCATCTCTTTTTCAGGGAAGTTGTAAGAATCCATGGATTGCCATTGAGCATTGTATCAGACAGGGATGTGAAATTCATGAGCCATTTTTGGAAAACACTATGGAGCAGATTGGGAACAAATCTATCTTTTGGATCAGCTTACCATCCTTAGACCGATGGTCAAACAGAGGTGGTTAATAGAGTGCTAGGTAATCTTTTAAGGTGCTTGACAAAGGAATATGGGCAGACATGGGATATGGTGATTTCTCAAGCTAAATATGCCTACAATGACAGTGTTAATAGAACTACAGGGAAAAGTCCATTTGAAGTTGTGTATGGGATGCACCCAAGAGGAGTTTGTGAACTTAGAGACCTTGGATCTCAGGAGAATAGGAGTGGACATGCAGAAGACTTCACTCAAACCATGAAGGAGATTCATGAGCAGGTTAAGAAGACAATCACAACAGCAACACAAAAATTGAAAGATAAAGTTGATGTGTCAAGGAGAGATGTGTAGTTTGCAGTAGGTGATTATGTTATGGTTCATCTTAACAAATCAAGGATGCAGAAAGGGATGTCAACCAAAATGCAGATGAAAAGAGTAGGACCATGCAAGGTGTTGGCTAAGTATGGGAAGAATGCATACAAGGTAGAATTACCATCTGATTTGGGCATATCTCCAGTCTTTAATGTTGCTGATTTGATCAGGTACAAGGGGACAGTTAGTGATGAAGTTTAGAATAGTCAAGAAATATTTAAGGATATTAGTAATATACCCCTTCCTAATCAAGAGAAACCTCAGGCAGAGAAGGTCTTGGAGTCCAGGGTGAAGAAAGCTACAAGACATAAGGTATACATGGAGCACCTTGTCAAGTGGAGGAACAAACATGAATCCGAGGCTACCTGGGTTGAGGAAGCTGATTTTAAGAAGTTAGGCATTGATCTATCACTGATATCACCTCAAGCTCCTTGATCTTTGTGCTGAGAGGGGGAGATTGGTGCAGGAGCACCTGCCAAAGTGCAAGTACATTCTGAAGTCTTGTTTTAAAAATAAATTTTATTTTGTTGTGTAAGGTCTTTAACACCATATAGATTTTGATTGAGGACATTTTGTTTCTTAGGTTGAAAGTTGAATAAGTTAGGAATCCTTTTGTGGTTGATTCCTAAGCTTTTGTCAAAAATTGCAAAACACACTATGTTTTACAACATCATGCTTTTGGCCATTCTTAGGCTTGGAGAATTAAACCTAACCATTTCCAATGATTGTAAAAGTTCAATCTCGACCTGTTTTGAAGGTTGGAAGTTTTGGAAGTTAGTAGTTTTTATGAGAAAAAGCAAGAAACAGTGATTTTTGTGTTGAAAAATCTGGTTTTCTGTTCTTGATTGCGTGACATCAATCTTGATGGATTGAACAAGACCTTTGTTTGTTAGTTAGAATGTAAAGAATCCTTTTGAATCATTTCTTGTGGCACTTTAAGATAGTTTTCCATCGCTTTCATCTATTTTATAAATACTGTGTTTTCTTTTCTGTTGTTTCTGACTGGTAAATCCAAAAAAATGGAGTTTTAGCTTGTTTTATGTCCGTACCAAAGATGTCTTTAAATATCAACACATAAAATTAGTAGTATAAATTTTATGATAAATACAATTCCTCTTTTTTGATTTACATTTATCTCACGCCTTTTCCATTTAGTGTACTTTTAACCCTACTTTTACCTCTATTTCCATTTGCATGCCTTTTCTAACCCATCCCATATCATCATATATGATTTCCTATATTAATTAATGTATTCCCTCTCTCTTCACTATATACAATTTTTTTTTTGTCAACCTCATGTTTCTTTATCCCTTATTCTAATCACCAAAGCTCTTTTTACCCAACTTCTCAAAAATATTTAATGAAATACTATAGTAACAATACAAATATAAAAAATTAACTAATCCTTTTACCTCAAATAACCTTTCTTTTGGACTGAACCAAACTGAAGTGTACCAAATTCTCCACTTCATTTTATCATTTTGATGTGTGATAGATGGTGGATGTGGTTTCTTATCATAACAATAACATGATGTTGAGATTAGGATTGATAAATGAGGAAAATGACAATATAAGGATATTTATAAGATGAATTAGATATAATATAGGATAACATGTGTTTAGTATTATAGAAGATGATAAAAATGTTAGAAAACTCTTTCATTTATAGATTCTTGATGGTGAAAATGGAGGTTCAATATGCAATATGATATGGAGGGTTGAGATTGATTGAGAGGATTCAAGGATTAGCTCTATGAAAATGTTAAAAGAAGGATGATTGAGAAAGTGGGATGTGTCATGGGGAAGAGGGCTAGGTGTGATCACACATGTGTGAGCACACATAGGTATGATTATTAAATGTACAAGTGAGGCTACCTTATGACATGTGTAAGAAGTGGGGTATCTACCGTATGACATGTGTAAGAGGTAGGGCGGGTTCACATGTGTGTGAGAGATATTTTCACACATGTGAGAGTGGGGTAGGATAGGTAGGTTAGAACTTTTAATAAGTGATGGAAAGTTCATATCTTGATCTATGCAGATGGATTGAATGACTAGGACTAAGGATTTAGGTGGAAATAAATATTTGAAAAAATAGTTATGAAGGTTAATTATGATAAGTTTAAACTTAATTAAATAACTAAAAATTTGTTTAAGGATGAGGAATAAAGGTAAAAGATGTATTAAATAAAAATAATAATATTTATTTAATATTCCTAGAAGGGGTAAGGGATAGTGTGATCATGTATGGAAAAACTCAAGTGTCTACAAGTATTATCTCCTAACCTATGTAAAAATACACATCTTTATCTCCTAAAATATTAAATTTAGTACTCCTCAGGTGAAAGCACGAAGTTGAGTCCACTTAAGGTGGAAGTTTTAGACTTAGAAAAAAACCAAAAATTAGGGAAAAAAATGGGATCCTATTATTTAACAAACAAGATCCTGTTTCGCTTCAGGGCCCCAAGCAAAAAACTGGATCTTGTTTTTTCAAAAATGAGATCCTTTTTTTTTAAATGGGATCTCATTTTTCCGTTCTTTAAAAACCAAGATCCTGTTTCATAAAAAATATTTTTTATGCTTTTATGAAATGAGATCTTGTTTTTGAAAAATTTCCACTTTTGGCAACTTTTCAAAATGGGATCCTATTGTGAAAATGTTTTTGGAAAATTTTCAAAGTTCATGATCGATAATGACCACCTTTAAATGGACTCATTCCCATTTATAATGTTAATTAAAATTATGCTTACTAAGGCTAGCTATAGGGAAAATACTACAACCTAGGGTATTTGAGGGCCTAAATGTTTTATCCTACTGATCCATTTAAATTAGATGAAAGATACATTTAATTATTTTTATCATGGTGTTATAAATTTTTCTTCCAACTTCCTATTGAAAAGCTATAAAATATACCCTACCCCTCTTATTTTAACACATGAATTATAAATTTCTAGCTTCATTGTTATTTTCTTTAAAGAAGAAATATTCCTTAGTGATAATTGTATGTTAGTAGTGAACAACCTTTGCAATATTTTAGGATGATTTTTCACTTCTCTCCAATAATTATTTTCTTACAAGATGACTATTTTCATTAATTTTACACAATATGACTTATGTTTTTCACCCCAATCTCCTTCAACTATACATTTTATCCGTCCTCTACCATTTCCCTTTAAAATTATATATATATATATCTCACTAAAGCTTACCCAATTTTGTATTTCATCCCCCTAAATCAATATTCTCCCCATATATATTATTACTATCCCATTTTTTTCTATTTATCCTTTCTTTTCCATCTTCCACTTTCCCTTTTTCTTGAAGTGCTAGTTTAAGAGTTTTTTACATCCTTTTCAATTTTCATTTTAATATTTTCCTATTCTTACATAATTTATTATTTTTTGTGCCTTATTTTATTTATCTTTCCATCTTGTAAATTATTACTTTGACTGGTTACCATTTGAGTTATCTTTTTCATCTCCTAACCTCATTTTAATTAGTTTTATTTTCTATTTTCTACTTTTCATTTCCTATTATGTTTTCAAAATCTATGTTTTGAATTAGTTTAAATTTTTGGTTTAATTTATTTTTTATTACCGCATGGACTTATGATTTAAACACTGAAAGAGAACTAACCACAGAAGACCCTCCTTTAGTCATTTTTCTTTGTAAGACAAATTTCTCTATTAGTTTTATGTGTACAAGCTTAATATGCAAGAATATATAAGTAATGTGAAAATTTTAAAAGGGAGATAACTTGTACAAATTACCTTGAATATATATATATATATATTGTTTTATTTCATTTTGTTATAGTAGACTAGGTCGCCCCTTACAACTAGGTTTCTCACTAGGGTTCTCAAAGAGAACTAGCACATCTCCTAGGGTTCGTATATTTGTAGCAACCTTTTTCTTGAAGTATTTTTACTCTTTGTTTTGTTGAATTTTTTTTTATGGTCAAAATAAATAGTTTATAAAAAAATAAATTAGGTTCCACCATTTATTTTCTTTTCCTCATTTCCATTTATTTGAGTACCTTTTAAATATAATTTTCCATTTTATATTATTTTGTGCTCTCTATCCTAATAGGTTTTCATGCAAGATAATTATTAATATTTTTATAATGACCTTCCTTGTATGTTTCATGTCTCTAAAACAAAAGGATAGGTTCCATCTAGGACTAGGTTGCCCTCTCAAGTAGCTTTCTATTTTCATCAAGAAAGGATTCAATTCTATTATATCTTATTGCATCCTCTTAGGAATATTATCAATTGCAATATGTTTCTATAAGTTCATCTTGATCCCCCTTTCACTATTCTTTGTCAATTGATCCTAATTTAAAATATCTTGTTCACATTTCAAATTCATGTGTTTAAAAGCCTCAACTTTTGTTATTTTTAGTTCTATCTCATAGGTTTTTTAAATTAGATTTGGTTAGGGCTTTGTAATTCAATTCAAATGTCTTTTATTTATTTTGATGAATTACACAAACAATTGTTTTTATTGTTATGATAGTAATCTATGCAACACAAACATGTAGCAAGTTGGCTCACAATAATTAGTGAAGAGAGGAGGGAAGTTTGATTCTGAATATTCTCAAAGTGCTTAGTAAAAAGAGGTTCATTCTCATGTGATGTGGGATAAATCCCAAATGGTGTAGGAATGAAACTAGAAAAGGAAGTGAGAATCTTGAGGTAGGGTGTGATGAATGAAGGGTGAATGATGAATGTGTCGGAATGTGTGTTAATGAAAGACATTCCACTGAGGTGGGAACACACATAAATGGAAAGTGGAATGCATATGCTAATGTCACCATTATAAAGTCATTTTTTTTTTAATTACTACAAGATAATGAAGGCACCATACCATTAATGTAATTATCCATAATAGCTACCATGTTGTAAACATAGTAAGGGTGAACACTTAAATACATACAAACAAAATTATCTTGCTCCACAAGGCTAAAAAATGTATAAAATAGGCCCATTTGGTGAAATGCGAGTATAGGTTACACTTTCACAATTGCATAAAGCTTTGCCATTTTTGGAGAAGAGTGTGTTAGGTGATTTCTTTTTAAGAAAGATGAAAGAATATTTCCTTCTATTATAGTGCAATGAGGGTGCTAACACTTATATGAGCATGTAACCTTACATAGAAATCACCTACCATTATATAAGGTTATTTCTAATATAGTCATTATTTTACATGAGAATATTAGCAAAATTAAAGGTATCACTATAAAAAAAAGTCTTACAAATAAGAGGAGGTGGTGGTAAATATTCTTTAATGGATTATTGATCTAGTTCTAGAAAGATATTTTGAGGATAAAATATAAACATAAATAATAAATAATAGACGAACCTTCATCAACAAATGACACATATAAGAGATGTTAGAACTCGAAAAAAAAGTTTCATTAAAATGGCATCTTGTGGATATATTCTCTAAAGATACACATAGTTATTAAACTTCCACTAACGATTTCCAAGCATGACTATAGAATCATACATAAATTTTAATTTGATGTAGATGCATATACATAATATTTATCAAGTCATGAAGGCAAAACAATTATGTTGAAATTTGAAATAATATATTCCATCACCTTCTAATAGTTGAGTTGTACAAAAATTTAATTGTAATATTCTAATCTAGCCCATAGGTTTCTATGTTGCACCATGTATGGAGAAACCTTTGATTCATATCAAGGGTTATGAACTTAAGATTATCATGCCTTGTAAGTATAGCTTCACAATTTCAATGGTTTTTTGAAACCTTAGAGCTTGACAATTAAAAACATATAAAATTTAGTGTGTGGTTGGATCTAGTTTTAAATTTGACCTTCCCAATTTATTTTGTATCATTAAAAAATAAATCTAATAGATCTTGAAGATATTCTAAAGTTTAGAAAAATATTCTAAAATATTATAACCAATAAAACATGAATTTTAAATATGTTTTTCAAATAGTTTTTGAATGAACAATACATAATTAAAACATATATATAAGGATCATCATAATAATACAATGAAATCCCTTCTTCAAAGGGAAGATACTTTGAAATTGAAGGGCACTGTTGTATCGTGAGACTTACATTTTATACTGTTTATAACCTGAAATTAGAGTCCACGTTAAAAACCATTATTAAGAACAATTTAAATCATAAAATTATATTATTTGTATTGATAATATCTTTTGATTATCTACTATTGAGAAAGGTTCAATTCAAGACTCCCTAGAGACTAGCCTTATGACTCCCACTACCTTCGGTTAATTCAACTAGCCAAACCCATCTATAATCCTTCAAGTTTTGATCTAGGATCGAAACAAAACCATACCTGTAACATTAGTGAACCTACTTTCCTACAGAAGTGTCTCATGTGACCTAGCCAAAGCTAGAACCAATAAAATAGAGACACATATATGAGAAATGAGATACAAACAAGTAGAAACTTAAATCTAATTGCCGTGCATCTAATTTCTAGAATCAGAAATGGTCTGAGAATTTGTGCATGGATTGATTGAAAAGATTGAGAAAAAATAATTATTTGATTTGTAAAGCCTGTAAAAATGAGTAACCGACAGGATTTATATAACAAATCCAGCGAATGCAACAATAATAATTGCTAGCAGAGACAGAAACAAAGTTTTCTTTTAGCTTTCGTCTTCAAATTTACTTTATTTTTTGATGGTGTTGGTGACCTTGAGTAGGTAGAAATGGCTTTTCTGACATCCTTGCACATGGCTGCAATGTGACAGAATTCTTGTAATTTGTAAAGTTCTCTGTCCTCTAAATCACCTTGAAACCTCTTCATTAGAACCCCATTTTCAGGCTGGAATTGAAAAGCACTAGGATTATGATCCACAATGATAAAATCCCTCGGATTAAAATCAGGAAAAGCCTTGTAAAGATCTTTTACACAAAAACCATCAGCAACTCTTCTGCAAGAATCTATGAAAAGCCGTTGTTTTATGTGAAAATTTACATCAAGCTTGTCTAGAATCAAATCTGCACAATCTCTGTGGATATCAGTGAAAATTATGATATTGAAACTTTTATTCAATCGATCCAAAAGCTCATGGACACCAGGCCTTTGTACCACATGAAAAGTCATTGCACTTCCCATTTCAAAACAGCAGACAGTAAAATCATGGTAAGCTTGAGGATCACTGGTTAGACTAAATAAAATGCCATGCATTTCTAACACAATTGTCTTCTCTTTCTTTACAAGCCTTGCAGATTCATTACGCACACTATTTTTCTTAATATTGGCAATGGCTTGCTGTACACATATTGAATTTCTTACATCCTCAGTTGTTGAAATGTTATTACACAACTTTATAATCTTCCAAAGCTCCCTGTCTGATAGATCGCCCTTGAAGGGCTTAACTTCAAATACATTTTTTCTCTGACTTTTATACCCATCTGCACTCTCATCTACTATGATAACATTTCTTGAAAATCTATAGATACCTAGGCTAGATATGTCTTTTGTTCTTTCTTTCTGGTACAAACGGATATCCATGGTGGTTTTGCTAAGTTGTTCAATTTTGTCTATGATCGCATCAGCTTGCTCTTTGTGGGCCGACGTGAAAACTATTATTTCATAGTTATGTTTTGAAAGTTCTTGCAGTAGGAGGTCTAGTCCAGGCCTTTTTTGAACATAGTAAATAAATCTGTGCTCACTTGTTTGGGGTGCTTTGATAGAGATTGTACAGTCATATTGTGGAAGAGGAAGAGTACTCACATTGACAAGTGTTCTGTCAAGATCTAAAACAATAGTTTTTCTTTTACTCTGATTTAGCGGCATGAAGTCCTGTTTCTTGCTACCATTTTGTTTGGGTTGTTCTTCGTTGCTTTTGTCCATGAGATCCAGTAGTAAAGTTTAAATGCAAGAGGGAAGGAAAACAACACGGCTTTCATAACACATTGGTATGCTATGTTTGATAGTTGATTTCACTTGAGGTCATATATAAATCTTCCCTGCCCACAATTCCATTGGGACGCAACGGTATGAAAACAAACAAAGTGATAACTCCTAGATTTGTTACTTTATGAATTTTGTAGAGCCAAGCAACCTTCTTACCTCATATGTGGTCAATTCGATGAGATATAGTTTTGGAAGATTCGAATATGAGATACGATGCAACATCCCACCCGAATAAATGGTGAAATCTGTATTCTTATGTAAAATTTTATTTAGTTTTAAACTTATTTTGACAGGATGTTAAGCAGTATACTATTTTTTTTTATTTTCAAATTATTATTAATCTTTGTTTATTTTTTCTTACAATAATTTTTAGGCATTTGATTTTATCTTGTTCTATTTGAATCTATTTTTGCACATTTGTCTCATTATTAGTGTACATTTTCATGTATCCATTCAAGATACCAATATCAATCATTTGCAATTTTCAGCCAATTCCATGATACATACATTGTATCGTGAGTCATATGATATTGACCATAAATTTCAATTTAAAATAAATTAAATTATCAACTCCTACTTGTTCCAATAGCCATTGGGAGCTGATTTGGTACATATTTGTGGGAATATTATTTATATCTTGGCATTTAAATACACTTAGTTGTCTATTGAAACACATACAAGATTCATCAAAGAAATCAAGAAATATGTACTTTACATGGAGCATTCATTATAGGATCACTTAAATTTGGAATGCTAAAAAGAACATATTTGCATCAAGATTCACATCTATGCTTGCTTGATGTCTACTAATACTTTCTCAAAATTGTAAAGTTGATCTTTTAAGGGTGTTGACTATGAATAACTTGGCTCTCAGGATCTAGCGATTTCCTTATGGAAATTTTAAATACTAGCAATCCTTACCTCAAAACTGTAGGAATCATAGTGAACTGAACTACAAAATTATATATTTAACTAAATCAAGCCTACATCACAAAGATTACATCTTTGCTACTCAAAATCTATCTTGAGCTACTCAAGATTAATTGATAGGAGATCCTAATTTTTTCATAGTTTTGATAGAGTAAGCACATTAGAGTTGATTAATTTCTAGATCAATGATAATTGTAAGAAACTTCCCTTGGAAAAGATATAAAATCCTAGCAAAAATTTCACTTTTTTGGAAAAAAATATTAATTTCTATTGGTGAACCTCTCGTTTTTAAAAATATATATTAATTTTATTCATAAAAACTTTTAAATCACAAAAAACTTGTAGAAAAAATTGGAAAATCTTGACAAAAAATAGGCAATTGTATTAATTAGCATAATAAATCCTTCCTTTTAAAAAATAAAAAATTCTTATAGAAAAGTAAGGTCTTTGAGGATAACACTGATTGACTAGTTTAAGGTATAATGATCATGTCTATAATTTCTTAATTACATAGTATTTTAGATCAAACATTGGATATTTTAAATCATCACTAAATTAGTTTTTACCACCATTGATTTTAATTATCGTCCAACATTTTGGATTCTATTTTGTGTCACATGGGCATTGTACATATATATTTTGACCCATATAATTGAACACAAATTTGCACTCAATGGGCATTAGAGCTTTGTGGGTACCAACTTATGGAATATAACCCCAACCAATACATTATAAATAGTAGCAATTTCGGGTAGTAACACACCACAATGAGTCAATAGGCAGAGAGAGACATTAAAGGCAAGTGATGTGCAAACAGTATCTGTGGAAAAACATTCAAATGTGAATGGCATGAGTGGGCACAGTAGCTATATGTAGATGTAGATAATATAGTTACACACTAGGGAATCCAATGAACAATACAATGGATTGCTAGATATATTACGGGCGATAATTAAAGTGATTGAGTGAGAACAATATTGTATCATGTTTTTGTGTTACAATTTAACATCATTATTTTATTTTAAATTATAATGGGGACTGAAGGAGGGTGTTAACCCTAATGGGTTGAAAGAAGGATATGTATATAAAGGATAATAGTTGGTGAAGAAATAACTTTGTAGAATATATATATATATATAGAGAGAGAGAGAGGTTTGGTTGAAGAACAATTGTATTAACATTCAATTAATTATTTGGTGATAACATCATTATTATTGGTAATTGGTTTGGTGGAGTAAATAATAATATTATGCAGTTAAGTTGTTTGTTAAAGAAAAATATTATTATTAAATTTGAAATAATTTCATTAAGTAATACCAATATCGTTAAGTTTTACTAGTTAATCAAAATATAATATTATTATGGATAGGGTTCAATGTTTAAATTAATAACATTACTAGTGTGCAATTAGTTGGGAAATAATAATGTTGACATAAAATTATTTGAATTCATCATTATATAAACCCACCCCATAATTTAGCCATTGCATCAATTCTTTATGATACAAACTAACGATCTTTTGATAGGTAGTAACAAAGAACTCTCTCCCTGCTTTTCCTATTGAGGAGATTCTCATTTCTATTGAGGTGGAATGGCGGTTGGCAGGGGTGTTGGGGCTGTAGTGGGTTGGATGAGCTAGATTTTGTCTCCTATAGAGGTGGAGAGAGCAAAGCGTTTTTATGGAACACGCTTGATTCTTCGAGTTCTTATGATGAACTCTCCTATAGAGGTGGAGAAAGGATGTTGCTGGGAAAGGTTTTTTCTACTTGTGGGGATTTGCTTCTGTAGACCTCTCACTTAGCAGTTATGGCCAGTGGTATGGAGAGACTTATCTTCTTTAGTAACCTCCATGTTATGGCTTGGCTTTTGCAGGCTTTTCTCTTGGGTTTAAGGTCCTCAACAAAACCTAGTTGTAATGGGTTGTTGGTCCCATCAAAACCAATGTGGTTAAGATCCATGTAATATCTTGGTTCTGTGCTAAGTAGCTGGTTTTGGCTGTTGGTTTACCTTTTTTCTACTGCAGGGCTTTTTTGACTTCTCCTTAGGTAGCTTGGACATCCTTGTTTGGGTTTCAGGTCCCTTCAAAACCCAATGATTTTGGTTCCATTCAAAACCTATTGCATATGATTTCAGGTCCATCCAAAATCTATTTTTTCCCAATTTTTAAAAATAAAGAACCTTACATCAATTATAGTTAAAACAATCTAAAAGTAATATCAATATCATTAAGTTTCATTAGTCAATCAAAATATAATATTATTATGGATAAGGTTGAATGTCTAAATAATTGATGCAATTACTAATGTGTATTTAGATGGGAAATAATAATTGTGGCATGCTATGAGTTAAATTCATGATTATATAAAGACACCCCATAATTTGGCAACTGCATTAACTCTTGATGATACAAACTAAGGATCTTTTCATAGCCGCAACAAAGTACCACACATGAATTTTGGTTAAATTTTTTTAATTATTTGTGTGATGTAGAGTATAAGCAAGAAAAGAATAATCAACAATTCCTAATGGAATCTAACATAAATGTATAAGATCAACTATTTTAGTCCATTGTAACCATAAGCTTAAACATATGAATTTTTTTATGATTCTCACGTTAGAAAGATAGGAATTTGTACATACAAAATATAAAGTAAAAGTCAACACAATGAGGCCTGCTCTCCAACCTACCATATTGGGTCATGGAGCCTCATGGACCCTCACCAAACCCCTAAGCAAGAATATAGATTGGCCACCACTATGATTAGTGGTGAAATGAATATTGTGTATTACAATCAATATAGAGTACATTAGGATATGATTGTCGATTTGACCATTGTTTCTGATTTTACAGTCACTATCATTATTCGGGAAGGTTGTTTGTAACACATTAGTTTATGAAATGTCATTTTATTGTTGCAACAAGGTCTGCAAGAATAGGAAAAAAGTGTTAGTGTGATAAACACACACCATTGGTACACAATAAATAAATTAGAAAATATAAAAACTTATACAATTAATTACAAAGATGATGCAATATAGTTGCAGTAGAACACAGTAGGTAAATAAAATCTAGGCATACCTTTCGTAGGGAATGGATTGAAATCTAGACATAGAAAAGCAAGTCTTCTCTCTAGCCTACCATATTGGCTCATGGAGCGTCATCGACTCTTCTCCCTTAGGAAAGAGAATTCAAGAACTAGGATGTTTATTCATAACCACAATTACAATCACTTCATCTTCATAGTTGTCTGAATTTGATTCACAAAGGTCATCCTTCTGTTTACCATATAAACTAGAATATTAACACCCAAGTTCTTGAACTATCTCTCCCAAGGGAGAAGAGAAATCAGATGATCGATGAGGAAATTTAAAAATTCAAGTAGAAAATGCAAAGCATAAAGGGAGAGCAAGAAGGAATTGACAACAACTCAACACAACGCTATCAAAAATTGAAACAACATAGCCTTTTTGACAACATCTTCTTAATAATCGAATGTTATAGCTTATGTAGGAGAACAATAATTAACAATTCCCAATGGAATTTAACATAAAGTGTATAAGATCAACTAGTTCACTATGTTGTAAGCATAACCTAAAGCATATAATTTTTTGATGAATCCTTTGTCAAAGGATAGCAATTTGTACATAAAAATTATAAAATAAAATTGGACACAATAAGGCCTACTCTCCACCCTATCATATTGGGTCATGGAGCCTCGTGGACTCTCACCAAACTCTTGAGCAAGAATATACATTGCCCACCACTCTGATAAGTGGTGAAATGAATATTGATTGTTACAATCAATATAGAGTACATTAGGATCTGATTATGTAATTGACCATTGTTACTAATTTTCCAATGACTATCATTATTGTGAAAGATTGTTTGTAATAAATTAGTCCATCAAATACCACATTATGGGCTGGAATATGGTCTATAAGAAAAGAAAAAAAGTGTGAAGTTTAGTATGTCGATCATGCAAAAATAGAATGAATTGCATAAAATTAACTATTTTATTCCATTATAGCCTTCACAACAGAAAGCTAAAAACTAACACCCATGTCCTTATGCAAAAATTTTACTATAAAGGCTAGACTTCTGGTCGCAATGCATTGAGGTGTGCATAAAGAAAAGGTGCCATGCTTTCCACCCTACCATTTTGGAACATGGAGCATCATCGACTATCACCAAACCATTGCAATTAGTTACCATAAAGTACAACTTTTAATGATGATGCCAATGAACAGTATTGTTCAAGTGAGCAATTTAGTTGTAGATGTAGCAAATATAAAATGGAATAGAAAAAAATGAGGCCTTCTCTCTAATATTGGGTGGCCAGTGCTGTGATGAATGGTGAAATCAATGTTCCCATTATCTTAGATAGTCTTATAATCTCTTCATCTTCACAGTTGTTTGAAAGCTCAAATGTCACCAAAGGTCTCTTTTTTCCATTTTATAATCTTACATTTAACTTCCCTTAACCTTTTAGCCACCCTAAACATGGTAGTCCCAAGGACATCAATATTCCACCATTTCCTTACTTCCTCAAAAATCTGAGGATGGTATAGCCACATTCTCTCAAATCTGAAGGGAAATTTCCTCTTCTCCTTTAACGGATCCACCATAAAACTTATAGGAAAGTGATCAGATCCCACCCTAGAAAGAGCTTTTAAAGAACAATAATAATTTAAGAACCATTGATCTGTGATTAACATTTTATCTAACCTTACTTGGATCAAGTCCTTACCATTTCTTCAATTCGACCAAGTAAAGGAAGCTCCTTACAAATCCAAATCAATTAGTGCCTGGTTGTTAATGAAGTCCTCAAGATCCAATCTACTTTCCAAATTATCCTGGGAGCTTATGAACTTCTCATCATCCTAAAGAGGGGTATTACAATCTCCCATAGTAATGCAAGAATCATTGTTAAAAATCCTGTGAAAGGTAGGAAGCTCCTTCCAAAAAATCCTTCTAGCACCTTTCATATTAGGTGCATAGATGTTAGATTGAATCCAACAAAAAATATCTTTGATATGGGTAAATCTGGTGGCCACATGATTAGTACTTTCCAGCAAGGGTTCTCCTTTATAAGGTTATGGTTCTAGAAGGTGACGATACCCCATAAGGCACCATCAGAACTATTTCCACGGACACCAAAAAATTGAAACATCTTAATCTTTTCCACCTTCTCCTTTGGCATTTTGGATTCTTGAACAAGAAGTATGTCAGGCTTGTGGTCCCTAACAAAATTGTGCAACACATCTTGCTAATGAAGGCTATTTAACCCCGTAATAAACCAAGAGATGATCTTCATATTTTACAAGGGGATTGGAGAATCTCTACCTGACCATCCATAATATCCTAAAAACTACCATGCTCCCTCAGCCATTTTTTAGATTTTCATCCTTGGTTTCTCTTAGTACCACCACAATCTACCTTAGCTCTAGTTCTAGTGGATACGCCACTCAAAGTATTCTATTGTTTATTTTTCTTCTCCTTCTTCTTAGACAATGAGTTGGCATAATCTCTATCCATTTCTTCTTGGCTTTCCAATTCTCTCACCAACTCTCATGCCTTGTTAGACATCCTCCTTTGATCCAGGGGAAGGGTGTCCATCAGTTTGTTGTTGTACTGGGTCGAGTTTTCACTTGAGAGCTCTAGATTCAGACTCAAATTTTTAAAGGTGTCCTTGACAAAATCCAGGGAAGCAACATTTCCCAAATTTTGAAACGAGTCCAAAAAAAGGATCTCAAGATCTCCTCCAGAGGCTAATGGAGGAGGAGGAGGACCAAAATCTAGTGTTAAATCCTGTATAGGTATATCATCCAAACTTGTCCCTCGAAACTCCTTGATGTCAAGCCCCAAAACAGGGTTGCTAGATGAGTTCAGATTCATCAGATCATTTCTAGTTCCACCCAGATCTTTCTCTCTGTCATCCTTAGATCTAGATATATTCTTAGGCTCATTTCACTATAGCTCTAGAGAAATCGGGTCTTCTTTGAGACCCACCACTTCATTAAGTTCTAGGACATTCACCCATTCATCATGCTTCAAACCCCCTAACTTTCCATTACAGGTGTTCTCTTTGTTCTCTTTACCCTCCTCCTGAGGTTTCTTTCTCTATATAGGCTTCGAAATAGGAATAGATTTCTCTTTCTCCTTGTTGACATTGAGAGGGAATTTCTTAGCCTAATGCCCAAATTTTTTGCACTTGAAGGACACCAATGGAATCAATTCAAACTCAATATATTGCATCCAAATCCCCAACTTTGATTGGATTTCAATAGAGGAAGGGAGATCCGCATTGTGGGAAACTCCCACATAGATTCTAGCAAACACTAGCCTCTTTCTAGCCATTGTCATTGGGTTTATAGAAAAAAGCTCCCCAAAAGAGTTAGCAAGGCCACTAAAGACATCCTCATTCCAGTATTTGAAAGGAAGAACTAAAAGTCTAGCCCAAACAAGAACATTCTCAAAGATAGAGTCAGAAAGGTCCGAATTCGATGTCCATTTCTTAAGGGCCAAGGAGGATTTCCCTGTAACCCAAGGGCCATCACTCCTGACCACCAGCATACCCTCCTTGCATGTAAACTCAAAGGAAAAGAATCCTTTGGGAAGCGTTGCAACTATAACTTTACCATTAGTTCTCCACTTGTTTTTCACACTCCCTGACCACTTCAATGTTTTGTCTAGGGCCCATGAACTTTCCAACCAACGTGCAATCTATTAAGGCTATATTATGATCAATAATTGGATCAAACATAGAGATGACAAACTTACCTTTCCCCAGGTCAGATATGTTGTGCACTGGAAGGAAAACCGATTTCCCATTAGGCTTAACTCAAAATAGAGAAGACCATGGTTTACATTTAACTCCTTCACCTTGACTGACCCCCACCACTTCAACAGATTTATCACCTCTCCGTCCTTCAATAGCACCCACAGGGAAAGTAGGTTGGAAAACCTCCCCCCTAGGTCCACCAAAATATTATTTTCAACATCCTTCTCATTTGAATCATCCTTACCTTTGTTCCCACTCAAAACTTGCACCAATTCCACCTATGGTATTAAAATATACCCAATATAGCCTAAGGCAGAGAACAATAATCAATAATACCTAATGTAACCAAAGATAGAATCAACAACATTAATTATTTTATTTTGTTCTAACCATAACCAAAAAATTAAAGCCATAAATCAAACAACATTACTCTCTACAATCACCCACATGTAGAAAGCCACAATATAGGCCAAGCTATACAATAACAATCAAGAAAAAATCCATATCCTCTACAATTTTATTCCATTGCAAACATAGCCACAAAATGCAAACATTAAACAAAAACCCTATGAAAATTGACAGTAACAAAACCATTCAAAAAACACTCCTTTCTCAACACAATCTCCTCAAAATTTGAAAAAATATAGCCTTTTCAACAACACCGTCTCCAAAATGAAACAATATAGCTTAAGCAACACAACTATAATCGACAATGTCTAATGGAAGCTAGCACAAAGTAGATATTATTTTGTGGCGATGGTTGGAATGCAACAAAATAGTTAATGTTATGTACTCCATGTTGTTTTGCATAAGGGATTGTTCATTGTTGTTGTCTGTGTTAGGCTATATTGTTCCAACCATAACTACAATATGAAATCCATAAATCAAACAACGTTAGTTTGAATAGCCACTCACATGCAGAAAGCCACATTATAGCCCAAGCTATACAATAAGAATTGACCAAAACTCCATAACCTTAACAATTTTAATGTTACATATATATATATATTGATATTTTGTTGTGTTGCAACTATAGACACTAAATGGAAGCCAAAAATGGAACAATATAGCCAAAGGTGGACATCAATGAAATGAATTGCATAACATTAATTTCTATGTTAATTCCATTCTAACCATTGCCATTCAATTCTGAAATTCATAGTTAATGACATAAGTGTAGAGGAGGCCAACAAAATGTCATTAGCATTGATTTTTGTATGGTTTCCATGTAGTGGTGATGGTGCAAGTAACATCTATTTTAAAGTCCTTAGAAAAAATAAAAATGAATGTTTGTGCAGTTATCAAGAGCATATTGTTCATTGTCATTCTGAGGGTTTATGTTGTTGTTGAAGACAACTGTGAGTGTGAAGGGAAAGCTTTTCTAAAGGTGCAAGTTTGTTGAATGGTTGTGCAATTTATGTGAAGGTGGTTGAAGTTTATCTTGTGTTTTTTTGCATGCATCGATGGTTCCAAAAGGTGTGGGTTGTGATAATTTTGTAGTGTTCTTTTGCAGGTCATGGAGAAAGAACAGAGAAAAGAGGAAGCAAGTGGGAAGGGGTGTTATTGAAGGAAGGGAGGAGAGGTGCATCTCATCTGGGTTATTCTTGAAAGAAATATTGTTTGATTGTGTTGATTGTTATTGGAAAGACTATATAGTTTTGTGGGTTTTGGCATGTTGGTGATTGTTGGTTATATTGTTCCATTTATGGCTTTGGTTTTGTGTGAATGGTTGCAAAATAGTTAATCTATTGTGTTTTTGGTGAATCTTGAAATCGAGATTTCTTGTGTTTTGTGGATTTTCACATGTGGGTGAGTGTTGGAAATATTGTTTCATTTATGGCTTTTGTTTTGTGTGAATGGATGGAAAATAGTTTATCTATTGTGTTCTTGGTGAATTTCCCCATTAGGGTTACCATTGAAATCAATATTGATTCATTTAGGGTTCACATTTTTGTGGTGAAGGTTTTGAGTCATTCTCTTACTAGAAGCTTTTTATGTTTTGTGGGTTTTGTATGTGAGCCACTGTTGGAAGTCATGTTTTTGTGTGCAATGGTTTCAACCCAATGAAATAGTTAATGTTATATAGGTTGAATTGTTCTATGGTATATTGTTGCATTTTTCATAGGGTTCTATTGGAAAAAGAGTATATAGTTTGTTCACATCGATATTGTTTGATTCATGCTTCAACTTTTGCGTGCATGTTTTTGTATGGATTTGTCATTGTGATTTTTAGTTTTTTGTGCATTTTGCCATTTGGGTGAGTGTGGATAACAATATTATTTCCTTCAAATCTTTTGTTTTGTGTCGATGGTTGGAATGCAATAAAATAGTTAATGTTATGTACTCCATGTTGTTTTCCATAAGGGATTGTTCACTATTGTTGTCTATGTTAGGCTATATTGTTCCAACCATAACTAGAATACAAAAGCTATAAATGAAACAACATTACTTTCAACAGCCACCCACATGCAAAAAGCCAAAATATAGCCCAAGCTATACAATAAGAATTGACCAAAACTCCATAACCTTAAAATTTTTAATGTTACATATATATATTGATATTTTATTAGTGTTGCAACTATAGATGCTAAATGGAAGCCACTAATGGAACAATATAGCTTAAGGCAGACATCAACAAAATGAATTACATAGCATTAACTTCTTTATTCCATTGTAACTATTGCCATACAATGCTGGAATTCATAGTTATAGACCTATGCAAAGGATTTAGTGTGAAAGGTTGGTTTATGTACAACTTAAGTGTATACATAGGCTATATTGTTCCAACCATAACCATAATACAAAATGCATAAGTCAAACAACACTACTTTCAACAACCACCCACATGCAAAAAGCCACAATATACCCCAAGCTATACAATAAGAAACTATTAGAACTCCATAGCCTTAACAATTTTAATGTTACATATATATATTGATATTAAAATATACCCAATATAGCCCAAGATAGACAACAATAATCAATAATACCTAATGTAACCAAACATAGAATCAACAACATTAATTATTTTATTATGTTCCAACCATAACCAGAAAATGAAAGCCATAAATCAAAACAACATTACTTTCTACAGCCACCCACATGCAAAAAGCCACAATATAGGCTGAGCTATATAATAACTAACAATCAACAAAAACTCCATATCCTCTACAATTTAATTCCATTGCAAACATAGCTACAAAACGGAAACATGAAACACAAACCCTACAAAAGTTGACAATAACAAACCCATACAAAAAACACTCCTTCCTCAACATAATCTCATTGAAAATTGCAAAAATATAGACTTTTCAACAACACCTCCAAAATGAAACAATATAGCTTAAGCAACACAACTATAATTGACAATGCCCAATGGAAGCTAACACAAAGTGGATATGATTGACTATTTAATTCCATTGCAACCATAACCACAAACTAGAAGCCATAAACCAAACAATATTTGTTTAAAGACTGACCCAGACGAAGAAACCCACAGAACACAAAAAAATGATAGATAGAACCCATGCAAAACAATAAAAACAAAATGTGAACCTTAAAACAAACAATACTCATTTTCACTAACAATATTTAGCACCAAACAACTTATGGAAAATCCAATGAAACAATATGGAATTTTTTTTTTTGCATATGCACCTCTTGCCGACTGTTTCAAACAAACCTCTTTCCGCCAGCTTTCTCTAGGCTTCCTTGTTTCTCCAAGCCTCCAAACATACGTAGCTAATGGAAACCATAAAAACAAACCCACAAAAAATCATAGTATCAAATGCATGCAAAACCATGCACACAAAATGCGAACCATAAATCAGACAAGGTATTTGAAACAATCAATAGTACTTTATGGCAAATCAAGCAATATAACCACCAACCACAAATCAAACAATATTACCAAGGGTTTCTTCCACTTGCACCTCTTACCACTTGCTTCAAACACACATCTTCTCACCAACTTGCTTGTACAAAAATAGGCAAAATATTATCACAGCCCACACTTTTCTTTTGCATTTCCAACCATCCACCCTTGCAAAAAACACAAAATAACCTTGACCCACCTTTGCAGAAGCTACACAAAGCTTAATCCAGCTTGCACCCTCACTGAAGCTTACCCTCATTGCTCATGACTCTCATATCAAGTATAGCAACATAACGACACAAAAAATGCCTCATTGAAAATTTCACAAACATTCATTTTGTTGCCCAAGGTGTTAAATGGAAGTTGTTATTACGACGATCCATAGTACATGCAAAGCATACAACAATTAATGTTGACATGAACCAACATTTAATTTTTGCAGCCTTCTCTATCCACGCGGCCTGACAAACACCACCCTATTCCCAAACTAGCCAACAACCGCCTCCGCCACCCTTTTCCCAATTATCAGAATGCCAAACATATGGGAGGCTGATGAAAATTCTGAGTGAAGTTATAGCCCACCTACCACCTTGTCCCCAGTCGTCGGAAGCCTGGAAAATGGTGAGGCTGATGAAAATTCTGAGCAAAGTTGACACAAATAGCCTATTGGCTAAAAATCAATAGAAATGATTAGAAAAATTGAAATATGGCACTAAAGTAACCAATAATTATATAATATTATAAGAAATGTAATTTAACTTTCTACTTTAACTTATCAAGTTTAAGTGAGTTTGGTCTAATTAGATATCAAATATTATGGTGAAATTTTAACTTTAAAAGGTTAATAAAATAAATGTTTAGGAGATTTAGCCAAGAATTTTTTATTTTTATTTTTAAATAGTGGTGATTCAGGTTACTCTACAACTTCTAGTATCTAAATTTTGAAACCCCAATTTTAACTATTGGCCAGTTAATGAATAATCACCACTAAAATAATCATTGTTCTAGATGTTGATGAAATTATTTTGCACTATGTCAACATTCTCTTTATTATTGTTCCAAGAGTAAAGTACCCTACTACTCTTTCATTTAATTTCTAAAAATAGGATTTTTCAATTACTAATTCTTAGCTTTGTCATCTCTTTTGATTTACCTAAATTATTATTTTATTGCTTCCATTTGTTTAATTAAAATAGGTTTATTTAAAAGGTTAAATTTTTGTGAATCCATTTACTAGATTACACCCCTAGGTTTTGAGCTTATTGTTATACCTTTTCCATTTTTAAGGCTTCAAATATGTACTCTTCAATTAGTCTCATTAGGGATTGAATTTATATTTATTGTTACTTCATTATTATATGTTTCCTTCTTGGGTATGTGCTTCATTATATGACATCAAATTTTCTTACTCTACCCCCCTCAGATTCCTCTTTAGGGTTTCATTTTTATACTTGATATGTAGGAGTTTAGGAACTCCCCCAAACACCCCAGAATCACCTGCAAGACAAAATAAATTCCACAAGAGAGAAATGGTAGAAATATCATGCTATCATTAAGATGCAAGAATTCCAAATTGAATATGAGATGATTACAAATGTACAAAATGCCTTGAATATATAGGCATGAGTGAAAACCTAAAATGCATAAGATGTTGCCAAGTAAGTTAAATCACACCACAAGGGGACACGTTACAGAACCCTATGTAGGAAATGTATAAAAATATAGAGATAAGTTCTAGAAGGACAACTCATCTCTAGAAGGAATATTATGTCCTACAAAACAAGGAAGTGGGAAATGACCCCATTATTAAAATGATTTATCTAATTATGCAACCTAGAACTAGTTAATTAAATACAAGACCTAACTTTAACTTATGCTAGTGTAATAAATAATTAATTACAATAACATACCTCCCATAAGTGCAACTTAGGGAGAAGTGCAGATTATTATGAAAAATGAAGTAGCTCCAATAAGACTGAAGAAACCGCATCCTTTGAAAGAAGTGAGAGGGAAAATGCCATGAGAAAGAAATCTCTAAAGGTTAAGCAGGTGTAGCTCAACATGTCTCCACTGAAGTAGATGACACCTCAACCAATGAAGAAGTTAGAGAAGGTGAAGACTCAAGAGTATCCTCCAAAGATGAATGATCAACAATATCCTATTGCACTGAAACAAAATACCACATATGTAGTCATAGAAGTATAAACAACAGAAGGAGGAGATGGAATGGATGGCTCAAGAATTGGATCCAAAGAGAGAACACCAATGTTCAAAATTCCAAATGTCTCCTTTGAATGATGATTCACACTAGAAGTGTGAGGAATAGTTGTAGGAACAAAAGCACTATCAGTAGCAACATCCACAAATGAATACAACCGAGATGAGTGATCCACCCCCCTAGTAGCAATAATCGTTCTACTCTCCAAGTCTCTGATGATAACAAAATTAGGTGTAAACTCCACCGATCTCCCATTGCCTCCATGTGTGATCTGATATATGGAAAGAAGTTTGTTTGTCAAATGAGGAAAACACAAGACATCTTGAAAAGTGTTATTCCCAAAACTAATAGACCCCTTCCCTATAACACTCATGTATGTATTATTTCCCATTAAAATAGGAGACATAGTACAAGGCTCAAAGGAAGTGAAAATAGACTATGAAGATGCCATATGATGAGAAGCCCCTGAATCTAGAAGCCATCTTTTTGATTCATGACTTGAATAAGAACAAAGAGCATGTCCCTTCAAAAATGATGTGGTATGCAAACTAGTCGTGCCTATGTCAAGCTATTCTGAAGAAGGAGGGGAGGAAGATGATGCATACATCCTAGAAGGAAAATCAATCTAATGTTTCTCAAGAAGATGTTTCAACTCATCAATATCATTCTTATAACATCTATTTTATGCATGTCCTTCCATCTTGCAATAAGTACATGTAACTTTCTCCTTCTCAGATGATTTCCCCTTAGAAGAGGAGGATGAATCTGAGGACTCCTTTTGTTGCTCATGAGATTGGAATACTTTTGTTTTTGTTTCTTGCATTTTCCTAAAGAATCCTTTTGATCTTTCGGATCTTGAGATGTAATGAGTTTCTGTGATGAAGAAGGTTTCACCGTTCCCATGCTAGCTAACTTAGCTTGCTCTCGAGTGAGGGATGAAGAAAGCTCATCAAGAGAGGGAATAGTGAATCTTGTACCAAGAGCATCATGGGTGGCATAAAATGTAGAAACAAAAACTGGATACTCGGGTCCAAGCTTTGAAAGGATGGACAAAATCAACTAAGAGTCCTACTTCTGAATACCACACTATGTCAACTACAAATGAAGAGTCTTGAGTTTTGTGAAGAAATCTTGGATTCTATCAAAATCCCTAGGATTTAAGCTAATGAGCTCATTCTCCAACTGGAATCCTCTCATAGTATCCTACTTCCCAAACAAAGACTCTAAAGTAGTCCAAATCTGATTTGGAGAAGTACAAGACTCAATATGAAAAACAAGATCAAGAGAAATAGACAGACATAAAGTACCAAATGCTTCATCACACTTATTAAAATACTTTCTCCTTTTAGTAGCACCTACACATTCAACTTCAGTACCCATGGTCACTCTGTACAACCCTTTGTGCTCCAAAAGAATCTCCATTTGTTTTTTTCAACCAAAGTATTTGAATGGAGTAAGGGGTGCAATATTTTGCGAATCCATGAAAAAATAGCAATATATACTCTCTAATGCAAAAATATTCTCCTTTGATCTCAAAACACTGATACATTTTGATCAATTTTTTGACGATGGCTCGTCAGAATTTCGATGGCTGTTTGTTGTTGTTATTGCGTCAGAATTTTGACATGTGAAACGTCAAAATTCCAACCTGACATCCGATGAAATTCTGATGGGCCATCATCAAAAAATTGATCAAAATGTATTAGTGAAAAAAAATTTGATTACACCTTTTCCAAGAAAATAACCTAGAAAGCAAAGGTTGAGTTCTGAAAAAAAAATTAGATACCTAGTGAAAAAACTAGAAAAAACATGTCTAAGATCTGTGAAGATGACGAAACCATCTTTCCGATGATATCTAATTTGTGAAAATCCGACACCATGGACAAAAGTTATGAATTTTTAAAAAAACTAAATTTAGCCTTCAGGAAATGGGTTTTCTAGCAAAAAAAATTTACTTCTGATTTAATATCTACAAAATCTGTTCACAATGAGTGGACAAAAACAAAAACCCATAAATATTTTGAAACTAAGAACAAAACCCATAAATCATTTTTTTGATCCAGCAAGCAGAAGTTGATTTATTTTTTTTAAACCTTCAGCCAGGAGAAAAATGACTTGCGCTAATTTTTGTATAGTGATTTTCTTTAGATTTGTGCAAGATATCAAAAATTTGAAAGATACCCAGTTCAAATATCAACCCTACCTACAATACCCAAAAATCATTTTTCCTACAATTGAGGGGAAGCTAGATTTTTGAAGCAAAAGTTGAAAAAATGACTTTAATAAAAAAGGTTGCTTGCATCCAACAAAACTTTCATGCCAAGATTGATTCCTCATATTTGGGAAGAAGTCTGTAGAACTAAAGCTCTAATAGCATGTAGGAGTTTAGGTGAACTCCTCAAACACCCCAGAATCACTTGCAAGACAAAATAACTTCCACAAGAGAGAAATGGCAAAAATATCATGCTATCATTAAGATGCAAGAATGCCAAATTGAATATGAGATGATTACAAATATACAAAATGCCTTGAATATATAGGAATGAGTGAAAACATAAAATGCATAAGATGTTTCCAAGTGTTAAAATCACACTACATGCATGACAACATGTGAACCCTATCTAGGAATGATAAAAAGATAGAGATAGGTTCTAGAAGGACAACTCATCTTCTATAAGGAATCTTATCTCCTACAAACAAGGAAGGGAGAATTACCCCATTATTAAATGATTTATCTAATTATGCAACCTAGGACTTGGGTATGTGCAGGATTATCATGGAAAAAACAGGCCCTTAAGTGGCAAAAAATTCTGAAAAATCAGTTTTAGGCAACTTGACGTAAAATTTTGAATAAGTTATCTATATTATTTCAAAAATATGTAAGAATAGAATCTGTATAAAATTGAATGTAGTTTCTAAACTACTAGGTTTATTTAACAATAAATAAAATCTATTTGGTGAAAATTTGAAATTTCAATGCAATAGTAATTAAATTTCAGGGGAAAATAAGAAGTATGTGTCCGGTTCCGACCAATTTAACCATAATAAAATGATAATATTTTTTATAATATTTTATATATAAGTAGAGGAATTATTTCTGATGTGATGTACATTTTTTTAAATTTTTTCCAAGTAAAATAATTAATTATGAATTTTATTGCAAAACTTCCAAAAATATAAAAAATCGTATGTCTCACCACCTTAACTTATCAAAACTTCAAGGAAATTTATTTTTCTTTTTTTAACTTCCCATAGTATGTGAAGGCGTTTTGGATTCAAAAATGTGATACCCATTTGAAAGTTATAGATTTTTCAATTAGCCTATCAATTAGACTTTAGTCAGAATTCTAATAGTAGAAATGAATAATAATAATTTATTAAATTCAAATTAAAGCATAATTTATATTGGTGGAAAGCTGAGAATCTCCTCTTAAAACCCTTTTCATTTCATCAATTTTGGGTTAAAAAAAGTCGTCAGCCACATACCCTACAAATACCCATAATATTGCCACTTTTTGGCCCATCATGATCCTGCACATACCCACTTAATTAATTAAATACAAGACCCAAGTTAACTTATGCTAGTGTAATAAATAATTAATTACACTAACATGATATACCACTAATTTTTATTCTAAAAAATTAGATTGATTTATATAGTCTTTTCTTCTTATTTCTCATTAAAATATTGCATTATTTATGTCATGAGGTACTTAAGATCCTAATCTTCCTTGAAGAAAAGTTCTCATTATAACCTCACTATGGCTAACCTGTCTATTAATAGTGAAATATTTTTATATTCTCTTGTTGAGATCCACTTAGGTGATAAAAAAATTATTATCATAAGGCTACACATGGCTAATTTTTTTTTCCCTTACTAGTAAGTGATTATTGATGCATTCACTCAATTTGAATCTCTTCATCAATTAGCAAATATTTTATCTAAGACATTGTGAGGGCATCCAATTTTTATTGATATTATGCATTATTTTGTTACTTTATTAACTTCTTGTAGTAGTATATCTTCCTACATATACTTTTATTCCAATCCTAATCCTAAATTTGTAACTTAAATTACCATTTTTGTTACCCATACTATAACTCTTACCACAGTTATCCATCCTTCCAAATTTCCCTGTCTTTATTTCTCCCCATGAATTACCTTCTACTTTTAGTATTTTTAATATTAAATATAGAGAGATCAAAAGATAGAGATCAATGGAGCATCGATGGAGCAGTAATTTCAACTGCAGATCAGAAATCCAACCCTCAAACTAGTACAAAAGTGGAGCCCCCACGTCCAATGGACCATCCCACAAAATAGCAACAAAAGCACCACCTCCTAATCTATCCCATACAAAAGATCACCAAGGATCAACTTCAAAATAAAAGCAGACCGAAACAGGCCTGCAACAAAAAACCAGATAGATAATATAAAATAAAATCAGAGAATATCTATCATTCAATACTAGACAACATAAATTAACATCATGCCAAAAAGGATATAGAGAAGTCTGGCGAATATGTCAAATGGATCCATGGAGCACCATTGTTGTCTTGACTGAACGCCTAAGAGGCCCATAAAATTTAGCCATAATAACTCAACCATCAGATGCATGATTAAGAGATGGCAACTTGAAAATGGAGGACTTGATAGTGCACACAACACTATCTAAATTTCTTCACTAGAGTCCAATGGGCCCTGCATCCACCAAAGGTGATCATGTCCTTGCTGAACAGAGCAAACAACATCACTGGGAACCACCTGAGCCTGTGCTACATTGATCTCTTCAACTGAAAATTCAGGAACACTATTCATCTGCTGCTCCACCAAAACACTATCCAAATTTTTACCCTAGTACAAACTATGATTAACTATCTGCCCATCTTTGAGTTCATCTCTGAATGCCTGCAAGGCACTCAAGAAAACCTCAGGACCCAGGTACCTATCCTACCACACATGACCAGATCTGGCATCCATGAATTTAACTGAAGGATCCCTGCACACCAAGTATTTCTAGAACTTATCCTTTGATAGCTCCATAGTAATGAATACCTGCATGGCAATATTGTAGAATATGAGTCCCTTGTATGACTCAGGAAGAAACCTTCTTCTACCTTGAAATTGGTCCTCATTCCAGGATTTCCAAATTGTTCATAAAATCTCAGTAGAAAGGATATGCTAGAATAAAGCACCAGTTTTACTTGATATTTTGAAGACAAAGCAAATTCATAGAGCTTAGACTATCATTACATCTCCAGATATTATGAGAAAAGCAAAACATATTCCAGATTTCTTTGGAAAAAATGCAGTCAAAGAAGATATGAGACAGGGTTTCAGGTTTCCTACACAAAGACCACATCTCAAGACCCTCTGGGCTAGCTTTATAGGGGAGCTTTTGCAGAAGCAGAAGCCATCTAAAGTAGGCCTTTTTGGCCTCAAGTTCCTTCTGCCAATTTTGCAAAAATATTCTATGCCAATGATCCTTACTCAATTCCATTTTCCAAACTTTATTCATATGTTCAGTAATATCAACCTGCTCAGTAAGCATAGAATAAATATCCTTAGTTTTAACATTCATTATTTTATTACCATTTTGCCACACAAAGTTTGTATAATGGAGAGGTTCATTTATAACTTTAACCAGGAACTTGAGATGACCACAGGCCTCTCTCAACATTGTGAAAGTTCTCCAGTTGCTTTGAGGAATGCTAAACTCAGAGCTAAGGGTAGTCCAATCCTTCAAATTACCATTAATTAAGATATCCTTAAAGCAAATGATACCTTTAAGTGCCTAGCCTTTAGCAGAGCATCCCTGTAAAAGGGCCAAAGGCTTCCCTTTACGTTTGAGGTTCCACCAGATAGATCTGTTGGAAAAAATTATCCTTTTATCCCCCTTGGTGAATTGACATTTGGAAAGGAGTTTCTTAACAATTTCCCAAGCCTTCCACAAAGTTTTAAAAACATTAGACCCTATAGGTGACATAGGCATTTCACAACAAATAATATCACTGAAGGGGAGGAATTTCTAGAATTTAGCATACTTAGGCACCACATTAGCAATATTATATCTCACTAGCACCTTCCATGGCTCCTCCCCAACCAAAGCCCCAACCACCCACTTAGAGGCCAAAACAATACCTTGGATCCTTAGATCCTTAAGCCCCAACCCACCTCTCATTTTGGAGATAGTACACCATTCCCATTTGACAGAATGCTTCTTCTTCCTCCCCTTACCATCAGACCATAAAAATCCTCCAATCCTCTTTTGAATAGCTTTGATTTGATAAGAACAAAAATACCAAACAGAGGCAAAGTAGATGCTATAAGAAGACAAGGTTTTCTAATAGATTTGAAACCTTCTAGAAAAGGAGATGTAATTCTTATTCCATTTGACTAATTTACTCTCAATATTATCTCTAATCCAACACCACATATCTTTCAAATTAGGCTCGATAGCAAATGGGATACCAAGGTATCTCACCAATCTATGAGGACAACTCCATTGGATACCATATCTGCACACCCAATCAGGAGGCTTGTTTTTCCACCCCAGAAGGTAAGATTTAGTAGGGGCAATTTTAGCTCCTGAAGCGGAGCAAAACAACTCAAGTTTCTTCATAAGAGTTACAAAGTTATCCTCATCAATCTGAACAAAAATAGCCATGTCATCAACAAACTGTAGGTTGAGAAGTTCATTGGAGTCTGGTAACCTGATACCACTTACCCTAGGGGCCAAAGATCTATCCCTCAAAATATAATGAAGGGCATCAAAAGCAATGAAAAATAGAGCTGGAGCAAGGGGGCATCCTTGCCTTATTGACCTCCCATTAATGAAGCCATTTTGAGTTGAATTAATGATGGTAGGTAGAATACTTGCCACCCTATCAGCCAAAACTTTTGCCAAAATTTTATATGAGACATTCAAGAGAGTAATGGGTCTCCAATTCTTAACAAGGTTATGTCTCCCTCTTTAGGAATCAACTTGATAATTCCTCTGTTAATGTTTTTACTGAGGGATCCTCTTTCAAAGGCATCTTTATAGACCGTGTACAAATCATCACAAGCCCAATCAATGAAAGATTTGTAAAATTCTGCAGATAAGCCATCAGGTCTAGGAGATTTATCATTTTTTAGGGAGAGAATAGATCTCCTTATCTCCTCCTTAGAAATTTCTTTTCTCAATTCAAAGGTTGCCTCATTACCAATCCGACTAGGCAAAATCCCTTTAATATAGTCTCTAGCATGAGAGCAAGACTCATTACCCCCTTCAGACTTGAAAAGATTCTGGTAGAAGATAAAAAATTGTTCTCTTATTTCATCCTGGTTCACAAGGATGTTACCATCAGCATTAATTTGATCAATTGATTCTCTAGCCTGCTTCTCCTTCAAGTATCTAAAGAAAAATTTTGAACCCTTATCACCATTCTCCAGCCAATTCATCTTGGCTCTAACTTTCAGACCCTTGACCTTGAAAGTCTGAAACCTCTTGAGATTATCTCGGGCCATAGTGAGCTTATCCACCTGGGAACTATCATTAGGGAAATTTTGCACTTCCAGTTCTGCCTCGTAAAGAGTGTCCTATAGACAATTCTCCTGTCTCCTTCTATCCTTTGCCTTTTTCCTTCCAATGGTCTGGAAAATAATCCTCCAACCTTGCACATTCAACTCCCAGCTCTCTATGGGAGGAAGGGATCTATGTAGCCATTTGTTAATGGTTCTAAGAGAGGTTATGGCACATTTACAGTCATCATCTTTAAGAAGGGTGGAATTAAGAGAAAATCCAACTATGGGATCAACATTAGAGGCAATACCATTCTTAAACACAAATTTTTCTCTTATTGGGTGGTGATCAGAGAGTGAGAATGGACTAACCTCCACTTTACAACCCTCCTTAAGGAGGGTAGTAGAAAATAAAGCTTTGTTTATATAAAATCTATCCAGTTTGTAGAGCACCCTCCTCCCACTTTTTTGGAAATTGGACCAAGTAAACCATATGTCTTTGCAAGCCTTTTTTTGACTTTCAATGGGATCTTCAAGATTTAATTTACACTTAAGTCTAGACCAATGAAATTTCTCATATTCTTTCCACACATGGCCAACCCCACCACATTTGTCCTCTTCCCTTTCCACAAAATTAAAATCCCCTCCAAGAATCCAAGGGATATCCTGGAGATTAAACAACCACTTCCACAACACAACCCTATCTCTGTAGTCATTGGGAGCATAGATCGAGCAGATACCAAAGCATTCTTCATTCTTTTCTACAATAGCCCAAACTGCCTTGTTGCAGGGACAAACACCAGAGTGGATCACATACTGACTCCAATTGTTAGCCATCATAATGACAACCCCACCCTTTCCCTATTCATGGTTGGTCACAAACTAAGAAGCATCCTTCCAAATTACCTTCAGGCTGGTTTCTAGGGCAAAACCAATAGACTTGACTTCTTGGAGAAGTAAAAAATCTATTCTCTTTTTCTGGGTAACCAACCTCCTGACAAGGTGTTTTCTATCAAGTGACTCAAGGCCCCTTACATTCCAAGATAAATAGTTAAGTTCCATCTTTATGTTCAGTGGAGGAAGTACCCTTATTAGTTCTAAAATTATCGAAGCAGTTAGGCAGTTTATTCTCTGCCTCGATTCTCTTAGCATTAGGTGGAAGGAGCACTTCACTAAGCTTCTTTCTTTTGTCCTTCAAAAGGGGATTACCATCATTAACATTCTACAGATTGGTGCCATCCATACATTTCTTCTTCCTGTACCTTCTAGTTTTTTTAACAAGCACCTCAATGGGAATCCCCTTCCCATCAGTGGTTTCCCTAGTAGAGAGAATCCCTATGTCATCTGCAAAGTCTATGCCAGATTGAGAAGTAAAACCATCCGTACTGGCCAATCCATCAAGGAGGCTAGTAGAAACAAGTGCCAAATTAGATCGAATCTCATTCTCATTATAAAATTCAGAGTTCAAGTTTAGTTTACTGGAGTCAAGAGATGATTTTGAAACAAACCCATTTCCCTTAGGGTGGATATCCACCTCCAGGTTGATTTCCTTGTTAGGGCATAAAGCTGCAGAAATATTAGCAGCTTGAGTGGAGCAAACCCCACCCAAATTAGAGCTCAAATCCCCATCATTCCTATGCTCCTTTATTAACTAAAAATATTTTGTTGATTCAAAAAGTTTTATATCTCTAAAAAATTTGTCTTTAGAAGAATAAATCTCATTTATCGTGATAGTATCATTAACCCCTAGTTTCCTTATTTGTCTTATTTTCTAAAGGGCCAGATGTTGAGCATTGAGCTTGCCATGGAGAGCAACTTTATTCAACTCATTTGAGCAAAGAGGTGGAAAACAATTCATGTCCAAAGACATATCCCCCACCTCTTCTCCCTTATTATTCACAACGTTTTCCAACTCCTGACAAATAGGGTTCAAAGTATCTGCATTATAGCTTTCATCCTTATTGACAGAGGTGGCCAAATCCTTCTGATAATCATTTCCGAGGGGAGAACAACCTTCCTTTGCCTCCCTTGAAAGGTTATGATCACCACCACATTCTGGCGGAACCTGCATACTATTGTTTTTATCTCTATACCCTTTCATTTTATTAATCTTGCTTTTAATCATCAGACAATTCCTTCTAATATGTCCTTCTCTGTGGCAAAGATAACACACATTGAGGCATCCTAGAGTTTCCACCATACAATTAATGGTGCCAGATTTTAGTTTAATTTCTAGGATCTGCGGAATATCTAGCCCCGAGTTTATGGAGACCAAAACCCTCACATCCGAGTGGGGAAGAGGCGATTTGGTCTCGTCCGATCTTAGCACCTTGCCATAGGGCTCAAGCAAAAGAGGAACAAATTTCCAGAGCCACGGGGGAACATTCTTGACAACTAACCACCGGGGAGAGGACAAGGCCAAAACTTCCTCATTTAGAGCCTCTAGACACCAGGCCAGGGCTCGAAAAGTAGTCTTCCCAACTGTCCGAAATTCCCTACTAACTACTTCCTGCTGGAATTTAGGGTTGTTAAAGAAAACTATGAATAGTCCTTTTTTCACCATTCTACAGTAATAAAAATGCAACCCTAATCTCTTTTCCCATACATTTTTGAACCACTCCTCCAAATATTTCCCAGTAGGGACCCTATCCAGGTCAATGACCACAAAGAATATAGCAGTTTTAGAGAGCCTCACATCTTCCTCCATAATAGATTTATCCAATTATGAATTCAGAACTAGGATAGATTTCAAAGGAGGAGAAAACGGTTGCTTACCTTGTTTCTCCTCACCATCCTTTTCTAGTGGAGCAGCCTAGTCAACAATGAATTTTGCACCCTGCGGCAAACACTCCCGCTCACCCGCTACAATATCTTTGAAGGACTTAGAGGGACTGCCAGAAGCCGCACCGGAGAGGGAATCTACCGGGGGAACCATATTCCCTTTCATTGCCGTCATAAACCTCAGACGCGCTCACCCACATACCTCGGCACTACTGGAAAGAAAACTCGATGGGAAGAGCTCGTGGCCACCACCAAGTTGGAACTAAGGAAATAACTACTCACCCATAGCAAAGGGATGGTTCAAAAACATGGAGGAGGACCGAGCCTCCTCCACGGGTGCCCAAGGATGCCCACAGATCAGAACCCTACCTGCACGGACAGGTTGTAGAGGAAGTTTTTCGTCATGAACCGCTCTTTCACTTTTAGTATTTTCATCATTCCTACTTCTAATACTTTAATTCCCTCCATTTTTCCATTCATATCCCATTCTTCCACTTGCATAGCTAATAACCTATCCATAACCTCTATTGCTTTGTCTCATACCATGCCTCCTTCATAACATCTATTTCATATTTTATTTTCATATCATACTTTGACTAACCATTCTTATAATGCATGGTAAATTCATTTCAATGGTTATATATTCACCTATTACCTTACACCTTGAATACACATCTTCTATTAGTTCACATACCTCAAGTAATACCCTTATTTGTACTTCCACCTTGGTAATACTGTTACAAAAAATGACTAATATTAAGAGGAAAATAAATAATGATTAGAATGATTCCATGACATACTATCCTACACATCACACACATTATTCTTTGAGGTTGTCATATTTCCATTTCCTATGTGTTTTTTGGCCTCTAGATTTGAGCCATATCATGGAAAAATAAAATCCTTGTGTTAATCTATAATTTCTCATTATTACATACATGTATTTTACATATGATGATAATAACCTAAAAAATTTACTGCCACTAAATTTAAGAAACTATCATAGTCAAGGTTGGAAACAACATCCAACAAGTTTTCCCTAGAAAGGAAAAAATCTAAGAAACATATCCCTATTTGTGACCTCTTACTAGGTAAACTAGTCTCCCCTACCACTTCTTGCATTTTAAAAACCATATGGAAGGCCTAAGAACAAGTAAGATGTATAATAAAAAATTGTGATAATGGAGAAAAAGAAAATAGTGTTTTGGTAGTTAAATATGGTGGAAATTGTACCACAAGGAGAAGCGTCTTTCCTTATTACAAGGTTGCTCTACTAATGCATGGGAAAAGAAAAGAATTTAATTATTTTGATGATATATTGTGTAACTCCCACCTAAAGCCCTAAGCTACTCTCAATACAAAGTATGATTAACCCTTTACAATGGAGACTATACTTTGTTTTGAGATAGTCATGTAAAAAACAATAATTCTAAAAAGATAGAAAATTGTTGCCACTTAGGTTTAGGACCTACAG
This sequence comes from Sequoia sempervirens, assembly GCA_007258455.2. Taxonomy (NCBI): domain Eukaryota; kingdom Viridiplantae; phylum Streptophyta; class Pinopsida; order Cupressales; family Cupressaceae; genus Sequoia; species Sequoia sempervirens. Next base: position 223,829,505 of record VDFB02000003.1, on the reverse strand, counting down.
AAACAAGATTTCTATAATCCACATTCAAGGATTCCCTAGAGATCTCAATCAAATGATGATAATGGGAAAAAGAGATCAGCTAAGGGACTGTAGGATATGATTTCAGGTTACAGGAGGTTAATGAGGGGTTCATCACCAAGTAAGAACTTGGAAAGACAAATGAATTACAAGTTGTAATGTCTCAACCTAGTGATGCATGGAACTTAAATGAATGACCTAGAAATACTTATAAATCAGAACGAAAAGCTATAAAATTAGAAGTGTGGACTTGGAAACTTGTAGAGGCTTGAATGAGGACTAGAAATGCTGAAAATCCTAAAATTAAGGCCTACTGGGACTCATTTTCCAATATGGGTGAATCAATCCCAGATTTGGGTTTTTGTACAGGAACAGGTTTCTCGAAAAAGGGCATCTGAAACTGCAAAAATGTCAAAATTTACCTAAATTGGGACTCATTCACCAGAAGTGGTGAATGAGTCCATTTAGGGTTTTCTAGAGCCTTAAAATTTGAATATGGTCTTTAATTTCCACTCTTTATGTTCCTCTTTGTTTTTGGATCCGAAACCTTGATTTTGAGGCTATAGGTGACTTTTTAGTGAAGAATACAACCTTGCAAATGAGAGGAAAATTCCAACAACTTTCTCCAAGCTTGACATGACATAATCTTCGATGATCCTTCAAGTCTTCAAACCACCTAGATCTACAATTACATAAAGAAAGAGAGAGTGATGATTGTTAGGGAATAGGGGTTTTCCTTGGTCAACCCCTTTTAGGTAATTAAACCAAATGATGAGACAATAAAATGAGGGCCCATGAAAAATGAAACGAATAACATGAATCATGGAAAATAATACCTTGAATGATTTCTTGTAAATTATGCTTTGTAAATATGCAAATCAACATGAAATGTCCATGAAGGTTGTAGATCTTATTCTTGAAAATAGGCGTAGAACAATGATTGATCTTGGATCTTCAATGCTGCATCAGAACACTAGCTCAATAACATGTTTGATATTCTTGAAATTATGATGGATCTTCAATTGTTGCAACAATTGATGAAGAATTTTCCCTTGGAATGCCTTATAAATGATCTTGAATGCTATCCTGATGATCTTGTAAAGTATTGGAATGCTTAACTCTTTCTTCCTTGACTTGATATCAAGTAGGCTTATATGAAATAATGATTTAAAAGCTCATTTATATAGGAAATCCATCTAATATCCTATGTATTAGATCCCAAAGACCAACATACATAAAATTTGAACTTAAAACCCAAATTTTCTCACTCAAAACCTTAAAAATAGGCCAAATGGGACTCATTCACCATCTGTGGTGAATGGATCCCACCTAGATGGGACTCATTCACCCAAAGTGGTGAATGGGTTCACAAGGCCTATTTTGAATGCTAAAGTGTCGAGGAGTGTGTAAATTAAGTTTATATGTTGATATTGTTGGGTTTTTTATTAAAATATTCCCTAGGATGCATAATATAAGTCTTAGAGGCTAATTAATGCTATTAAGGCCATAAATGCAAGGGATCCCAAAATATAATGTGAAAGTGTAAATTATCTGATGCAGAAGATGATCTATGACAAATGTTGCTAAAGTGAATGTGCATAAAGGTGAACAAATCCTTAATTCCTTAAGCTTAAATGAAAAGACATTAAATAATGGAGCAACATGAACAATAAATAGAGACAATTATAACACAAAACAAAGAGAGAGAAGAGGAAAAAATATTGATTATGGAGTTCATCTGAGTGGACTACATCTCTGGGTCTATCTCAATTGAGTGACCAATCTATTAACAATGCTCCAAATGCAATATAATCTCTAAAAAGAGCCTCTTAGAAACTACTTTACAATCTTCCGTAGCCTGTCCACAAAGTCATGGTACAAAATTCCTCACTCAAATCACCTCACATAAAGGCTCTCAAAGCCACAAGGTTTTTTTACAAAGAGCAAGGAAAAGACTTTTCCTAAAGGCTCTGCTACAAAATCAAAGGATTATTACATCAAAAATTTCCCATTCCTCCTCAAATTCTCCTCTCAATTGGAAAACTTGGATCCAAGAATGTGTTGATGATGGAATGCCTCCTAGTAGCACTCTGTTTTATACATGAAATTTTCCCATTTGGGCTAAAACCAAAAAAACTTATAATTTTCCCCCTTTAGGGAAAAATCAAAACAAATCCCCCATTTTTAATAAAAACAATTAACAACCCCACTAAATAAAACATTTAAATTTGTTTAAGCACTTATCCTATACATTCTCGGGCTTTTTGTTAATGGGTTGTTTTTGTTTCATTTAATATTCAACTAATAACCACTTAAGGTTATTTACATATTTTAAAATATTATTTAAGCCCTTGAAAATATTTCATTCAGGCTATTATAAGTTTTGTTTGTTTGGGGTTTTATTTTTATTTAATTCTAATCCCACCTAATAACCATTAAAAGGATATTTGTAATTCTCTTAAATCCACAACATATGGAGAGGATAACTCCACAAAAAGAGGGTTTACAACAACTCAAGGGATAAGATGAGAGAAAATACCATGAAACTCTCAACTCCTCCTTGAGAATAGGAAAATAGTTGTGAGGTGGATTCTCACACAAAACTAATTTCCCTTTTTACAAATTAAATGAATAATACGTGAGAATTCCACTGACTTCAAGTATTAATATTTTTTTCTAATTTAAATGAATAATACATGAGCTTCCCACACACATTTCAAGTATTAATCATTTTTTTCAATTTTAAATAACACATGAGTTTTCTTCCAACCCATTTGAAGCATTAATCATTTATTTTAAACTTTGTTACATATCATCAAATTTTAATGATTTATCTTATGGTGAGCAAACTAGGGAATTTTCACCTTCTAATGGGCCCCTACACCTAGTTTGACCAAACTTTGACTGGTCATAACTCAGACATATCAACTCCTTTTTTGCCAATTCAAGTTGTGTTGAGTCTAGTTTCCTGACAACTTCGAGATGGTGTTGATTTTGAGGACATCTGGAATAGTTAAATTTTTAGGTTCTCGAGATCCACCTATATTAGTAAATAAATACATTTTACAACATTAAATTAATGCAAAATTGGGTCCATTTAGCTAAAAAGGACCCTAAATCCAATGTGAATGTGTAGAACACATTGCATCATGAGATTAGGTTCACTTAATTTACAAGCCTCCTAAATTTAATTTGAAGGTGTTAGTAAATACACTTTACAACATTAAATTAGAAAAAAGTTAAGTTTATTTATCTTAGAAGGGCCCAAAACCTAATGTAGATGTGTAAAACTTATCACAACACTAGATCAAGGCAATATAAAGTCCAATTTATCATTAAATATTCCCAAATCGAGTGTGAAAATATAAGTGATGACATTTTTTGACACTATAAGTCCTAATCAATAATAACCCTTGTTGTCTTTGTTGCAAGTATGAATGAATATTGTGGTGTTTTCATTAATGTTATCATTGATGTCAACAAAGTATAGGCTATTGTAGAGAAAGGAATCAAGTGATTGCATGTTGTATATATGTATAGTTGAGACACTATTTAGATGTTGTGAGTACATGGAGCTATCTTTATGGTGTTACCAAGTGGTTCTAAGAAATAGTGAAGTTAGAATTGTGTGCTCAAAATGTGCTATGATTTGTGCTTTGCATTTCTTCTGTGTTGATCCTATGCTTGTGTAGATTTGAAATGTTGTTTATGGGCATCATTAGGCAATATATCATGGATTGTAGCTTTTGGTAAATGATAAATTATGAAGGTTGTGTTCATCGGTGTGTGAACTCGTTTGGTAGAGTTGGTTGTCTGTGGATTGGGAGAAATTTTTCTACTCTGCAGTCCTCTGCTAGTTTATTTCTAGTCTTGTGAATCTCGTAGAAGGATTGCAATGATTGTATCTTTTTTTTGACAAATGCGCTCATGGTTTGGTGCTCCAGAAGATGATTTTTTTGAGTTCTTGTGTGTGTCTATACAGTCTAGATGGATTTATGGATAGTGTTCTAAGTATGAAGGTTGTTGCATCAGCTGCGAATGAATCTAATGGTATCCAAGATGTGTTCCAATGTATGGTGAAGCATGTTATGTGGTTTGCATGTTATCTTCTTGTTACAAAAGTGTGTATTTCAAAGTTCATTGGTGTTTTCATTAGGTTTGGTCGACCTCATGTTTACACAACATGTGAAGGATAAGTATCAATTAAGGAAGTGTGTGATTGATCTGATACATTGTTTTGGGTCTTGGTTAACTGTTGGTTTGGTCCAATCTCATTTTATTCCACTGTGGGAATATTGAATTTCCAACCTAATTTGAATTTGTAAAATGAAGTGTGTGTAGCCAACCTTGGAGAAATTTTCTTAGGTTGAAGATGGTATATATACAAGTTGATATGTTATGGATTGATGTATCAAATATTCCACAAATGTGACAAGAAAGAGTGTGCGAAAGTGAATTGAGGTAGCAGTACTTTAATGTGTTAGATTCTTGAAAGTAGTGAGCTTATGGTTTCTACAATCTTCTAATCAAGGTTGTGTATGTGTGTAATTTGTTGTGGTGGATTTTTTCTATTATGTTTTGTATCTATAGGCAGTGAGCCTCCCTTCTAGATAGTGAGTCCTATATGTAGGTAGTGAGCCTTGTATTCAAACAGTGAGTCATTCTTGGGTGGTAAGCCCTTTGGTAGTGAGTCTCTCTGTAATCGGTTTTGGAATTACTTTATATTGTGAGTTAATCTTGGCCACCATGGTTTTTCCCTTATTAGATTTTCCACATAAATCTGGTGTCGCTTGTGTTGATGTAATTGCTTTTTTTTATCTGCATCTCATGTTCATACTTAATAATAGAATAAAGTGGATGTGAATTTGATACATGTTTGAGATTGAGTTTGTGATTGGTGACAATTGATTCAATCCCCCTTCTCAGTCTCTTGCACCTTTCAATAGTGTTAATTCTTGTTGTGATAACTATACTAGTTATAAATGGGTTTATGGAATTGAGATGTATAAATAGAAACCCATATCCATATATAATTCTTTAATTGACTCTTAGAATATAATTGGGAACCTAAACAAGTGTAGAAACATTAGAGATGAAGACACAAATTGGAACAAAATTTTTTAAGTACACATGGAATAATATATTTGAATCTAAGAAATCTTGTTTTAAATGGGTTTTATTATTACAAACACTACTTTTCTCATTCTCTATATCAAGATTGGAAATCAATGAATCATGTAGAAATGATGAAAAAATTTCTCATATTATTTTTATTGTTTCTTTGCAAAATAAATTAGGTATATGTTTTATGTAGATCTTGGGGGGTGGGGGAAATAGGAAAATTAAGTGGTGGGAAATACTATTTGGTCTAATAGAAGGATATGATAATACTAATAACTTATTTTGACTATTTATGGAAATTTTAGTGTAGAAAATTGTACTTCCTTCTTGGAGATGGTATAATTTCACACTTAGTCTAGACGTATTTTAGTACCCTTGAATTCGTGACCCTTTAAATCATCATTAATAGGCCCCTAAGACCGTTTATTTCGGATCCCCAGGCTTATTTTAATTGAAATCCTAAAAAAAAATCAAATACATTAAATTTTCTAACATCACGACATTTCCTCACCCAGAAAATCTAGGGTGGGACTCATATGCCACCTTGAGCGAATGAAGCCTACGTGGCCCCATTTTAGGGTTTGAGTGGGAAATTAAGGTTTCTAATTCAAATTTTTGGCTAATGTTGAAATTGTGGATCTAATAAATGGTAAACTAGATGAGATCCCTATAAAACTAAGGTTTCAAATCATTATTTTAACTAGTAATTCAAGAGCTAAGCAATCCTAGAATTTTCAAGCAAGAGTCTTCAAGAGAGATTTTCCAAGTATTCAAGAGCAAGAATAATATAAATTTGAAGTCTTAGAGCAAAATTATAGTGTTTTTGCAAGTCTTCAAGCTCAGTTTCAATTCAAGATCTAGAAATTTCAAGGATTGATGATGGTTGTGTATTGAGAATCATGATGGGTTCTAGGTTGGGGAGATGCAACTAGTCATCAAACCAAGCCTTATGACTTGTTTCTTAAGTGATTCAATCCTCCATTATCATTCTAATCTTGACCAAAAGAAATGCAAATGCATTTTTATGGTTTATTGGGGTGATTAGAGGTCTCCCAAAGTGAGTAATCATCTTTAATTTTCATTCATCCATCCTATTCTAGTACATTAGAGTAGAGTTTCATTGCACTTTAGATCTCTTAATCTTAGACACACTTAAGATTAGGAATTTCACACACATTTATTTTCAAGATCTATTCTTTCTATCAAGGTTTAATTAACAAACTAGGGGTTTGACCAAGGAAAACCCCCCATAAGAAAATCAACACAATATTTCATTTTGTAGGTTTTACCAAGTTCGGATCTGGAAGTAGAGTTTGGAAAACATAGGAAGGAAATACAAAGATAGGAGAATAGCTTCAAATCCCGACTGTCTGAAAAATTAGAATGGTACTAAATCACCACTTGTGGCATATGAGTCCTAGTATAGCACTTTTTCCAAATTTCAGGGGATTTGGACTTGTCACTATAAAATTCTAGTTTCTTCTCTGAAACCCTAAATTGGGACTAAATCACCCAACCTAGCATATGAGTCCTAGTTTGCATTGAAAGTCATAATTTTAGGGTTACAAACCTTGTTTCAAACATCTTCAGTTTTCCAGGTGCACCTTTGTTCATTCTCAGTTCACTATTCTGATTTTGAGTTTGATTTCCTAGGTTACATAGCTAGATTTGAATATCATCTACATTTCTTTCTTTCTAATCCTTTGCTTAGTGGTGAACCCCCTTTTTTATTTAATCACAACCAAGGAAACCATCCTAACCCTAGTTCATTCATCAATCAAGTCAATTGGTTCAGGGTTCTTGGTTTCCTTTAATGACCTAGAGTGAAATAGGTCCCCTAACTGTTACATCTCCTAAAATATGGAACCCTATTTCCTTTGTGTTTAGGAAAGAAATACATTAAATATTTCAAGGGAAAAGGAGAGCACTTACTAATTCTAATATAATATTCAATTTTTTTAATATCTTTGTGCAAGTAATAGTAACTATGGAGATTTCTAAAGAAAAAATTGTAAGATTACTAAAAATTGAAAGACTAGAAGTCAACAAAGGAGATATCAAATATGTGAGGCATTAGCCTTTCAACAAGGAATATAACATCCATTTTTGAAAAAGATACTTTGAGTTCCATAGAAAGTACATTAAGAAATACAAGTTGGAAACCTTGCAAAGAAATCTTAGAATATAGGGTAGTCCAAAATTCTATGTGAACCAAGGTGAAGATATGATCATGTAGGTGGTGAGGTCAAATTCTAAGTTATTAGTTTTAGATCCACCACTAGGGTAAAATGACTTAGAATCAAGTAAAGGGACTTTTCTTAGGAGGAATTGAAAAAAGAGGGATTTTGGATCTATTCATATTTTTTTGTACTTCAAATTTTATAGAAGAAAGGATCTTCATATATAATTTTATTTTAAAAATTGAAGGAGGTAGCAATTTGAAAATAAGTTAAAAATATTTTTTTTATCAAGAGGATTTGGTAATCATGGGATGAAAGAAATGGAAAAGAAAAAAATGTAGAAAGTGAATGACACCCAAAGAAATTGAAGAAAATAGAGAGATGGAGGAAAAATATAGAAGAACAAGGATTCTTCAAATGGAAAATCTTGAAACATCTAGTTCCATGAATCTTGAAGAGGAGATCATGAACAATGAGATGAATGTAGATGATGCAAATGTGGTAATGGTGAATATGGAAGAAAAAGCAATTATAGAGACAAACCAAACTATGCCTTGAAATTCAACTTTGAATAATATGGAAATAGTGAAGTTAAGTAAACAAATTTGGGTATGTCTTCAAATCCACCTTTTAATGATATGGAAAATACACCTATTCAAACAAATCCAAGTATGTCTTCAAACTCACATTTTGATGATATCGATATTAGTTATTTAGATGAAGCTAGATATACCAATAATGCTATCAATTATGCTAGTGAAATAATGGAAAAAGAAATAATGAAATATCTTGTATGAATGAAAATGAGAATGAAATCCCTTGTATTTATGAAAATAAGAATGAAACCCCTTGTATGGTTGAAAATGGAAATGAAATCCCTTGTATAAATGAAAATGAAACTCCTTGTATGAATGAAAATGAAAATATTTTTTTACAATTGAAAGACATGTCATGGATAACCTTACTGGTAAAATTTATTGGATACAAATGAAAACTCTTGGGAATAGATTATATAGAATATATTTTTATTGAAAAAAATGGATTTCAATGTAAAATCACAATGCAATTGATGAAAATATGGAAAATGTAAAAAGTGATGAAAAAATTAGGAATTTTTTTAAAAGAAAAAAAGAAAAATGATTTAGAACAAGTCATATCTATTGCTACCAATGTTATTCATTCTATAGGAAAAAAAGTTGATCTAAAGATAAGAATGTAGCAAACCATGCAACAACAACTTTAGTTAATAAATCAACTTCAAATAAAATAATGTTAAGTAATATTATTAAATATATAAAGTTAAATCCTAAAAATTTGATAAGAGGGGCTAAGAGAAGAGAAATTATTGAAAATGATCCAATTAATCAATGTTGGAGTTTTAGTGGTAGACTCCCAAGGTTAAACATGAAATTAACTAATGAAATAAAATCTTTAATTAAAAAATATTGGTATAATAATACAAGAGTGTCACCTAATATTGGACGTGTTTTAAAATTAAGGGTGGGATCTAAAATCCATGACCCTCAACCAAATTATCTATTAGACATGAATCAAACTGAATTTCATAAAAAAAATAGATAATTGAATCTTACCAAATATTATCATAAGTCAAAGATCATTTGAAAAATGTAAACCTTGGTATGTCAATTAATAAACATCAAATCTCTTGTTGTTGTATAACTCATGAATATTTTCTTTATTATTACATGATATTTTTTAATATTTACATTTTACTTGGCATATGAACAAAATTATGTAGGAATGTGGTAAATTAATTTGCCACCTAAAATAATCAAGGATTTTATAGAAATTTTATTTTTTGAGCCATCTAATGGACACTTATTTTATTTAAAACCATGTATTTCTATACAATGAAATAGATGTGGCAACCTTTCATTGTTAAGAGAATGTATGCATGAAAGTAGTTTACATGAATTCTAACAACAATTATTGGATGTTCAAAAAATAAAAAATGTTGAATAGTCTTTAAATGATTGAAAAATTAGAAAACATTGTGAGTTAATCATAGAAAAAATTAGTGCACATGCATTCATTAGAGAATTTAAAGATAATATTGTACCTAAATATGTCAAACACTCTCAATATGCTTGATGGATTGATGGTCAATTTCATCCATGTAAAAACACATTTCCAATTGGAACTATATTGTCAATTGTTGATTTTATAGAAAATTATACTCTTTCTTCACAAGAGGAAATACAATCCCAATATTATAATTCAATATAGGTATCCATATTTGTTCATATTGTATATAGACATGCAGATGATAGTATAAAAGATAATAGAACATTTTTTAGAGAGCACCATTATTAAGCGAGTGATAATTGATTACACTCATTGGAGTTTGTTCAATATTGTTTTAATTATTTTATAAAATATTAAAAGAAAGAGAAATTTGAATGGGAGAACATCTCATATAGTTATATAATTGTGTGGGACAAATCAAGAATGCTATAATATTTTATTGGTTATGTAGATCTCACAAGGAAAATAATATCCAACACATGTGGAGTTTCTTGAAGCTAGGCATGGTAAAGGAGAACATGATGGATAAGGTGCATACGTGAAAAGAGCTCTTGCTAGAGAGAAACTAAAATTTGAGGATGCAACAAAATTTAGAGATGCACATGCAATTTTAAATTGGTGCAATACAAAATTATCTGCAAGAACAAGTGAGAAATTAATAATTTGATGCTTCTTTTGGTTAGTTGAAGAAGAGAATATTCTTACTCAACAAGATTGTGAAACAATTAGTGAATCATAAAGATGGAACTCATTTAAGAGTTTGAATGCAAACATGTGGACAATATGGACAAGGGAGCTTGCATTTTTTCATCAACTTTGTATTGCAGGTGATTTAGAGGCGTGTGAAAATAAAGAATGGAAAAAAAGAGTCTTAACAACTGCATAAACACATGATCAAAATGGAAAAAAAATTGAATAAGATAATCAAGTGTTTGAATTAGATGATTATGATCATGTTTTAGACCTTGTACAAGAAGGTATTAAATTGAATTTAGTTTTTTATTACATATTTTGTAATATATATAACTTTATATGTATGCATGTTTATATATGAACTATATATCACTCTTTATTTAATTAAATATATTTTTTTTGTTAGTGTAATTAATATTTAATTACACTTGCATAACTTTACTATTTTCATCCTTATCTTGTTGAGCTATCTTGTTCCTCAAGATAAGATTAGAGTTATGCATCTTTGCTTTTATAAAGAAAATCATTATCTTGTAATTAAGAATTCCTAAATAATAATATTATGCACATCTTTTTCAAAGATTCTGCTTTTTTTGATTTTCTCTTTTGTGGAAGGCTTTTCTAGTTTGAATTTTAGATCTTGGTTTCTAACATGGTATTAGAGCCTTGATTTGTAGCTCCTTATCAATTTTTTGGAGAAATTCATTGCAGAGCATGTTCAGGGTTCCTCAAGGGTTTCATGCCTTGAAATTATTTATGAAGCAGTTTGGATCAGATCTACGAGGATTTGAAGTTTATTAGGGTTTCTAGATCCAAAGTGTACCTAAAATTTTGGAGTTTTTTCAGCCCAAATGAACCTCACCATCGCCTTCAGAGTGCCCAAAAACCACAAAATTGACTGTCAAATCATCAAAATCGGACACAGTGACTCCGGGAGGTAACTTTTTTTCATTTATGGGTTGTACGGCCTGGTATGACACACAATGCAAGAAAAAAATGAGAGTTGATGGGCGCCATTGTCAGTTAACTGCTAGCGGTTAAGTGCTAGTGGTTAATGCTAGCAGTTAATTCTAGCAGTTAGACTAGCCACCAGGCTTAACTCCAAACCCTTTTGGAGGAGTTTTGGTATTTTTGGCATAAATTTTGTGTTCGAACTTAGATTTTCTAAAATGAAATATCATCGGAAACCTAGTTTCGAGCACTATCCTCTGATGTAGTTTATTTTTCAGTATTTTTCTGTTTGAAGTCAGATGTTCATTTATGGCTTTCGAGCTCATAAATTTTTGCCACGATCTCTATTTTTTGCCGTCTTTGCGGCATGGGAAAGGTATTGAGGAGCTTTATTTTTTTGTCCATGTACTTTTTTTTTGTATCTATCCCAAGTTGATCGTTATTCTAGATTTGTCCCAATGGGTGTTTTGGAGATTACTTGGATGTTTTTGGAGTTGGAAAGGTGAAACTTGAATATTTGCACTTGATTTGAGTACCACATCATCTTATTTTCTATTTATGCATGTTTAGCATTCTCTCCTTTTACAATCATTGGGATATTGTAATAAATGAATTGAGATAAAGTTCCATCATGGGGGTTTCTTGCATAATAAATCCAATTAAAATGTAGTTTTCACTTTGATCTCCATCTTGATTTGATGATAGCTCGCATGGGTTATATCTGGTTTCTTAGTTTCTTTTGGCCACATTTTTGCTCTAGCTTGACACATATCAGATTCACATCAGTTCACACTTTGAACAGTTGACAGATTATGGTTATTGATCCACATTGGTTCAGATCCTTCTCAGTTTGAGGGCCATGTTTTTATGGTTAATGTTCCAAAATCTTCATGGTACTCCTTCCTATGGTAGAGTTTTAGTCACATTTTGGCATCAACATTGAGATACATGGTTTCCATAATCTGTCATCATTTCATCTACTGTTGATTCACAGATTCCAGGGTTGTTCCAATTTGTGAGTTTTCCAGTGTTTCATGGCATCGGGTCTGCTATCACATTATTATGATTTCATTTTTGGTTTCAGTTGTAGACAAAAGAATCTTTCCTTGCTTGTCAGATTGTGGTTCCAATGTTACTCCATAGTGCTCTTCTAGTGCTTCTTTGCAGTAGTCATCTCATTGTAGGGGGGTTTTGTCCCACTGGGTTTTCCTTCTCTACCTCATTATTGCATTTGTGCTTGGGTACCTGATCAGTCCTTATTGCTAGGACCCATCATTCATGCTTTCTTGCATTCATCTTAGTTTTAGGTGCATGTTTTTTTAGTCTCCCTAAGTTGCACTTATGGGGGGTGTTAGTGAAATTAATATTTAATTACACTTGCATAACTTAGGTAATTATTTAATTCCTAGGTTTATTATTTTCATCCTTATCTTGTTGCTCAAGATAAGATTAAGGTTATGCATCTTTGCTTTTATAAATAAAATCATCATCTTGTAATTAAGAATTCCTGAATAATAATATTTTGCACATCTTTTGCAAAGCTTATGCTTTTTCTGATTTTCTCTTCTATGGAAGGCTTTTTGTATAACTTTACTTAGGTAATTATTTTAATTCCTAGGATAATTATTGTCATCATTATCTTATTGATCTATCTTGTTGCTCAAGATAAGATTAGGGTTATGCATGTTTTCTTTTATAAAGCAAATCATTATCTTGTAATTAAGAATTCCTTCAAATAATAATATTTTTCACATCTTTTGCAAAGCTTCTTCTTTTTTTGATTTTCTCTTTTGTGGAAGAATTTTCTGGTTTGCATTTCAGATCTTGGTTTCTAACATTTTCAAGACATGTATATGTTTTTTCACCTAGGGGGAATGAATAAGATATATTGTATTGATTGGCTAGATGTGTTGAGAGAAAAAATAAGTTTGTACATCCTAGAGTGCATTATGACAAATTTGAGTATCCAACTAGTTTGGTGGTTGTTGTTGGCACTTGGGTACAAAAATATCTAATAAAAAAGAATGGTTTACTTGCATTTGAAGACTATGAGAGAAAAAAGAAGATTATACATTACTCACATTTGATTTTGGAAGCCAATATAAAACTAATTAGATATCAAGTGACACCTAATAATAAAGTGTCATGGACACTTTCAATGGATGAGCATAAGGCAATAATATATGCATTACAAAAAAGAGAGGATATAGATGGTACAATGGAAGAAAATTGTATAATGGAATAATAAATAAATGTAAGTACAAATGTGTGGTATATATTTAATTGATAGTCTATATATATAGTTAAAAATTTATCACATAACTTAGAGTCAAGGATCATGTGTATCTCCCCTTAATTCCTATTCTTATGTTAGTCTTAATTCATTTCCTAGTTATAGTTAAATAATTTTTGTTTTAGTTCTCCTAAAACTAGATGCATTAAAAAAAGGAGAGGATGTATATGTTACAATGGAATTGGAATAAATATAGGTAATTGTATAGTTATATACATTTAACTAATAATCAAAATATAAAGCTAAATAATTCATTTTCATAATACAAATTTTTTTATAATTGATTTCATATCCCCTTAAGTCATATCCTCTTAGGTCTTCTTAAGTCATCCTTCATTATATACCCTTTTAATCCATATCCTATTCATAGAACTAATAAATTCTCACATGACACATAGTTTGAGTCAGGGCTCTTGTATCTCCCCTTAATCCATCCTCTTAGGACCCATTAACACATTATCTTATCTATCCTTAATCCATCCTCTTGCATCTGCTTAAGTCATTCTCTTAACTCTCCTTAAGCCATCCTCTTAGCTACCCTAAATCAATCCTCTTAAATCTCCTTAAGTTATTTTATTAACTCCCCTTAATCCATCCTCTTCAAACCCCTTAATTCATCCTCTTAGCTACCTTAAATACATCCTCTTGTATCTCTTTAATTCATTCACTTAACTCCCCATAAACAATCCTCTTATTGCCCCTTAAGTCATCCTCTTAACTACCCTAAATCCATCATCTTGTATCTCCTCGAGTAATTATGTTAACTCCCCTTAATCCATCCTCTTAGGACCCCTTAATTAATCTTCTTATCCACCCTAAATCCATCCTCTTATATCTCCTTAAGTCATTCTTTTAACTCCCCTTAAGCCATCCTCTTATGACCACTTGATTCATCATCTTAGCTACCCTAAATCCATCCTCTTCAATCCCCTTAATTCATTACCTTAAATTCCCTTAAACCATCATCTTAAGACCCCTTAAGTAATATCCTCTTAGGTACCCTTTAGTAATGCTAGATTGTGTTACCTTAAATCCATCCTCTTACATCCCCTTAAGTAATTTCCTAATTAATTCTAATAATTTATTTTTTAGGACTCACATGACTTGGAGTTATGACTCATAAAATGTAGAGTTAATTTAGAATTGCATTCATTATTTGTGTAGGTCAACCCAATAGTTACTATAAATTTTCATCATAAATTCACTACAAAAATAAATTTGAATAAATGTTGATAACTATATAGCTCTATATATTTAATTTATATTCAAAATAAAAAGTTAATTAATTCATTATCATGAACTATAAAAATTTTAGAAATGATTGCATGTACCTTTATGTAATATACTTTTATATCCCCTTAAACTTCCTAGATTACTTACCCTAATTTTAATCCATCTCATAATTATAGAATTAATTTTTCTTACATCACACATAATTTGAGTCAAGGCTCTCATATCTCGGACCCTTAAGCCATATGATTTTTAGGACCCTCTAAGTTATCCCCCTCTAAATTCATCTTCTGATTATAGTTAAATTTAACACATGAACTCAATTTAAGGCTTATGTGTATCTCCCCTTAATCTATCCTCTTATACTACCTTAAGTCATTTCATAATTTTCTCACATGAAACATAGTTTGAGTTAAGGCTCTTGTATATCCCCTTAAGCTACCCTAATTTCATCATCTTGCATCCCTTTAAGTAATTCACTTAACTCCCCTTAAGGAGTTTCTAAGGTATATATTTATAACTTTATCTAAGTTCTACAATTTTCTCTCATGACTTGGAATTAAATGACTCATAACAAATATAGTTAATTTATTTATATTTACTATTTTTTTAAGTTTCCATCAAGTTGATCCACTATGAATGTCACTAAAAACTTTCAGCATATAAATTGTGTTATATCAATTATTGGTCTTGGACTAAAAGTGGACAAGCTAATTGTATTTATATGCACATATGTTTCATCATGTTATAGTTGTATTAAACATAAATTTGTTATATGTGTCTTTGATGTATGAGTTTCTATTCTTATAAATCACATTTTATATTGTTTTAGTTTTATCTTATACAAATTGTGTCTTTGATATGTATCATTTTAAATTCTTATTTGACCATCTTATATGCAACCTTGCTGTGAGGTCAATAAATTTCGAAGTTTTTAATTACATTATAGTTGGATTAAACTAAGTTTTTCCAAAAGGATTATATAGATTTTTAGAAAGCAACTACAGTGTAAAACCTACAAAACTGCAATTCAAAAAATGGCTTTGGAATGGTCAAGATGACAATGGCTTCCCAACAGTTAGTACGTAGAAAAATATATATTCCTTGGCCATCACCAGAATCGAAGCCATGTCAAAAGACCCAGTCGTCATCAAGGGCTCATGAGAACTCAAGGGAAATATCATGTGGGGCCAAACAACTAGTTGATTGGACATTGGCTGACCAATGGTCGATATGCAGAAAATGACCATTTTCTTCATCCTCATCAACCTCAAAGCTCTGTCAGAAGTCCCAGTCATCATCAAGGGCCAATAAGAAGAGTAGGGCAGTATTATGCAAGGACAAAGAACTAGCCAATTAGGTAAAAATTTTCAAGACCTAATTGGAAAGGGGCAAAGAGGAAAGGGAGATGAAAAGGGTTCTTAGGGGAAGAGAAATATGAGGAAAAACTTGTGGCCTTCATCAAAATAGAGGAAGATCAAGCAAATAAAAGAATGGAGAAGAAAAGAAACACAACATGTGGCCAATGTGAGCAAAGAAGGGGATGGCTCTATCAAGAAGTTGGATGATTTTGTACCTCTAGAACATCACGAAGTTATTAAGGTTACTTTCCTAGATCATATGATTCAGCCACAAATCATAGATCTTAGAGAAAAAGTGCTTATTTGTAAGTTATATAACATTACAATAGATTTAGAAACTTTAAAGTATATAATTTTTGAAGAATGGGAAGGAGCTATTAAATTTTTTTATCTAGATCAGGGACAAGGAATATTTGTTTTTCTATTTTCAAATAAAACACTTAAAGAGAAGGTTTTCAAAGTTAATTCATGGTCATATCAAGGTTCAAACCTATATATGTAAAACTAGACTCCAAATTTCAAATCTAATGAATTTGTTGTTTTTTTTGCTCCCTTTTGCTTACATCAACATGCACTACCTTTGGAGTATAGGGAGTTAGATTTATTAGAGATTATGGCTAATCAAAAAGGTAATTTTATAAATCATTACTTTCTCTTCTTTGATAATCCATCAAAACTGGTTAAGATATTAATACTGCTTGATGCAATAGAAAAAAAGGCCAAGTCAAATTGAGCTAACAACTAAATTTGGCAAGTAGTTACAAGAGATTAGTTCGGAAACCTCTCAGAATACATGTGCAGTGTCATATTTTTAGCCATTTAGTATCAGAATGTTTGAAACAAAACAACATGCATAATCAAGCCCCTGTTAGGGAAAGTCGAGGATAGGGAAAGCTATTCTCTTAGGTCTCACCAAGAAAATTTCATTCAAACGAATTTATTAAAGGACATAATAATTATGAGGTTGTTCACGTGAACAAAAAACAAATAATTCCTAAGACAACACAACAAGGACTAAAAGGAGGAAGGCAAACTCAATATGGAAAGCAATTTTCAATGTCCTTGGATCTTTCTTTGCTTCTTGACTAGGTGTGTAAAAGCAATACCACCCATATTTTGAACACATATTCCACATCTTTTTAGATTAATGAACACCAATTGGAAGATGTAGTTAGAAAACTAATGCTTCAAGAAGCAAAGTCTTTCATTTTATTTGGGAAAATGGCAAATCAGTAAAAATGTTTGGCATGAATTAAAAAAATTTCTATTGATGCCAAATGGAATTGCTTAATTGACATATCAAAAAAAGATAATATTAGAGAGGAATAATTAGAAATATTAGTGAACCAACAATTTTGTGGTGTTTATAGGCTACTCTTGCACTCTTAGGGTTTTTCACCTAAAAGGAGAGAGATAAACCCTCAAAATTAATTTGGTTCACTCAATATAATGTATGTACAATGTAATCAAGAATAAATGCAATGTTGTAAATGAAACTAAGCAATAAACTTGACTACTTCTAAATACAAAATCTAAAAAATATACAATCTTTGAAAACACAATGTGATATGTAGAAAATGCAATAGAGATTTAAAGTAATGCAAACATAATTAAACAAGGCTGAATAGAGTGCACCTAGGAAATGAATGTTGAATATGGAACAATCTGAATGCTTCCAGAAATGAGTGAAAAGCACTAGTGGGACTCATTCGCCGTTGATGACAAATCGGTCTTACTACTGAAAAAAACTCCATAAAACTAGTTTTCAGCTATCGGTATCTGAAATCTAATAGGATCTACTTTTCTAGCCTTAAGGTGGGACTCATTCACCATTGATGATGAATCAGTCCTCTCCAAAAATTCTATGAAATCAAGGGTCAATTCTAGAGCTCCAGATCTGCACTTGTCTTCTTGTTGGGTTGATAGAGTCAAATTTGTCGAAAACAAACTGTAGGTTGTCTGCAAGCTTGAAATAGGTTGTAGCTGAATTGAAACACTTTGTTTACTTCTTGAACACCTTTCAACACCTAATTTCTTGAAAATGTAAATACATAAGTCTACAAACATGCATGCAAAAGGAGAAAAATGGTTAAGGGTTAGGTTATATGGATTTTCCTTGGTCAAATCCCACTTTGGTAGTCATAACCTTAATGAATAAATGGAATGAAATGAACAAGGAAAGATGAATAAACAACATGCAAATGTCCTAAAATCACTACAAACTTGTTGAAGAAATATGAAGATATGTCAATGGCTGCTCCAAGATACTTGATTGATGCTTGATTGAATGATGCAAAGTGCTCAAATGTGAATGAATGCTTGGATGAATTAGTGAGTGAATTGAGTGAATGGGAAGGATATAAAATGAGGAGAAAAATACTTATTTATACACACTTGTGCCTTAGTAACCCAATGATACCTCATCACAAGATGACATAAGGTAATTTTGAATAAAAACCTAAAAGAAAATTTGAAATATGTTGTGTTTGGAGCCAAGAGGAACTCATTCACCACCCATGTTGAATGGGTCCTACCTTGTACTTGTAAGTGGGTGTTGGGAATTAAGTTACATTTAATGTTGTTTGTTAGGCTTACATTCAAAAATACACTTAATTAAGCCTTATAAGGGCATAAAGGGGTCATGTAAAGCATAAAAAAGGTGTAAATAGTGAAATCAGGCCTAGAAAAGTGTGAAATATTGTTACAAGACTTTACAACACTTCAAAATAGGAATGTTTACGACCTTCACAACACCTTCGAAAGACATCACAACACTTCACAACACCTTCATAAGACATCACAATTTGAATGTTTAGGACCTAATGTGAATGCAGAAGTTACATTGCAACATTAAATCAAAGAAAAATAGAATAAGCATCATGAGAGAAAGACCTAAAAGACCATGAAAATGTCCAAGAGCCATTTTTATATGGTACAATTAGCCCCCACTTTAGTGAGAGGATGAACTTGCTTCAAACTCTCACTAAAGTAGCCATGCATATCGAGAAGGATCCAAATACACTTATGCTAGAAATATGGAATAACAATGATTAAGAGGGATGATCAATCCCGTACGATGAATATCTCATGGCAAACTAAACATAAGAACAAAGGAACACATAGGATAATTGGATCAAGTTTCGATCATTTTTCCAACTAGTTGTGGATTATATCTAGGCTGTTTATGAGAAAAAGAGAATGTATACTCACTCTGGGGTGATAGAACTCATGGTGGTGTGTCAGGTGAGAAGACCCAAAAAGGTGAAGTACATACACTAGTTGGTATGCACTCATAAACACATAGGTGGCTATGGGGAAATCTGTGCCACTAAATGGGCTTCACGCTCAACCATATAAAATTTATACCTCCTAATAACTTTAACAATGCGCCACAAAGGAAAATATAAGTTTGTGCTTCATGAGACAAGCAAAGCTTTGTATGCTTGGAACTCATCAACAAGGAGGAAGGTACCACATGCATGCAAGCTATGTTATGCAAGGTGGTAAAGAGGTAAATTTCAAAATGCAAAAATGTAAAATGCAAAATATGTTCAAAGGAGTCTTGTTAAGTTCATGCAAGATCTATCACTTAGGGAACATTGTGCCTAATGTCTCCAAAAGAGGACCGATAAAAGAATCTAATATTCACAACTTCTGAGGGGATGTAGTGTGTCACATCAAACC
Organism: Sequoia sempervirens; assembly: GCA_007258455.2. Taxonomy (NCBI): domain Eukaryota; kingdom Viridiplantae; phylum Streptophyta; class Pinopsida; order Cupressales; family Cupressaceae; genus Sequoia; species Sequoia sempervirens. The sequence continues at coordinate 223,809,928 of VDFB02000003.1, read as the reverse complement.
ACCAAGAGGAATGTAATATGCTAAGATAGATAACACTTATGAAGGACATCAAACTTGATGTCATCCACAAAGTGACAAACACATTGTATGAAGTGACAAGGTTGCACTAAGAACCAAGAATGTAAATGAATTATGCCAATATATGCCCACAACTTTAAACGAATTTCTACACACTACTTTGTGAGAAATTACTTTAAATGAGCAAAGGAAAGATGCAAGAAAAATAAGACATGAGAGCCAACTTGGAAATCCCTATGCCAAGTCATATGTTTTCAAGTTAGGTTGCATTATGTAAATGAACAAGAAAACAAAAGAAAGGGAATTTCCCCCTAGAAAGGAACACACCAAATACATAAGGGATCTATGGATTTGGGTTTAGTATGTTCATTTCTGCAATGTTTTTATTGGAGAGCTCATAACTATCATCATTCCCCAAAGCAAATAGAACTGGAAGAATGACACAAAGAGAGCAAAAATAAATGAAAAATAAAGTCCATTTTGGGTCAACATGGAAGAGACATTGCAGTCTCAATGCTTTCAATTATCTCAGAAAAGAAAACACAAGTGAAAAGAAAAAAAAGATGAAAGAAAATAAAAAGCCTTTGGGTCAACATGAAGGAGACATTTTGGTCTCAATTCCTTGCGTCATCCATAAAAGGAAAACACAAGAAAAAGAAAAAATAAAAAGGAAAAGGGATGGTTTGGGTCAACATGGAAGAGACATAGGGTGTCTCAACACTTTGTGTCATCCCCAAAAGGAAAAATAAAAATAAAAAGAGAAAAAGGCAATGGACGACCTATAGAAGAATAGAGATACAAATAGATGAAGTGCACAAAGAGGGAGAACATCAAACACACATTATGAGTGAACACGATACGCACATAAAATCACAAATAAAAGAAAAATGTAAAAGGCTAACAAGGTGAATGCAAGTCAACCATCTAACAATTCATCCACCTCCCAATCATGTTAAGTGTATTGTGAGGGCGGTCGGCTGTCCAAAGGAAGAATCACAAGTGTCAAACTAGGAGATGTACCGGGTTCTTTAATTGGTGTAGAAGATTTATCATTTAAGCTCATGGTAGATGAAAATAAAGAGTTTAGATCATTATGCACTTCATCTATTTTTGTGATCTCCTCCTCCTCATCATCATCAAGATTGATTATGATGGGAGGACGAAGGGTTATTTCCAAGGAAGGATGTATCAAAATTTGTGGTTGTTGGATCAAATAATTTTGTTGTGAGGGTTGGACTGTATTATTTTTTAACGGGTCAAGAAGAGGAGGGTGATCAAGTATTTCTTTCTTCAAAGGTATAGGTTGGTTTTCTTTGTTTTCTTCCATTAGTGACTTATGAGCAAGGAGATGACAATGATGCCTATGCTCCCTAGCATCACAGTTTCTTTTAATTTTATTTTGAAGTTGTTGAGGTGTAAGAGTGGGTTGATCCACCATAGGTTCCTTTTCTTTTGGAGAGGGAAGAATGGAAGAAACTAAAAAATATGGGTCAACCACTTTCTCTTTAGCTTTATACACTTGTTTAATGCGGGGAGGCATAACAAGATTGGTTTCATTATCTCAATGGAATTTAAAGGAGGAAGGGGGAGTGTCTAGGGTTGGTTTCTCATGGGGTGGTATTGTTTTCATAGTTTCGGACCTAGGCTAAAGCATTGTCTCATCTATGATGGGAATAGTGGAAGTGGATGGGGATATCAAGCAAAGAGACAACTCGGCTATTCTTATGGCTTTGAAATTTTGATAGGTTATGAAAAATAAATCTTTATAGGGAGTGATGGGCTCCATAGGTTTAGGCCAAAAGGATTCTAAGGAAAAATTACCTTTAGAAGATAATGGATGAAAACCACTATGGTGTATGGTAAATATTTCATTGCCATGTGGAAACTTGTACCATTTTTAAACAACTAACGGTAATTCTTTCATCAAGTGAAGCCAAGGATGACCTAGTCATAAACAAAATTATTTGATTTTGGAATGATAGAAAATGTTACATCCAAAGTTTTGGGTCCAACTTGTTATGGGAGTACAATTGATCCAATCGCAGGGCACACAAAACTAGTATGTGTTTTAATCCATGCAATTAGTTTATTATATTCTTCTTGGCAATGCTCATGTAATACTAAAAATTCTTCCATGATCAAATTCTTGCCATAAGTGGGTTCTATTAATATCCCATTAGTGGGCTTATCATAGATTGGACTAGCTATGTAAAGAGGACCATCAGGAAGCTTTTTAAGTATATCATTAGAAGAAAAATTGATATCAAGAGATTTGTTGGTTGGGCCCTTATGAGGGACATCTATTGTACCCACAAGTTCATCCATAGGATTAACTTGGTTAAAAATTGGAGTAAAATCATGTTATTCATTATTTGTATTAATGTTTATCACATGAGTTTTTGAAGATTCACTAGCCTAAACAAAAGAAACATTGTGTTTAGGAATGGGGTTGGTAAAGATTTTTAAGTTATGATTAGGGGGTGCAATAGACTTATTGCCTTGATCATTGACACCACAATGGATAAATGACCCAAATCAATGAGTTCTTGAACTAAGTGTTTGAGATGCTTACATTGTTCAATGTCATGTCCATTTTGGTGATGAAAACGGAAAATAACCATTTGGTTTAAAGCTAGGTGGTGTCAAGGGGTTTAATGGTAGGTAAAGTGATCATTTTTTGCTGAAGCAATTGGTTCATTATATTATGGAGGAATCAGGCAAGGGGGTAAATTGTCTCTTTAGTTTCCCAAAGGTAAAGGGCACCATTCTTTTAACAACTACCACTTGATTAGGTATGGGTTGAGTTTGTTGTTGAGGAGGTGGATTGAACTGTAGAAATCCTCCATTTGCTTTTCTAAAGTTTTGTGGGTTGTTTTGGTTATTTTGTTCGGACTTCTTAGCTTGGTTAGAAGTGTACTTTGAATCTTGACTAGAAACTAAGTTGTGATAGTCACATAGGGTTGTGCATAAATGTATGAATGAAGGAAATTTCACCATAGTCAACTTATCCTGAAGGTTTATGTGGAATATTTTGATAAACATCTTTTGTAGATGTGAATCAGAAATCTTGACATCAATTTGAGCATACAATGACTAATAATAGGAAATGAGATGAGTGACTTTTTCATCTACGTTTTGTTTACATCTCATTAAATCAGCCATTGTCTTTTTGGGAGTCATATGAACTTGGAAGTGACTTATAAAGGCATCCACAAGTTCATTAAATTATTGGATTGAATGATTTGGTAATTTTGAAAATCACTCCAATGTAGTGTCCTTTAAGGTCCTAGGAAAAAGTTTAGCTAGCAATTTATCATCAAAGACAAAATCACTGCACAAGGCTATATAAGCATTGACATGATTAGTAGGATCTCCTTTACCTCCATATTTCTCAAACCTAGGCATCTCAATCTCTTGTGGCATCGAGGTTCTTAAGATCTCTAAAGATAAGGGGATACTACAAACATAATATGTGGGTGGAGCATTTTGACTTTGGCTAATGGTGGATATTTGTTGTTGTATGGATGAAATGATGTTAAAGAGTTGTGTAATGATGGGATTGGTATAAGTGGTATGAGGTGGAAGTGAAAATAGTTATGGAGTGTATGTAATTTTAGGAGAAGTGAAAAGAACATTAGGAGGGTTGAAGGTGGAAGATGGAACATGTGATGCCACAAAAGAACTAGGAATGCTAGTTGGAAGAGCAAAAGAAGGAGTCACATGACTAACCTATTGCATGGTTGTTGTAACATGAGGAGTGGTATAAGCTGGTATGGATGTTATGGTTTAAGGGGGAGGAATGTGAGGTCCTCCTTGGCTCACAACAATGTTTGTAGATTAGGAAGTGGAAGGAACACGTTTGTTGTATATCTCAACAATTATTTTCATAACTTCTAAGCCATCATCAATTTCAATCAAATGATGAATATTTTCTATGGCAGGTATGGCAATGGTGGAAATGTTTTCAAGGGATAAATATTGTTGTAAATGTGCAAAATCTTCATCAATAATAATCACTTTTTCTTGCGGAATGAAACTAGTTTGTGTGTCAACATACATTGGATGGAAAGGTGAAGTCATAGTAGTGGTAGTATCAATGCCTAATGCACGATTGTCCATACTAGGAGTAAGAACTCTTGAGATCCCAAAGTCCACAATGAATGTGTTATTGCGGGAAGCCATGAGTCTAAAACTTTGTCTCACTAAAGTGTTAGTAATGGGGCACCAAACACTCATACAAGTACCACACAGGATGGGGTGGATATACATGTAATTCAATCTAGGAGTTTAAAATGAAAATAAAAAAAAGTATGCAAACTAAAATAGAGAAATAACAACAGAGAATAGAAATGTAGTAAATGCCCAAAAAATTTCTGAAAGTGTTTTTTGAAATGTGCAGGTGGATTGATTCACCCAAGGTGGCGAATGATTCCAAGTATGATATTTTTTGTTTTTTAGAAAATTTAAAGTGATTTTAATTATTTTCAAATGCAAATTGAGGATGAAAATGTATATTTTCACTTTTTGAATGATTTGATATGAAAAAATGAAGTCTAAAAGAGTTTTTCACTAATGCAATTTGAGAAACGCTAGGATGAAAAAACAAAAAAAAAAAAACATAATTGAATGTTGATGCAAATGAAACCTAGGATGCAAGATGCAAATGAAATCAAAAAGAGAAATTTCTCAATATGCAGGTTCACAAAAATGAACCGATAATTTTGTGGTGTCTATAGGCTAGTCTTGCACTCTTAGGGTTTTTCACCTAAAAGGAGAGAGATAAACCCTCAAAATCAATGTCGTTTAGTCAATCTAATGTATGTATGATGTAATTAAGAATAAATACAATGTTGTAAATGCAACTAAGCAATGAAATTGACTGATTATGAATGCAAAACCTAAGAAATATGCAATGTTTGAAAACATAATGTGATATGCAGAAAATGTAATAGAAATGTAAACTAATGCAAACAAAATTAAACAAGGATGAATAGAGTGCACCTGTGCAATGAATGTTTAATATGGAATGATCTAAATACAAACATAAATCAGTGAAAATCACTAGTGGAACTCATTCGGCACTGATGGTGAATCAGTCCTACTATTGGTAAAAACTCTTGAAAACTAGCTTTGTGCTGTCGGGATCTAAAATCTGATAGATTCTAATTTTCCATCTGTAAGGTGGGACTTATTTTCCATTGATGGAGAATCAGTCCTCTCCCAAAATTCTATGAAATCAATGGTCAATTCTATAGCTCTAGATTTGCACTTGTCTTCTTGTTGGGTTGATAGAGTCAAATCTATAGAAAATAGACTATAGGTTATCTCCAAGCCTAAAATAGGATGTATTTGACTTGAAACACTTTTTTGACTTCTCGACCACCTTTCAACACCTAATTGCTTGACAAATTTGCATACACAAGTTTGTAAACACACATGCAAAAGGGGAAAACTTATTAAGGATTAGGTTATAGGGATTTTCCTTCATTAAATCCCACTTTGGTAATCAAAACCTTAATGAATAAATTGAATGAATGGTGATCCCACAATAGTGGTTTACAATTTTTGGCCAAACTAGACATCAAAATATATTTTTCTAACTAAATCTTTAGTTTCGGGTACCTATAGCAACTAAACTGTGAGGAATTTGAAGATGATGCAAACTAGAGTTTTGTCAAATTTTGTCTACGGATTCTAAATATATTTTTTTCAATTTTTTTTGAATTAGATTGCACATATTTTTCCATCTCCCTTGAAAACTAGTTTTTTTCAAAAAACAACATTTTTATGGAGTGACACTCACCATATAATGCATAATCTATTTTCCATGAAGGATAAAATTATAATTCTTTCTAATTTAGATTTTTAACTTTGATATCTAGTGCTTCCACTTGGTTAGATAGTCTTTTATTGAATATTTTTTCCTTAATTAATTTTCAAAGTCAAACCAATCACAATTCAGACATAGGCGGACCATATAACGCATAACTTCTTTTGTATGTATCAAAATTCAATTTTTTTTTTATTGGATCAAGGAGTCCAATATCTGGTGCACTCATACTTTTTAATTTGTTTTCTTGATAATATACTATTTTTCCACATGTGTAGAACAAAGAGCTTCATTTTTAGTGAAAAACTTACATTCAGAAGAAATAAAAAATAAATATAATAATCAAATTAAATTTAATTAAAATTATACTTTTTTGGAAGCTTATAATAAGGAATACATACTTATAAAAAAATAAATTTTAAATGAATTCATTTGATCCCCCAAAAGAAAAATCAAAAGTGGTTTTTTATCATTATTTTGATAGTGTAAAGGAGACTCTATTATAGGTATGGTTTAAAACTACAGGGGTTCTATCCAAGGGGATTTTTTATAAGGTGGTTTTATCAAACCCTCTTCAATTGGAATATTTTAAATGAAACTTTTCAAGGCTTAAATCATTATATTTAATAAAAAATATGTGATTTTAGCAAAAATCAGGATCTCCCAGTTAGTGTAAACCACTATTGTGGTAGCACCAAAATGAACAAGGTGTTGGTGTTTTCCAAATACACCTAAGGGGTCTCTAAAGAATATCCAACTCTTATGTTTAAGACCCTTAAAGTGAATGGACAACTTACAATATTTAGTCAAAGACTGAAATCTTCTACTCTTTAGGATCTGTGGGACCTAGGAGGGTGTTTCCTTTAGCATTTTATTTTACTATTTCAATAAATGGCATAAAAAATCATGGATTGGTTCCTATAAGGTGTAAAAAACATAATTCACTGAAAGGTTGGATAATCTTTAAGAAAATATCCATCCATTTACTAGTAACATGGAAAATGTCCCATATACATGCTTCATTGTAGATAATTTTAAAAGATTTGTATTCTAACCCTAAATCAATAGTCTGATATATTATTATCATTTAAAAGACCAATACTAAGAAAAATAGACTAGTTTGTTCATCAATTGGGCAATGGAGTCATAGATATTACAGCCTGTCATGCAAAAATTCTTTAAACTTGATAATTATGGACTATTTCCACAAGAACTTACATTATGGAAACTCTTTGCACATAATTCATCACTTCTTACCCAATTCTTGGTAAATTATCACAAGTTCATGACCTCACTTAAAAATTTAATTGATTCATTGAACCAAAGAACAAATGAAAACATGCGTTCAAATGAAACATCTGAAGATAAACAAAATATACTTGATATTATATTCAAAACTTGTGGAATGATCTGCAAAGAAGAGTAGATAAACTATGTATGGAATTTACTTTCGATATCAATAATTTATACAAAACCATTTAATATTTTCATATGCAAAATTTAGAACCCAAGACAATTCCTATTTTTTGGTATTCTACTATTTTCTACCCCTCTTACATATCAAACTTGAAGAGTTAAAAATGTTAGAACCCCCTACAAATGAGCCCTAAAATCCCTTTTATAGAACAAGGGAGCCAAAAAGTTTCAATCTTGAAATGCATTTACATTACAAAAATTTCATTTCAATTGCATTTCAAAATTCCCCTCATGATAATTTTGTTGAAACCGGGAAAGCAAAAATTTCCATAGCCACCATGAGGAAGAAGGAAAGTATAGCCAAAATTTTCCTCGACCGCCATGTAAGCAGCAAAAACCAATGCCCATACCTCCATGAGGGCACACAATCAACATTCAACACCCAAAACGTTGCCACACACTCAGAGAGAAAACAACCACCACCGAAGTCATTTATCAACACAAAATATTAATCACCACCACCTTTTCACTAACTGGAAGCCCTTTTACTAGCAACACACACACCATGATACAGACACCCACTTCGCATTGTGGTGAGGGTTGAGGATGAAAATTCAACCCCTTCCTCATCCTTTTCTCATTTCAGCATGACCCCATCACACTTGCTCAGAGTCCTGACCACCAGAGGCTAAACAGACAATACCTCAGCTCCAAGAGATGGAGCTTGACCTAGAGCCTTGAGGTATTGATGGTAGTCGGAGTCTGTCTTAGTCTCTAATGAAATCTCTGTGATATTGATGGGTGAATTATGTTGTCTAAAAGAGTGACGACCATACTGAAGTTTGCACTGAACTTTGCTAGAAGGCCCAGTAGTCTTTTCTCCTTTTGCTGCCACCATCGAGCTCTCAACCTTGCCTCTCAAACAATAGCTATATCTAGTAGCACTAGGCACAAAACCCCTTCCTCAAACATCCTCATGTGAGCATTTATTTTGTTCTAGGTCCTCATCATGGGATCTCTATGGGCTTAGTTGGGAAGAACTTTGTAGTGGAACCAACATAACACTAGGCTTGCTCATTTTGCTACAAGAAAGTATACACTCAAAATTTGACTCTTTGTACAATCTGGAAGACTTGAAAATTACTTTCTATAGTGAAAATAGCAACTCGCTACTTCTATTTATTGAGCAATATGATTTTATCAACCATGAATCCTTAATGAAACACACACTCGCAAACTAGACAATTCATTATAATGCCTATTGTCACTGTTTAATTCCCATGCGATCTCAACCATTGGTTTAAAACCACAAGCCATGAGCTTGATAGTGGAAACTAGGCCTCATGTCCATATCAAGACATGTTTCTTTCTTTCGTTGTTCTCACATTGCATAACTGGTTGACATTTATCACCTGTGAGCTGGCAGGGTACGGTTAGGCTCTCTTCCCATAGCCTCAAATCTCAAAACCTGCACACATAGAAAGGTTAGCATTTAATAAAGGGCCTTTCTTAGGGTGATGGTGACATAACACTCACATGATGACAACTTATGCTAGGATCAATGGGAAAAATTAGAACTTGACTCTAGGAGATAGCTAAGGTCAATGGGTTGACTAGGTGACCAACACTCTTAACTAAATGGGACAGTTGGAAAATGCATATGATTGCTTAGGTGATGACTCAAAGAACAAGAAACTAGCATTGCAAGTTAATGCAATATTAGAAAATTTTAATGCTTTCAAAGGGAAAAACCTACTCACACATGGGGACAAAGGTTTTTTGTGCCAACAGGGTCCATGGGTTGCATAAAAATTGGAAAATTTTGGAAGCTCCATCAGTGGCTCATGTCTAGGGACGTATACCCCTAGTGGGTATAGTGAGAATCTGGATCTTAGGTTGAAGCAAATGAGGGTAGAATACCAAGACCCAAGAACTTTCCTGGACAAGGCAAGCTGACACAACAAAAAGTAAACACCAGACCAACCTATGTACACTATTTACAAAATATACATTACAATTTTCTTCAATAAATTGGAGGCCCCTGACCCCCAAAATTTAGGGATAATTCTTTCCTTTCTTGAACACTTTGGCATGTTTTACTAGTCATGGATCCATATGAACATTATGCAATTCCAAGCTACTAGAATTAGCATAATCAACATTTCCTATGATATTTGACATAACATTGCTACATTTATACTTACCAACCATAAGTTCATCAAGCTGGAGTGGGAAGATAAAACCCTCATACCCCACATTGTCATGAAGTGTAAAATCACATTCCACTTGCTCATTAAACTTAAAATCCTCATAAATTTTTTGGCTTATATCTATCCAATCTTCTATAAGATCAAATAAAAGGAAAACATGATCAAGCATATCCTTAATCTGTTTATCACAAGTGTATTCTTCATGAGATGAAAGAAGTTCCATGATAAGGTCCATAAGAAAGGGACCATCTACAAAAAACTCCACTATAGCTTCATATTGAATTATATCATTCCTTTGGTTACCTATTCCTTTGAACTACTCCTTGCATAGATGAAATAATCCTACAATAGTAACATATTCTACATAATCATCAAGAAGTTATTTCTCCTCAATATAAAATAATTTTCTATGATTGTCCATGCTTTTATCCTGATTTACCTCTTGGTCTCCTAAAAGTGAACTTCCTTTCATGTCAAGGAAAATATCATCATGTGGAACTTGAATAGCTGGCATTTTAATTATCTTTTCAAGTACATAGCCAGTCACCACAAGGAAATCAACATAATCATCTACATCCCTTTTGACATCCCTACCACATCCAAAGTTGATATCATCATGTTGAACTTCTTTATCATGTGAGCTATTGTCACATTTAGAGTCCAGCAAGTCTAAGGAATTCTCTTGATACTTATTAAGCACAATTTCCTCAATAACATGTTGGGAAGCTAATTCACTAGTTTTTGTGTCTCCATATCCTCCATTTAACTCAGAGATCATCAAGTCAGGGTGAAATTTTCAAAGGAAAAGTTTCCAAAACTTATATCACCTTGAATTTTGTTTGTTTCATCCGTGACACATCCACTACTAGAACTTGTTAAATACTCATTAAGGGTATCTTCAAAAAGAGGATTTCTTCTATACCAATAAGGATTATTATTTATAACCTCACTGTCTAATGCAAGTTCATCATATAAAGGATTTTTCCATAGCTTCATGGTAATTGGATGTATCTCATCTTCATCAGTATCAAGATTCCAACAATCCTAATCATCAGTGCATTCGAATTCAATGTAGTTACTTGAAGAACATAGAGAAACATCCCCGACATCCTCCTCATCATTTACACTCACAATAATTGATACATATTCAAAACATGAAGATTACTGCTCACTACCTAGGAAACACACACCCTCAATGCTATTAACATATCCCCTACTAGAAGTAAGGGATTCCATCTCCACTTCATAAGAAGAATCATTTTCAACATAAGAATATCCAAATTCATTCTCATCACTTTGATTCCTCATTTGTGCCATTTCATTGAAACCAAGTGGATTCCCCTCACTGACTGGTGTATAATGAGTGCTTGTTGAATCATTTTGTGAGGTTTCACCATATACTTCTTGTGTTTGTTCATATCTTATAACATCCCAAGGAAGAGAATTAGGTGTTACCTCCTTGTTCTCACACTCTGTCTCTTCATCCCCACCACTGCTATAGGAACTTGCTTCTATGTTACTTGTAAAATAACAAAATTCAACAATTAGTTGCTCAAACTCTAATGCTTCTCCTTGATGTGTCAATCTTAGTCTCTAATCCTCCTCACTGTGGCAATTATTGCTCACATTCTGGGAAATAGCTAGGGGTATATGACCATTCTCAATTTCTTCCATAGTATTTATCCAATCTAATACTTGATCAAGGCTATGAGGTTTTTGATTCTCAGACCATTGGCTTGATCCGAATATGTAAGCTTCACAAAACCAATTAATGCTCATTAAATCACTAGGCTTGAAACTCTTGGGTATCTCCATTAAAACATCCAAGAACATTGAAAAAAAGTCATATGGTGACTCATTCACATGTGTCTTCATTTCATACAACATTCTAACAAAGAAAATCAATTCATCCTTCCCCATCCTTGGTTGGTGTGAGGTCGATCCTTGCTCATATTCTACACCTAGTGGGAGTAATGCAAAAGCAACATCTATGGGATCCTTTTCTTGAAAAACACTACTTCTCCCCGATTGGTTTCCTTACTAGCTTGAATACTATTAGAACTACTACTACTAATCATAGGTCCTCTCATGATTGAGTATTTCAAATTATTCTCAATGTTCATCACCTCTTGGTAGGAGTTTTGTAAGGTGGTAGGCTCTTTATCTCTTAACAAGAAGTTCATCTTACTATCAAATTATCCAAAATATACAACCAAACACTCTACATCATTTGGTCTCATGTGCTCAGGGATTTTCCTTATGACCTTGGAAAATATAAGGTTTAAAGTAGGGACCAATTCAGGCCCTTATCCCTAAAAATCTCTGTGAAATTCTTTCTTGCAACACTTGGCTTTATCCTTTCACCAAACTGGTCCATGAAGGATGCCTTAAGTTCATTCCAACAAAGTATAGAAGAAGCATGCATAAAAGAGAACCAATCTCTTGCATCTCCTTTCAAAGATTGAGCAAATAACTTCATAACCACATCTTCACAGTCTATCTCATAATCATCCATCACATCAGTAAATTCTTGCACATGCCTACTTATTGATATGACTTGTCACCATTGAATCTTGGTATTTTTTCCCTGACCTTGGGTGGTACCATATTTGGGTAACCACAAATTTTTTTAAAGCTAATAGCCTTGCACCTATTAGTATTGAAATTTCTTTAGTGAGACAATGACTATTCACCTTGCATGTCCTTTTGCATACTTGTGCCAGATGATGTGAATTGATGACCTATCCTTAGTTCTTGAGAAGGAATTTAGAATAATCCAAGAGAACATATAATATTATTCCAATTCCTTTCACCAAATATTATCCTAAGCTTCTAGCATATGTACTTACAAATGCTACTTAAGATCTAAGAATTTGATATGCTCCTTTAATCATTCTATAGAAATTCAAATTGTACATAAAATCATTCTAAAATATTACTATCATTCCCTCATCTAGTGCTAATTCACTCATTAGGGAATCATTTACATCTTTAGCATGGGAAATTTATCTTGATTTACCAAAAATATGCTCTTATTTCTTCAAATTCTATAAAAATACTTGGTAATTTGCAACATGTGACTATCCTTTTCCTCGTAAGTTGCAGATCCAATCAATTAATGTATGATTTGATAGGTTTGAATCAGAGTCACCACCTCCTTATGAAGGAATGAAATTCAAGTAAGATGAAGTTTCTTTGTAAGTAGTACATGTTCTGGGCTATCTTCCACAATAGAGTCATGTTCAGATCCTTTAGTCTTTGCCGAACTCAAAGTATTTTCCAAGTTCTAGAATTTGTTGTTATGCAATCAAGATGTTTAGGTTTACTTCACCCTTTGAATCTAAATTTTGTATCTGTGTTTGGAGAATGATAATTTCCCCAATAGAATCTCCATTTTGTTGGTGTTTTCCCAATATACCTAAGGGATCTCTAAAGAGTAGCCAACACTTATGTTTAAGACCCTTAAAGCGAATGGCCAACTAACAAGATTCAGTCAAAGAATGAAATATTCTACTCTTTAGGCTCTGTGGGACCTAGGAGGGTGTTCCTTTTATCATTTTATTAGACTATTTCAATAAATGACATAGCAAATCACAAATCAGTTCCTATAAGGGGTAAACAACACAATTCACTCAAAGGTTGGCTAATCTTTAAGCAAATATCCATCCATTTACCAGGAGCATGGAAAATGTCTCACATACATGCTTCATTGTATATAATTTTAAAACATTTGTATTCTAACCCTAAATCAATAGTTTGATAGATTATTATCATTTTAAAGAACAATACCAAGACTAACAAACTAGTTTCTTCATCGATTGGGCAATGGAGTCATAGATGTTACAACCTGTCATGCAAAAATTATTTAAACCTGATAATAATGGACTATTTCCACAATAACTTGCATTATGGAAACTCTCTACACATAATTCATCACTTCTTACCAAATTCTCAATAAATCATCTCAAGTTCATGACCTCACTTAAACATTTAATTGATTAATTGAACCAAAGAAGAAATGAAGAAATGCATTCAAATGAAACATATGAAGTTGAACCAAATATACTTGATATTATATTCAAAACTTGTGAAATGATCTACATATAAGAGTACATAAACTATGTATGGAATTTACTTTCGATATTGATCAATAACTACTACAAAACCATATAAGACTTTCATATGAAAAATTTAGAACCCAAGACAATTCTACTATTCTATTTTCCAGTATTCTACTATTGTCTACCCCTTTTACATATCAGACTTGAAGACTCAAAAATGATAGAACCCCTTGCAAATGAGCCTTGAATTTCCTTTTATAGAACAAGGGAGCCAACAAGCTTCAAGCTTGAAATGCAGTTACATTACAAAAAAATTAGTTCATATCGCATTTTAGCTACATTTCAAAATTCCCCACATGAAAATTCTATTAAATAAGGAAAGCAAAAATTGCCATAGCCACCACAAGGAAGAAGCAAAGTATCACTAAAATTTTCCTCGATTGCCATGTAAGCAGAAAAAACCAACACCCATACTGCCAGGAGGACACACAATCAACATTCAACACCCAAAAAGCTCCACACATGTAGAGAGAAAACAACCACCACTGAAATCATTTATCAACACAAAAATCTTAATCACCACCACCTTTTCACTAACCAAAAGCCCTTTTACCAGCAACACACACACCCACTTCATGTTGTGGTGAGGGTTTGGGATGAAACTTCAACCCCTTCCTCATCCTTTTCTCACTTCAACATGACCCCATCACACCTACTTAGAGTCTTGACCACCAAAGGATGAACATACAAATACCTCAGCTCCAGGAGATGGAGCTTGACCTAAAGTCTCAAGGTATTGATAGTAGCTGGAGTCTATCTCTGTCTCTGATGAAATATTTATGATATTTATGCAAAAATTTTGTTGTCTGAAAGATCCACGACCATACTAGAGCTTGTGTTGAACTCTACTAGAAGGCCCAACAGTCTCATCTCCTTTTTTTTCGGTGTTGAGCTCTTAGCCTAGCATCTCAAACAATAGCTTCATCTAGTAGCACTAGGAACAAAACCCCTTTCCCTAGACATCCTCATGGCACCTCTGTGAGCTTAGTGAGGAGGACCTCCATACTAGAACTGACAGAACACCAAGATTACTCATTCTACTACAAGAAAGTATACAATCAAACTTCAGCTCTCTACACAAACTTGAAGACTTGATAATTACTTTCTATAGTGAAAATAACAACTTGCTACTTCCATTTATTGAGCAATATGATGTTATCAACCATGAATACTTAATGAAAAATACACGGACAAACTAGACAATTCATTGCCATGCGTACTATCACTATTTAATTCCCAAGTGCAAGGAAATTTGCAGATTACACTTCATGATTACCAGAAATTAAGTCTCCACATGCACAGAGATCAATTTGATCACACCCATAGAGAATATATCATTAATTTCCATTGGTTGCAAAATGAAATGAATATCACGTACCATTTTACCAACTTTGAATATTGGTCATTGATCTCACGATGAGTTGGAAAATCGAATGGCTCAATTTAGGTTGAAAAGGTTTGAAATCCAATAGTGCTTCACTATTTTTTCCTTAGCCAATAATGCCAACCCACCTAATATGGAAATTTCTCTGTCAGCGAGCTCCATCCGTCTCACAAATTGAGTGGATTGATCCATGTGTCAAGATCTCACTGATTTCACAACTTTTAACAATTGTTCACTTTCTCCTCATGAGCTACTAGGGAATGGTGGAAATTATCCTCAACATGTGATCTCAGCGATCAGTTTAAAACCATGGGCCATGAGCTTGATAGTGGAAACTGGGCCCCGTGTCTGTATGAAGACGTGTCTTTCTTTCATTGTTATCGCACTACATAATTGGTTAGCATTTATCACCCATGAGCTAGCGGGATATGGTTAAGATCTCTTCCCACAACCTCGAATCTCAAAACCTACACACATGGAAAGGTTAGCATTTAATAAAGGGCTTTTTTTAGGCCGAAAATGACATAAACCTCATAGGCTGATGACTTAAGCTAGGATCGATGGGAAAAATTAAAACTCAACTTTAGGGAATAGCTATGGTCAATGGGTCGACTAGGTGACCAACACTCTTAAGAAAAGGGGTCGGTTGGAAAAATCATATGATGGCTTAGGTGATGACTAAAAGAACCAAAAAATGGCATGGCAGGTCAATGCAATATTAGAAAATTTGAATTCTTATAAAGGAAAAACCCTACTCACACATGGGGACAAGGGTTTTGTGTGCCAACAAGGTCCATGGGCTACTTAAAAATTGGAAAATTTTGGAAGCTCCATCACAAGGAAATATGAATAAACAACATGCAAATGTCCTAAACTCACCACAACCTTGTTGAAGAAATATGAAGATATGTCAATGGTTGCTCCAAGATGCTTGATTGATGGTTGATTAAATGATGCAAAGTGCGCAAATGTGAATGAATGCTTGGATGAATTAGTGAGTGAATTGGGTGAATGGAGAGGATGTAAAATGAGGAGAAAAAAATTTATTTATACACACTTGTCCCTTAGTAACCCAATAATACCTCATCATAGGCCAACATAAGGTAATTTTGAATAAAAACCTAAAAGAAAATTTGAAATATTTTTAATTTGGAGCCAAGAGGGACTCATTCACCACCCATGGTGAATGGGTCCCACCTTGGACTTGTATGTGGATGTCAGGAACTAAATTACATTTGATTTTGTTTATTGGGTTTACATTCAAAATTACACTTCATTAAGCCTTATAAGGGCATAAAGGGGTCATGTAAAGCATAAGAAAGGTGTAAATAGTGAAATCGGGCCTAGAAAAGCATGAAATATTGTTAAAATACTTTACAACACTTCAAAATAGGACTTGATAAATGATGAAAAGGTGATTTCTAGGCGAATTGTAATGAGAAGAGTCTAGAAAAGTGTAGAAATGTGCTACAACACTTCACAAGACCTTCACAAGATGTCATAATTTGAATGTTTAGGACCTAATTTGGATGCAAAAGTTACATTGCAACATTAAATCAAAGAAAAATAGATCAAGCATCATGAGAGAAAGACCTAAAAGACCATGAAAGTGTCCAAGATCCATTTTCCTATGGTACAATTAGCAAAAAAGATTTTGGTATTGGTGGGATTAGAAATAGTCAAAGAGATAGCAAAGGAAGTGATGGAGGAAGGATCCCTCTAGGATTGGGATAATATAGAAGGAAAAGGAGAAATCAATTCCTTAAGC
Organism: Sequoia sempervirens; assembly: GCA_007258455.2. NCBI lineage: Eukaryota > Viridiplantae > Streptophyta > Pinopsida > Cupressales > Cupressaceae > Sequoia > Sequoia sempervirens. The sequence continues at coordinate 223,793,181 of VDFB02000003.1, read as the reverse complement.
CTCATGGTCAACTAGCTTTGGTCATTTCACTAGACAATCTTCAAAATCATAATGGAGTTGTGGTTGATAGTGCGTTGGATTATTTATAGTCTTTGGATGTTTCCCAAGATCTGTTGCATTCAACTAAATAAAATGATGCGGTGGAGTTACAAACACAAGGGGATAAGGATGTTGTTGTTGAGGATATAAGGGATTATTTTGAGTTTGATTATTCACAATCTTTTTCCATAACTTAGACGCCTTATCAATCAGTCCCAAAGAAGTCTCTGAGTAAGAGAGGTCACAAATAAAACCTTGCATTACATCATACCATTGTAAACTCAGTAAACAAGCATCTGAGGAGAGCATGTTTCTCTCCTTAGGTACAATGAAGATTCTATCATGGAATGTTAGGGGCATTAATTCCATTGACAAGCGTGCTCACATCAAATGTCAAATTGACAAATGCAAAGCTGATATAGTGATTCTTTAGGAAATAAAAAATTTAGAAGATACATACAAAATTTTAGTACAAAAATGGAAATTATGGAATTTGGTGCACTCATCTACTCAAGGGGCTCTTGGGAGTTTGGTGGCCCTTTGGAATCCAAAGCTAATCTTGTGGTCTAAAGCAGAAGTGAGAATCACTGGTAATTGCTAGAAGTAGTCAAATTTGATCTCAAATTTTGGTTGTTCAACATATATGGCCCATCATTCACATTGGACAGGAAAAATCCATGGGAAAATCTCACTAAAATGATAATGGAGTTGGGAGATGAGAAAATTATTTTGGTCTAAAAAGATTTTAATGCTATTACATTGTTGCAAGAAAATATTGGGGGCATTAGTCCTCTGCCTAAAGTAATAGTAGATTTTAGTACATTCATCAACACTAATGCTCTGAGGGATACATTCCAGTTAAGGGTAAGTTGACATGGACCAATAGAAAAAAAGGATTTCTTCAGATAGTGGTAAGATTGGATAGATATCTTGTCTCTTCAAACTGGTTTAGCTTGCATCATAATTTTACATCTGAGATCTTGCTTTTTCCAGACTCTGATCACTATGCAATTTCTCTCAATATTTCAAATGTATCTTCTTCAACTTTCAAATCATCTTTTAAGTTTTAAATTATGTTGCTCAAACATCCTAATTTTGTGGATTTGATTCATCAATGGTGGATTTCAGCCCCTTATGAGCAAGGAATAATGATGTTTCAATTGTGTAGAAAGTTGATGCATATCAAACAATAGCTTATGAAATGGAACAAAGAGGTTTTAAAAAATGTCTTCCATTAGAAAGAGATCTAGCTCATAAAGAATTAGAAGATTTGCATGAAAAACTTATTCAAATGGCTTGGATGAGAATTTATATGAAAAAAAGAGCTTGCAAGAGGAATGGGAAGAACAGTGTGCAAGAGAAGTTTAGTGGAGACAAAAATAAATGGAATTGTGGTTGAGAGAGGGTGATCAGAATACTAGTACTCTCATGCTTCCACTCAGATTAAAATGGTTGCTAAGGTTTTCCAATCTATTCAAGAGATCTCAATAGGTAATTGGCTCACTAAGGAAGAAGATATAAGAAGAGAATGTTCCATATTTTTTTTTAGATCTCCTATCTGCTTCATAGGACATAAGTGATCAAAATGACAAGGATGTGTGGAATAGAAAAGTGGACACTCTTGAGAAAAAAGATAATTTCACACATAATTTTGACCTAGTTTTGAGTAACCCTGCATTATTTATCCTTCCAAATAGCATTTATAGGCCTCTAAGACCCATTATTCTTGATCTAGAGGCTTGTTTCACTTAAAAAATACTTAAAACCTGACAAACAATACTCAATTCATTCATATCCCAAAAACCCACCTTCAAAAACAACTGGTGGGACCCATTCTCCACCTTGGGTGAATGAGTCCCCTCTGGTGGGACCCATTTTCCAAGGGTGGTGAATGATTCCCTTTTTAGGGAAATTTTAATTTTGATCAAGAATTCAATTAATTTAACTTAATTTTTTGGTAGATGTCAGGCTTTAGGTCTAACTAATAGGAAAATTAGGTGTTGATTCCTATAAATATACATTTTAGGTCATTTTCACATCTCTTAGTCACTTTTACAAAGCAATTTTCAAAAGTTAAGTTTTAGGAGTCTTCCATAACAAGTTTTATTTGCATTTTCTACAAAAAAGTTGAAGCTTTAGGATAGAAAACTAGGGTTTTTGTAGGTCTTCAAGCTCACTTCTTGATCAACATTCAACATTGAAAAGTGTTGTTGATGTATGCCTATGGTGAATCATGGAGAAATCTAGGTTGAGGAGATGCAAAGTTAGCCATGAAATCACACCTAAAGACTTGTTTTCAAAGTGATTCCATCTTACATCTTCTCTCTATCTTCAAACTTAAGGTTTGTATTAATTTTTCATGTCATTTACAAGTATTTGATATGTTGTAGGGTTTCTAGCATTGAAATCTTCCATCATTCAAATCACCTTTGCCCATCTTATTCTAGCACAATATAATAGGGTTTTGACATACTTCATATTTTGCTAGTTTTTAACACACTCAAGGCTAGGGTTTTATGTAGATTTTTGTCCATTCAAGGTTTGATTACCCAACTAGGGGTTTGACCAAGGAAAACCCCCCATTAGACAACCAATTTTAAGCTATTTTGCAAGAATTTTTTGAGATCCCAATTCAGGTTTCTGTCAAGAAGTGTTGTATAGGTGACAAGGTGTAGGTCTGAGATATGAGTTTGTAGAAAATTGAAAGTGGACTGATTCACCATAGATGAAAAACGAGTCCCTCATAAGGTGACTATCAGAGTTAGATGTAGATCCAGACACCCAATGAGAAGAAACTAATTTCTGGGAAGAAAACCATGTCCTAGGACTGATTCATCTAGGGTGGCGAATGAGTCCCAGTCAACATAAAAGTTAAATTTACTAGATTTCTAGAGTGCTTTCTAGTATTCATTAGTCTCACATGTACACACATTTTGAATTACAACTTTCTTTTTAGTTTCATTTTCATTTTGATTTATCTTTCTAAGCTTTTTCTAAATCTTACCATGTTTTCAAACATTGCACATTTCATTAGTTTTTTATTCATAATTAATTAATTTCATCACTTAGTGTCATTTAGATCATTTTATTTAGTCATAAATCCATCATGCATTCCTTTATTTGAGTGAACCACCTCAATTTTAGTGTTCTATCTCTCTCCTTTTAGGTCAAAAACCCTAAGAGTGCAAGAGAAGTCCATAGAACACCTCAAAATTGATGGTTCTTTTTGGTGAACCTGCATTTTCAACATTATATATCTCTAATTTCCATTTGTGTTTGCATCCTAGGACTAAATTGCATTGTCTTTTGCATTGTTTTTGCATCATAGGGCTTCTTGCAATTGCATTAGTGAAACAGTCATTTAGAGGTCAATATTACATTTCATTTCATCACACCATTCCAAAATTCTACATTTTCAGTCTTTATTTGCACGGTATAGACCTGAACACATCCAAAAAAGACAAAAAAAACAAAAGAAAAAACTTTAAAATACCTATCCTGGGACTCATTCACCACCTTGGGTGAATTAGTCCTAGTGCACTTTTTGCATTAGTGTTTTCAAAATTTAGTTTCCTCTTTTGCACTTTTTTTTCTACAATTCCTTTTCTCTTTTAGTTTAGTTAGTTTCTATTATATTTAAATCATTTGCATAACACAGCATTTCCTTTCATTGCATTTATGGATAGTCTTATATTTTTGCATGTTTCCTTTTCAACATTAGTTCCTAGCTCTTTTAAATCAGATTTTTCAATACATAAAAATGGCAAGAAACCACAAACATAAAACCAACCTTTTAAACAAATGATTCAACTTATAAATATGATCTCATCCAAGCCTCTTAGTAGTGATGATGTAGATAAGTTAGATAAAGTTCTTCAGGACTTTATCTCACTCACTTCATCCTCTAAATCTTTTCATGAGAAACCTAAAACAATTGATGATAACCTATCCCTCAAACCTTTTAGTAGTGATGACCTTGACTTGTTAGATGAAGCCCTTCAGGACTTCATCTCGCCTAAGTCATCCACTAAGGTTTGTCATTGACAACCTACAACAAAGAACATTAATGTCTCTAAAGTTTTCCACGAGCAACCTAAAACAATTCATGATAACTTACCCCTCAAACCTTTTAGTCGTAATGACCTAGATATGTTAGATGAAGCCCTTCAAGACTTTGTCTCATGTAAGTCATCCATTAGGGTTTGTTGTGAAGAATCTAAAAATAAGGATGTTAATGTGATTCAACTTCAACTCATTCTTTACCCACCCTCGCATAAACTTCATCCTTCCAATAAACATGAATTCACTCTTTACCTACCTAAAACTGATGTGCTGTAGCAATTTAGTAATCTTATTGTTGCTCATACATATAATACCTGAAACAATCCACAATCACCACAACCAACCCGACCCTCTTTACCTTTACCTAATCTACCTAGTGCTCCCTTATTTCCATCACACACAAAGGAGTATGATCTTGTTGAACAAATAATGAATACTCCTTCAAAAAATTTCCCTTTGTGATTTACTTCAAAATTCACCAAATAACCACACTATTCTTCAAAAAATTATACAACACATTGTGGTTCCTCTAGGTGCAACTCTAAATGATGTGGTAGCTTTAATATATTGAATGAATAAAGTTAATCTATAAATTACTTTCCATCAACATAAGCTCCCTCCTTTAGAGTTGCAAAAACAAAATGAAGCCTTTATGATAATTTCTCAATTCAATCGAATAAGTATCAAAATAACCCTCATTGATAATGGTTTTGCCCTTAATGTGTGTAGTGTGAATCTCCTTGATAGATTGAATGTTGAAAAGTCACAAATAAAACTTGATTCCTTATCCATTCAAGGATTTGACAATACAAAAAAGAAACCACTCGATGTAATCACTTTTCCTATTATAGTTGGGGTGGATACTATGGAAAATCCTATTCATTTCATGCCTTATGATCTCTCATATAATCTTCTTTTAGGAATAACATTGATTCATGAGATGAATGTAGTGCCTTTGACCCTTGATAGTATCATGAAATATGTCTATAACAACAACATTTATCAAGTTGAAATAGACCTCGAGCCTGAAACTTGCTTGCACCTTGAAAAAGGAGCCACAAGTCCTCTTAATACATTAATCCCAACATCTAATATAGAACCTCTCGAAATTGAACAACAAGATGAGGAATCGGTTTTCAAATTATTTGGTAATGATTGGGGATCCTTAGAATTCGCATCTTCATTTATGGGCCGAAAAGTGGCAATATGATGGGTATGTGGCCGACGACTTTTTTTTTGCCCAAAATTGATGAAATGAAAATGGTTTTTGAAGGAGATTCTCAGTTTTCCACCAATATAAATTATGCTTTACTTTGAATTGAATAAGTAATTATTATTCATTTTCTATTCAGATTATGAATAAAGTCCTGATTGATAAATTGATTGAAAAAAATCTATAACTTCCAAATAGTATCACATTTTTTGAATCCAAAACATGTGTCACATTCTATGCTTTGTATAATATAGGATTAAAAAAAGAAAAATTGAATTTCATGAAATTTTGACCAAGTTAAGGTGGTTAGACATATGAGGTTTTTATATATTTTTAAAGTTGTAATAAAAAAATCATAATTAATTCTTTACATGGAAAAAAATTACAAAAAAATATGTATCACATCGGGCCATGAGTCCTCTACTTATATCTAAAATCTTATAAAAAAATATTATCATTTTATTGTGGTTAGGGTGGTCAGACACACACCTACTTCTTATTTTTTCCCTGAAATTTGAGTACTACTACATTGAAATTTCTAATTTTCACCAAATAGATTTCTTTATTTTTTAAACAAACCTAGTAGTTTAGAAACTACATTCAATTTTCTACAGATTCTATTGTTACACATTTTTGAAATAATATAGATAACTTATTCAAATTTTTACATCAAGTTGCCTAACTCTGATTTTTTTGATTTTTTTGCCACTTAAGGGCCTGTTGTTTCCATGATGATCCTACACATACCCCGATTATATAATCACACAAAAGAAAGATGAACAACTAGAATAACCAACCATCATGTCAACTCAAAATTCTAGAAAAATATTCTCACACATCTACCTCCTCTACTTTGGAAGAAATTACAACATTCACAAAAAAATTTGATGAGATAGATTATCAACATCCACCTAATCTGAAAGAAATAGAAAGACTTTATGGAAAAGGTTGTGAACTTGTGAAAAAATTAGGATATACAAGAAAAGGGTATGGAAAGTATGAACAAGGTAGTTGTGTCCCTATAGAACCTAATACACAAGTGAACCATCAATTTTGTGGCTACTATGGACTTCTCTTGCACTCTTAGGATCTTTCACCTAAAAGGAGAGAGATAGAACCCTAAAATTGAGGTGGTTCACTCAATCTAATGCAAGTATGATGGAAATATGCCTAAATGGAATGATCTAAGTGTAAGTGAAAATAAAAAATGGAATTGATTGATTATGAATGCAACACTAATGAAATATGCAATGTTTTAAAACATAGTGAAATATGCAAGAATGAACTAAAACATGAACAAACACAAAAAAAATTGAAAGAGACTGAACAAAGTGCAGCTAGGAATTGAATGCTAAATCAAGAAGGCTCTGAAAACTGGAAAAAATCACTATAAATTACCAATGGGACTCATTCGCCACTGATGGTGAATCAATCTTGCTACTAACAAAAACACCTAAAACTACCTTCTGACTATCGGGAACTACATTGTGAAAAAATCAATCTTTTCATCCCTTAGGTGGGACTCAATCACCACTAATAGTGAATTAGTCTTCCTCCAATAATTTGTGAAATCCAAGGTCAATTTTGTAGCTCCAGATCTATACTTGTCTTCTTGTTGGGTTGACGGAGTCAAATCTATAGAAAACGGACTGTAGGTTGTCTCCAAGCTTGAAATAGCGTTTGACTTGAAACACTTTGTTGACTTGTCCACTTTTCAACACCTAATTTCTTGAAAAATCTACATACAAAAGTCTTATTGAAGAAATCTAAAGATATGTCAATGGCTACTCCAAGATGCTTGATGTTTGCTTAATAGAATGATGCTTCAATGCTTGAATGGTAATTGATGTTGAATGGGTGAATGGAAATTAATGGGTCTTTAAGTGAGAATAAAAACACTTATTTATACACTCTTATGCCCTAATTACCCAAACATACCTCATTACAGGCCAACATAAGGTCTTTTTGAATAAAAACTCTGAAGGAAATTTGAAATATTTTGAATTTGGAGCCAAGAGGGACTCATTTTCCACCCATGGCGAATGGGTTCCATCTTGGTTTTGTAAGTAGGTGTTAGGAATTAAGTTACATTTAATGTTATTTATCAGGTTTACATTCAAAAATACACTTAATTAAGTCTTATAAGTGCATAAAGGGGTCAAATAAAGCATAAGAAAGGTGTAAATAGTTATAACAAGACTAGAGAAGTGTGAAATCTTGTTACAAGACTTTACAACACTTTAACATAGGACTTGATAAGTGATGAAAAGGTGATTTTTAGATGAATTATAATGAGAAGAGTCTAGAAAAGTGTAGAAATGTGTTACAAGTGTGGATGTGAAAATCTGCAAATGGTTAAAACTTTAACACACACATCATTAGCATGCTTAGTGTTTTAAAACAAAACAAACCTCCAACATCCCCATCAAATAATACATCATGCTTCAAAATGCAATCAAATAGCAATCTAACTAAAGCATATGAAGAAAACATGAAGTATACCTATTCCATAGTGGATTGGTGCCACTTTGATATGAAAGTGGCCTTTTCCCAACCCTTGAAAAGCCAATGGACAAAATTAGCTCTCAATGTGAAGAGAGTAACTTTGCATGAATTATGGATGATTGAATGAAGGATAGCCTCTCCATTTATAGAAGATTTTGATGAGAGAAGAGGCAAAAGGGATGAATGTGGGACTAACTTTCAACCAATGGCAAGGTGCCACTTTTCAAGAGATGGATGGGTGAAGGATGTGCAAGCTTTGATGAATGTGCCAATAGATGACATTAGGTGGCCTTTCAAATTTGAAATTTGGCTTGTTGGAGGGAGAAGAAAGGGTCTTAAATGCCAAGTAGGGGACATGTAAAAGGGGAGTTAATGCTATGTTGGAAGGGACAAGCCATTTTAGAGGGAGATTTAAAATGAAGGAATATTCCATCTTTATGCCATGTTGATGGAAATTAGAGGATTTAATAAATCAATTAAATTATTTATTTGTGCAAGTGGGAAAAGCTAGAGGATGTGACATGAGTTAAGATTAGACTTAATCAAGATTTGATTAAGTGAAGATTAGGTGATTTGACTTTTTGACTTAGATTTATGGATTAAAATAAATCAAAAGGAGATGGAAAATGATTTAGACTTAGTTAAATAAATATTTTGATTTATTTAACTAGAGGGGATGATGTTAGTTTTCAAGATGAATTTATTTAATTTAAATGGAGGACTTTAGAGCTTAATCAAATAAACTTGATTTATTTGATGAATGGACGAATATGAATTAATTAAATGCATGATGATAATTTTGCATGTCTACATTATGCTCCTCTTTGAAGCAATGTATTTGTTGTGTTAGTTCAAAAAACAACTTGCCATGATCAAGATTCAAAATTTTTATGATTTTTTTGGATGCTCTAGTGGAAAGAAGTATACTGGTACATTTCCCCCTCGAGAGATAGAGCGAAAAGAGTCGATTTGAGGGTCAATCTCACGACAAAGAGGTTCAAGATGGACATATGGATGGTTATGATGATGATGCAAATTATATGGTTTTAAGATGCTTAGAATAACCAATTTATATTATCCTAAACAACTTAAATGATGATGATGTGATAATTCCTATATGATTAATATTAAGCAATGGATGTTTTATGCCAATGTATGGTTTATGAGATGCTTAGACTAATAGATTTATATTATGATGATGATCAATATGATATGATATGATGTGTGGTATACTGATGGTTTTTGGATGCAATATGGATGCATTGGTGATGATGATTACCTAATCATGACATGATGTTAGCATGGAAAAGAAGAAATAAGAAATGAGATGATGACAAGAGGATCCAACAAACCAACTTTATGAGAGATGATGATGAGAAATGGATGATTTTCTTATCAGGAATTGGGATTTTATAAGGGATAATTACCTTATGTTTTAACACACACACAAGTACGATTCCTCAAGGTATAAAGAACTAGGATGGCGTTGCACCTAGTGTGATGGACTTTGACTTGACAATTAGATAGGAGTATTTTTGTTCACACGTAGCATACAAAACCTTATTCAGAAATGTAGTTCAAATGTTTGAAACATCTCAGACCAAAACATAGGAATGCAAGCCTTCCCATGTGGTTAAAAAGATACCTAAAACATCCTCCCTACATCTAAACAAAGCACGTATGACCAAGGTTATATTATAAAAATATCCAACAAGCACAACAAATAAAAGATAATGATCGTTTCCCCATTCCTATCTCTCTAAATCCTTTTGTTAGAACATCATCGAGAGGTCCTTGGAATGAGAACACTAAGATAAATCAAAAGACAAAGATGAAGTAAACAAACAAGCTAATGTTCTTCAATACCGCTAGCCAAGACTAAACTACGATGATGCCTGATGTTGATTTCCATTGTAGGAAGGATACATCCTAGGACATGACAATATCAAATGATTTGATATGGGACTGATTGGATGATAGGATATTGACACAAAGAGTCGACCAACTTTTTTACATACTAACCTAGACTTGAGACTTTGATGATTGAGTTTCCACTTTTAACTTGCTGCACTTGTTTCTGACTGTTTGACCAAAGGTTGGGGATGATGATTGTTTATTGTGAGTGATCTTTATTGCAGGTGAAAGTGAGATGAGATGGATGAATTTTTCAAATATTTGGATGTTTTTGGAGTTTTTGAAATGTTTTGAGGCTGTTTTTGGTATTTTGGGATTTTACAAGTGTTTTGATTTTCCAAAATTTCAAATGTTTTTGTGTTTTCTGAGAGTTTTTGAATGCTTTTTAGATTCCGGTGTTTTTTGAATGTTTTTGTGTTTTTGTGTCTCTGGGGCTGATCAAAGATTAGCCTTGCCTATGTTTAAGCTCAGAGATGACGTAGTTCAGACTCCACGTTTTTGATGTTTTTTCTGACATTTTGACCTGTTTTTGGATTTTGAAATGTTTTGAATGTTTATGTGTTTTATTTTTTGATGTTTTTGGATTTTTGATATTTTTTGAATTTCGCATGATTTTGATGATTTGGATATGGACATGAGTGATAATATCAGTGCTTTGTTTTGGGATTTTGTTGTAAACCAAGCTAAGGTTGATTGATCAGATCGATGGACTGATGATGATAATTCATTGTTGAGGATGCACAACAATGCAAGGATAGTGTTAAGCAACACAAGGATTAGTATGGATATCCGAAGATGATAAGGGATTGATGATGATAACATTGTTGAGAATACACAATAATGCAAGGATTTGATTGATTAGTATTCATGATGATAACATTGTTGAGGATGCACAACAATTTAATGATAGTGTTAAGCAACACGAGGATTGGGAAGGACCTCTCAAGATGATGATGAATTTATGGGATTTGATTAATTAGGAATCTGAAGCTAGATTTGGAACAAAACTTGTTTGAATGATTTGATGTGATATTGACGTGCAAATTAGATGCAATTGATATTGATTGTTTGGATTGATGTTTGATGAAAGATAAAGCTTGATAAGGAACATCTTGTCAAAATGTGCCATGGGCTAGTGATTTGGATTGTAGATCACAAATGCTTGACCAATTTGATTTCACATTTGCCAATGTTTGGATCGCCAAATAAGTTGGAGGATTAAGATCAAGATTTATTCCCAAAGGAAGATGTAAATATTTTCCCCCAGTGTCTAGAAATGTACGAAATGCCCTGGATGGATGCTTGGATAGGTATATGGGTGGATGTATATGGATTATCTTTAAAAGATAAAGTGTTCAAATAGAGGAATGCTCCATTGAATAATGCTTCATGGATTGGATAATGTTAGGTAGGATAGGATCAATGAAAATGACCCATGTCAAGATGTTTACCATAAGCAAGTGTAAAGTGTGCACCAAAATTTTTCAAGATCAAGATAACTCAAACTATGGATGCAGATATATGCAAATGGATTGGATAAATGGTTCATGGATGAATGGATTTATTATGACTAAGATGGATGAAATGTTGGATTAATTATGGATGGGATGAGATGCTTCCATTTGAACTGGTGCACGCAGATGCTCGATTCTACACGCGATGGCTGTTTTCCAGGTTTTCATCATGGTACCTATCCAAAGTGCCACCAAAGTGGTTTTTAGAAGAGGATTATTTTTCTCTTTACTATTTTTATTATTTTTTATTATTTTTTTGGATTTTCATATTTTTTAATTTTTTTGTTTATTTGAAATATTTTAAGCTCATGCTGAATCACCTTCTGTTGTCAATGTAGATGCTTCTGTCATAATGCACTGGTCATTGATATCCTACTTGAAGAAGTTTATTTGCCAAGATATATGCACTTGAATGTAACTTTCATGAGTCTTGATATGATTTGTTGATACTAGGGTTAACTTTTCCTTTGTGCACACATCGCGATAGAGTGCCTTTTGAATCCTTATGATAAAGGGTCATTGCCAATACATGGTCGATTTGAGAATTGGATATCATGCATGGAGGTGTGGATGGAGTGTGTTTAGGAATAAAAGATGAATTGGTTGACAACTTGGAACCCTTGATTCTCCAAACTTGGGAAGATGAGCAATGATGGGTAGATACAAAAGTGTGCATGAAACTAGGACCAACTGCTTGATATACCTTGTACGTTGCTTGAGAAGCCTACTTTTTCCTTTGTGGGCATCTTTGATGGATAATTTTCCCTCTTTTATTTTTCCCCATAGTTTCTTTGACTAATGGAGTTTGATAGGGATAATCTTTCTTTGTATTCTTTGGTATCCACTTGTATTTGATTTGTCCATTATGCTCCTTATCTTCTTTTTCTTTGATAACATTCTTTGTGCTTTAATTTAACTCTTTCTTTTGATGTTGGTCCCAATTCATGGATGGGGTGATGGGTGGATGAAGATTCGTGACATGGCTCATTGTAGTATTAGCATCAGTTTCATCATAAGGATTCTTTGTGCTCCCTATGTTGATGTTTTCCTAAGACATAGTTTCCCCCAATATGGTGGTAGTGGCACCTTTGTTCCTTGATTCTACTTGTTTTGAGATGTCTTGTTCAGTAAGCATGCTCTGATAAATGACCATTGCAGATGATGTTGTTTCAATTTTCTACTTTGCTAACTTCGAAATGTCCCATTCCATATGACATGTTTCTTTGAGTGGATAATGTTGGATATCTTCATACATGATGTCCCTAGTCTAAATTTGGAATATATTTGATCCTGATGTTGACAACTCTGTTTGACTATAGGAATCAATAACCTGCTCTTTTTGTGTGATAATATCAGGAGTAAAGGAATCCTATTCTGAATGAAGATCATCTACATGTCACTCCATAGAAAAAATCTCATGAGTAGATGGAGGAGTATGTGCTATGTGGATATGGGACCTCATATTTTGTGACATCTTGTATAGATAGGAGATTTTCCATTAGATCATTGTAGTATCTTGGAGATACGAATTCTTGATCTTGAATGATTTTAGAATTTCTTTTGACATGCTTTGGATCAAGTTTTTGATGTTGGTCGGTTTCAAAGGATGGATTGCTTATAAATGGTTCTTGGATGTCATCATTAGACATGAGAAGTGGCACAATATCCTCTTGATCTTTGGGTGGACTTAGGTCAAATTTTGAGTTAAGTATCCCTTTAGTATCTATAACCATGAGGTCAAAGGGTGTCAAGATATCTTGGAAAGGACCATTGCTAGACCTTGGTGAAAGATGTTGATCATGCTTTGGAATAAATTCTTGAGATATGTCCTCTAACTCATTAGGTGATGTAGAGACATTTTCAACATGATCATTGGTCTATGGATCATGCATTATGTCACTAGGATCAAATAATTGTAACACTCCTTCAAATAGATCACTAAAAAGTGGCACTTGATGTATAGTGAGTTGATCATCGAATGGGGTAGAAACATCTTCAATGTGTTCATTAATGGATAGATCTTGAACATTGTTTTCAACAATTGTGTTGGAGAGATTGTGAATGTCTCCAACCATAGGGTCAAGTGATGTTGATATTTCTTGAATTAGATCATTTTTGGGTATTGTTGGTGGATTTTGATCATGATTGAAAAATGACTCTTGATATATGTTGATTTGATCTTTGGATGAGGTAAAAAAATCTTCAATGTGCTCATCGATGGACATATCTTGATCATTGTTTTCAACAATTATGGTGGGGAGATTGTCAATGCTATCACCAGTGGTTGAATCTTTATCGTTGTCCCCAATAGTTATTATTTTTTTATCAATAAGGTCTTGGATGATATTTTTGAGTTGAATACAATCTAATGTTGTGTTTCCCTTTATTTTGTGAAAAACACAGAGGTGTTTTTCATTGTACCATGGTGGTTTCACTAAGGGTTCTTGATAGTTCTCATAGACGGGTATTTTAATGAGATTTTCTTGCACCAACTATTGCATGAATGATTCGATTGGCTTCCCAAGTGGTGTGTATCCTTGTTTGTTACTCTATAAGATTTGCGCTTTAAATTGACCTTGTGGTGATTGATCTTGGAGATGTGGGGGTTGATCTTTGAGATGTGGGGGTGGTATATGCTGATGTGGTTGATCTTGATATCTAACTTCTTGACATTGGAGATATTGTTCTCAATGTGGTTGTGGAAACAACTTGATGCTTTGATGCAATGGTTCAACCAATGGAAGAGTGTATTGATTTTTGAGTGAAGTTGTCTCTTGTTGCAATGCTTCAATTATTTTGGAAAGTGAAGCAATTTGATCTAGAAAAGTTTGGTCTTGATTTTGATCTTGAATCCCTTGAATTGGTTGACTCTTTTGTTCAAGTAGATTTGGAATGTTTACTTGTGTTTGTATGGGACCATGGAAAAATTGTTTTTGGACAATGTGTTGATTTGGGATGATGCTTAGATTTGGTATTATAGGTTGAAATTGAACATTGTTTTGGTTGGGAATCCCATTTCCTTGATTTTTGTAACTTTGATTTTGCATGGTGTTACCTTGACTTGGATCAATACATGGAGTCATGAACAACTTGTTTGGAATTTGAACAATATTTGTATGATTTGCAAATATATCTATCCCAAAGTTTACCAAGAGTGGATTTGAAATGTTCATGTTTTGAAAACTTCTACTTGGCATGTATGGATTTGGTGGTATGATGTTGTTTTGTGGAAGAATCATGCATTGGGTGTTTGGTTGATAGATTTATATTTTTGGACCTGGATTTAAATCTATCATTGGGAAAGGTGTTCCAAACATTTGACTGGGCACACTCACATTTGTTGTGTTGAAAAATGAGGCATTTTCTTAGCTTAATACTCTGTAAAAATTTAATATTGCTAATCTAAGTAAGCTCTTTCCTTGTTACATATATTCTTTGTGGGTGATTATCTTGATTAATTCATTTTACTATTGTAAAATGAAGAGAGAAGTTGATAGAAGAACTAGACAGGATATTAAAAACACCACACAAGATATAACATGGAGAAACCCTTTTGGGAAAAAATCCTCCAAGAACTATTCTATTATTCAATCTCTGAATTATAGTAGCTCCAATTCTTGCTTGAGAATGCTTCTTCTATCTTTATCAATCTTATTTACACCTGCAATAAAAAATTATGAAAAATCTCTTCAACTTGAATGAGATATAGAGACAATATGCAACCTTGTAATCTACAAAAGGTGATAATTACAATGCACAAGCTCATGCCCTTGAAAACGTATGCCATATTGCTTCAAGTTGAGTTTTACGATGAAGACCAAAACTTAGAACATGTGCTTTACCCATTTGAGCATCCCAAACTAAAGCTATAACTCATCCTTCACTTTGGTGATAATTACAAAGCTCTTCCTCAAAGATGGCGCCCAAATGAGGGTCCCACTTAACAGAGCCTTTAGAAATATCTTATCATGCATTAGAGTTAATTCCAAGAAAGCATCTAGGGTGCCCTAGTTGGATCCAAGTGATTTCTAGTTAACTAAAACATTTACTCAACACCATTCCCAAAGAATGGTCATCCCCTGTTAACTGGAGGTAGTCCTTGTTATCTGTCATACAACTTAATGTTATTAGCCATGCATTCCAAGTTAACTAAAGCTAACTAACATACAACTAAAACCAACTGAAGACAACTGAAACATAACTGAAATGAACTAAACTAAACTAAACTAAATTGATTCTGAACTAAACTAAACTAAACTAAACTAAACTAAACTAAACTGAACTGATCTGAACTGAATTGAACTTAAATCATGCAAACATCAAATCCTAACTCCTAGGATCTTTACATGCATTTAGAAGTGTTAACTATTACTCCGTGTAGTTAACTAAACACAAGGTGAGTGTCACCTTACCATGTGGGTGCCCACATGTTCCTATTATTTTGGAATAACTACAAATTTCAATTTCATGATTTATTTCATCCAAATAATTAATCTCGTCCTACTCTTAGTGTTGTTGAACACATTCCAAGAAATTAGGAGATACATGAAATAATTAATGTTTAGGATTTGTAGTTAAATGGCATCCAATTTCCAACATTCTCCCACTTGACATTGTACATTGCAATTATTCTAAACAAGGAATAATAAAACAATTACAAGACTCAAGGCCAGTGACCTTCTTGCACCAACTAATCAAACCATTCTAACTTCAAATGCAACCTGCATAATCATTAAGCTTCCAAGCAAATGATTAAAACCAAGAGAACTTATCTGTATGGTTTCATAAATAATCTATAACATTAATTAAAGTGCTAAATTTCTCAATTAATACCTTCCCATTATCAACCAAACCAATACCTTTCCTAAGTCTCTGTATCCAAACCACATCTTTGGGGGCATGCTAAACCATTGAGTGTGTTGAATTCACATTCAACCAAGGTGTAGGCTCCTTGGTTTTTTTTGTTAAATTTTTTTTCTTACAAGTAACCATTCCAACAAATGTCTCTTACCATAAGAGAACTCCAACCTCACCTATTTCTCCAAGTATCCATGAGGACCTATAACCAGCCAATCCATGCCAAACTCCAAATGCAACACAACACTTTCATGAAGTAATCAAACAAATGATTAAAGTACCCAATACTTAAGAGAACTACACAAGATCAATGTCAAAGCTCCAACCTTGAACAAAAACATGACATCCATGATCTAACCATCTCCTCTTAGGAGATCACATGCATCATAACATACTTATACATCCTAGTCTCAAGAGAACCATGTAATATGCCAAAATCTAAAAGCATATCAAGAGTAAACCATGACATCAATAAAAAATATACTCTAAACCAAGAAACCATATCTATAATCACATGAAGATAACCTTACCAATGATGCATCCAAGTCATTGCCAACAACTCCCACTGAATCGTGATATCAAGTCACGCATGGCATCGTGATTACCATCCTCTCTATGAAGATCACTCTGAAACATGAAGGAAAGAGTTATCACAAACAATATTAGCTGAAATAACCAATGCATCATTACTATCATCCAAGGACTCCTTTATAGAAGAATCAAAACTTTCTTTCTTATTCTTACAATCCTTCTTCTCATGTTTCGGTTTCCCATAGTTCCAACACTTTACCTTACTCTATCCTTATGACTTACCCTTCCCTTCTTCGTTTCCCTTAGGCTCCTTTTTGTTAGGCCTACCTTTTACAAATAAGGCATCTTGGATTTCCTCCTCATCTCCTCAGATAGGAGAGTAGGAATAATGTTGTCCATCTTTGGATCTATACATTGCAACAATTAGATTTTCCCAAGAATCTACTAAAGAACAAAGTAATAGAATGCACTTATCCTCATCCTCTAGCTTTACATCTATGGATGCTAACTGACAGAGAATTAATTTGAAAGCATTTAAATGTTGTGCAACAGATTCACCATCTTTCATTTTCAATGAATATAATTTCCTTTTCAGATACAACTTATTGGTGAGACTCTTAGTTTGATAAATATCCCCTATTCTCTTCCATAATTTATATGTAGTGGTTTCATCAGAAACATTTAAGAGAACAACATCAACAAGACATAACCTAATTGTTCCTCTTTCCTTCTTATCTAACTTAGCCCAATCTTCATATGAAATAGTTGTAGGAATCTTTGTCTCATTAATAACCGCTAACCACTGATCTCTTTCTTCAAGAAGATCTTCCATTTTTAATTTCCACATTTCATAGTTAGAACCATTGAACTTTTTAGTATCTAACCTTGAATTCATTATAACAAAACTTAATTCCAAAATCAGCAAATAAGAAAAATATAAAAGCTCCCACTAAGCTAAAAAATCTCGAATATTTTAAGATAAATGCATCCCAATACTCTACCCAACCTCAGCTCTGGTATCAAATGTTGAAAAATGAAGTGTTTTCTCAGCTTAATACTCTATAAAACTTTAATATTGCTGATCTAAGTAAGCTCTTTCTTTGTTACATATATTATTTGTGGGTGATTATATTAATTAATTAATTTTACTATTGTATAATGAAGAGAGAAGTTGATAGTAGAACTAGATAGGATATTAGAAAGATCACACAAGATATAATGTGGAGAAACCCTTTTGGGAAAAAACTCCACCAAGAATTATTCTATTATTCAATCTCTGAATTAGAATAGCTCCAATTCTTGCTTGAGAGTGCTTCTTCTTTCTTTTTCAATCTTCTTCACACCTACAATAACAATTATGAAAACTCTCTTCAACTTGAATGAGATATAGAGACAATATGCAACCTTGTAATCTACAAAAGGTGATAATTACAATGCACAAGCTCAAGACCTTGAAAATGTACACCATATTGCTTCAAGTTGAGTTCTACCATGAAGACCAAAGCTTAGAACATGTGATTTACCCATTTGGGCATCCCAAACTAAAGCTACAACTCATCCTTCACTTCGATGATAATTACAAAGCTCTTCCTCAAAGATGGCACCCAAAAGAGGGTCCCACTTAATAGAGCCTTTAGAAATATCTTATCATGCATTGGAGTTAATTACAAGAAAGCATCTTGGGTGCCCAAGTTGGCTCCAAGTGATTTCTAGTTAACTAAAACATTTACTCAACACCATTCTCAAAGAATAGTCATCCCCTGTTAACTAGAGGTAGTCCCTATTAGCTTTCATACAACTTAATGTTATTAGCCATGCATTCGAAGTTAACTGAAGTTAACTAACATACAACTGAAACTAACTAAAGACAATTGAACCATAACTGAACTGAACTAAACTAAATTGAACTGAACTGAACTAAACTGAACTAAATTGATTCTGAACTGAACTAAACTAAACTGATTCTAAACTAAACTGAACTAAACTGAACTGAATTGAATTGAACTGAACTAAACTTCAAGCATGCAAGCATCAAATCCTAACTTCTAGGATCTTTACATGCATTCAAAAGTGTTGACTGTTACTCCATATAGTTAACTGAACACAAGGTGAGTGTCACCTTACCATGTGGGTGCCCACATGTTCCTATTATTTAGGAATAACTTCAAATGTCAATTTCATGATTTATTTGATCCAAATAATTAATCTCATCCTACTCTTAGTGTTGTTGAACACATTCCAAGAAATTAGGAGATACATGAAATAATTAATGTTTAGGATTTGCAATTAAATGACATCCTATTTCCAACATGTTGTACCATCGATATTTGTAGGAGATAATGATCCCATGTATGGATTGTATAAGTGTGAGTGTTTATACTCAATTGGCATTGTAAGGATTTGATAGTTTGGTTGATTTGGATTACTCATGATGTATGGATCAAGTTTATATTCCATGTTCTTCTTGTTTTTTGACCTTGCTGTAAAAGTGAACCTCTAGGTAATTTAGGACCAATGATGAGATGAAGGATGAAAGGGGTGAATGATATGGGTTTGAAATTTTAGGAACTTTGGACCAATGCTAGACGTAGGGTTTGATTTTGATTTGTTTGAATGGATAATGAACTTGTAAACCCTAAGACATTAGATGTTATCTTATGATGAATTTGTTCAAAAGGGTGATAATTTAACTAAGTGCGCGAGGAAGGATTCATCCACACATACCTAACTAAACATATGATTTTGATTTGGTTTAAGGATGTACTGAATTCTAGATAATGATGTTTCCAAATCTCTAAAGTTGTTTGTGAGATGGGATGATAAATATTTTGGAATGGATGAAGTGTTTGATTTGATCCTAAATGGACCTAAGAAGGACTTGTTTACTAGACCAAGATATTGGAGAACATGCTTTTCTCTAAGAGTACTTCAAATAAAAAGACCAATGTTTGCATGGGAAACCATGACCAAAAGATAACAAGCATATGTGTGGGGTTCAATCAATTTAATCTTGGTTAATGAATTGCTTTTTACCACATCAACACTTCTTGCTTAGTTTTCAAACTAAATGTCCAATGTCCCAATTTTCTTTCATCCCACAAAGTGTATTATGTGGAACTCAAGGAAATCAAGGAAAACAAATTCCTTTGTTGAATTTAGTAGGAGAAAATTGAGATGAAATCCAAATGCTTAGAATCCTCTAAGGATATGAATCCCAAGGGAAAGAAATAGCATGTGAATTAATTTAAGGATATTTTCTTCTCCTAAAGGGTTTGAAATTTGATGCTCATGTTGAGTGTTTGTTTTTCCAATGTTTTCAATCAAGCAATTTGTTTTGATTTCAAGAACAAGTACAACCCTATGGATATTTGAAACAATATTTTTTGAGTCCCCACTTGGACAAGTCCAGCTATCCTTACTTTTAGCAGTTGGTTAGATGCTTGACCTCATTGGATCACCTCCATCACTCAACACTTCCTTTAGGGCAGCCAAGCATCAATACCAATGCATCTCCCATGGCATATTTTCCATTTCTACTCAAAGTCGTAAAAGTGTGGGGTGGCTTCAAACCAAATACTCTTGCACAAACAAATAGACAGAGATTTTGGCCTTTCCAAACAAGGGTTTTAATTCAGACTTTCCTTTCATGGAGATTGACCCATGTGGTGAGAGACCATTGCTTCCCTTCTCGTTAGGACCAACCGTGTGATACTGGCCTTTGTTCCAATACCCACTTTTATATCCCAACTGGAAATACACTTGGCTTTAGTGTATTACCAGTTGGGTCATTCCCTTGGGTGAGTACTTTTTCCCACAAGGAAGTCCTTCTAAGATAAACAAAATCAAGCAAACATATTCATAGTTCAATCAAACTTTGTTTAGAAACAAAGGGAGAACATTCAAGTAACATGTTCCACTCACACTCACAAGATGTTTTGTTCAATTTTAATCCCAAAATGAAATGTAGAGGTAATTACTTTACCTAACTTAAGATCACCAAAAGGCCTTTTGATTCTCAAGACCACCATGAGGTGGGAGAGAAGCACATACATCCTTTTGATGGTATTACTTTGAGTAAGCAATTACAAAACAAAGAAACACTTGTTCATTTTAAGTCCAAAAAGCAATGATTTTGATTCAATTTAAAGCACCAAATCAAATGTGGAATTTTCCTTGTTCAATTATTAGCCTCAAACAAAATCTAGTGAGTTTTTCCTAGGATTCATTTTAAGCCCTTTGTAGCAAAGACTGAAATGTTCTTTTTAGAGCCCCAAAAAGATGTGAGTTGATTTAAAATAGAAAATTAAAGCATGAAATGGAAGCTCTTTAAAGAATTTAAAAACACTTTGTCAACTTCAAGTTTCAATGCTTGATTTTCCAGCTCGATTTAGCTTGTGAGTTATCCACCTTGATGAGAAATACCTATGAAAATAACAAACAATGGTAAAAATCAGATTTGAAGGAACCCCATATGATCAAAGATAGCAAAATAAGCATGATAGTAACTAGTTGGAAGCTTGTGAAAATAGAAATAAAGGCTTTAAATGATAATTTAATGCATTGGTTGGTATTATTAAAATTCCCCTCAATAATGATATCATGCCAGCAAAGGATTTTTGCAATCTTGAGGTTTTTTTATGAGCAAAACAAAACAAAACACAAACTTTAGTTTCCTATTTAATTCGCCAATCAATATTCAATGCATAAGGTACAATGAATAAAGTGTAGTCTCCAACACATTAACTATTTATTTGTTGATTTAGTAATCCGCCAACCACCAGTCTATGAATAGAAAGAAAGATTCTATACAAATACATTGTTGCTAAATAACAAAAAAAAAAAATCTCCCCATAAAGATGTCGTTCTAAGAAGACTTCCACATAAAGAGGTCTAAATCTTGCTTAGTTAAAAGATCAATAAAATAGATACGACCACTCCAACACCATACAAATTTGATGGATGATTACATGATTAGTTGTAAACAATAGAAAATAAAGTCAAATAAAGTCTTCAATGTGATTTTATGAAAAAGTAAATATAGAAGATCTCAAAAAAATATAATTAGATTCCAATAGCCAACTATGTTTTGATTAACATTTAAAACATCACATCAACATTAGTGTACCCTTAAAATAGAAACCATCTCATCCCTAAATCCTGCCAAAACATTTGACAAAAAGAAGAAATATCAGTTCTTAGTATCAAGCATTTGCCTGAGAAATCGCGCCCTCCAAGCTATATTCAATAGTCAGTATTAAATATTCAAATAAAGACAGCCTTGACTTTCCAAAAGAACAAAAATCTTAATCAATATAAAGTTAGCTCAAAAAAACTTCTACCCACACATAAGATTATACATTCTACTGGTAGTTCTTTGTTATTATACAAGTGTGAATTAACGTGCTACTTACCTCTTTTTTTTTTTTTTGACATATCTCAAAAATTACATCGCGCCAGTAAGAATAAAGTTTGAAGTTTATTTATGGCAGAAAAGACAATGCACTGATAATATATTTCAAACCTTGTTTGACTTTGTAAAGTCAGTCACAAGTTGCCAATGTATTCTACCATTTAACTTTTGAAGGTGCAGTTGATCTAAAAGCTATGAAGAGATACACACTTTGTAGAAAACTCAAGAGAGATATACAAACCTCTTGAGAGTATAACCATTTCTGATCTATAGATACCAATACTCTCTAGTGAATATAAACTGTGATAATATAATACAAAATTTTTTCTATCGTTAAAGGAGGTCATTTCCTTATGATGCCCGCCTCAGGATTCTCCTCAAATTATCTCATGTTTATCCAACACATAATCTGTCGGCACCAAAATTGGGGTGTTGATCAAGTATAAGAAGAAAAAGGGTGATAGGTTTTGTCTTTTAGATGATGCAGTCACAACTACCCTAGTAAACATATATGCGAAGTGTGGATGTGTAGACCAGGCACATGAATTGCTTGACCAAATACCTCAAGAAGATGTGGTCTCTTGGAATTCCAAAACTGGTTGGGTATGCATAGATCAGATTTGTTGGAAGGGTTGAAGAAACTTTCAAGAAAATTCAAATGGTCAGTGTAATGACCAAATTTCAAGTGAATGCATTTGACAAGGACAAAGCCAAGTTATTAGACCTTTGACCAACACCTTACTATGTCATTTTTTTTATTTCAAACATTCAACATAAATGATTTTCCATACGATGATGCTCAAATGCAAAATGAGATGATGAGAGACACAAAATACTTTGAGAGTTTATAAATTGCTATGCTAAGAATTATAAGTCAAATATCATCTTTGTAAAGGCTGGAAAGCACCATGATAGTATGTAACAAAAGAGCACGATAAAAGGTTCATCATGCCTTCCTTCAAGGACAAATCATAATTTTTTTCCTTTGATAAGAATCCATGTGGTTACTTTTTAATGGCTAGAGCTAAAGCTACAAAATTTTACTTGACTATGCTAGATGCAATAGGGTATCCACGGTATTAAATGCATTGGAAAAAGATCAAGCGAATGTCATAAATACCAGTGTATGATAGACAAAAGATAAGAGTACTTATAGTCATGAGTCTATAGAAGACATAATGGAAAAGGATAATACATCAAGAAATTTTCAAATTCTATGTAGTTCATGAAAAATACTAAGAACTGAGTCTATGAGAGACATGCAATGGTTTATTCAGCTTTCAAGGATGATCTTTTGATCACATCTTACTGGAGGAAAATATGCCAAGCAGTGGTTGCAAAGAATAGTATGGATGAAACTATTGAGTATGAGCTAGAGTGAATGAAAACAAGGGGAGTGTCATCCAAGATGCACAAAAGGTTTACAAAAATGCAAGCCAACCTACCCACCATTACAACCATAAATAGAGAGATCATCAGAATAAAAATATGAAGTGAATCAAGCTCTATCGTGTGTGAAGATCACGAGTCAATGATTTTCCTGCAATAAATAAATATGTTAGATGACATTGATTGCGTATAGCCGATTGCGATCTTCCAAACATAATTATCTTGAGGTCACCATAAATTGAATACCCTAACAGTCACTTAAACACATCATAAATAATATGTAGAAAAGTATTTTGAAATGGGGAAGCATTTATGGAATGGCGAGCTGAAATTAAGAGAGTATCATTATTTCTTGATAATCAAGTTTATAATCAGACTAAGTTAAATTAGCCTTTGCAGAATCTAATTAAAGAACTTAGCAAGTCAGTAATCCATTACAAATGCAATTTTAATAGTAAATTATCCAAACTAACCGAAAGATGCACATTTCATGAGATTGTGTAACTTGATTCCTATATGTTTTGAGTATATTTGTGCCAAAATTTTGAGAGTTTCTCATTTTTTTGTATCAATTTCACAATTATCTACTCACAATTTTATGAAAAAGTGAAAGCATCCAATTTATTGCACCAGGAGTAATAAGAGTGCAGCTAATAAAGATTGTATACATCAAACATAAGAGTGTATCTAATCTTTGACGTTTACCAGCACACTACTTTTATTTTCTCTATGGATGAAAGTTTTCAAACAAGATTGAAAATATTAGTAAACTATTAGATGGTTTACAAACAAGACTCAAAAACATATGCATCCATGAATGAAAGTCTTAGATTTATTGTATCCCTCCTTCTAGTGCCATTATGTGGATGTGAAAATCTGAAAAATGGTTAAAAATTTGACACACACATCATTAGCATGGTTAGTGTTTTAAAATAAAAAAAACCTCCAGCATCCCTATGAAATAATACATCATGCTTCAAAATGCAATCAAATAGCAAGCTAACTAAAGCATATGAAGAAAAAATGAAGTATACCTATTCCTTAGTGGATTGGTGCCACTTTGATATGAAAAGTGCCCCTTTCCCAACCCTTTACAAGCCAATGGTGAAGATTCAATGCTATGACAATGGACAAAATTAGCTCTCAATGTGAAGAGAGTAACTTTGCATGAATTTTGGATGATTGAATGAAGGATAGCTTCTTCATTTATAAAAGATTTTGATGAGAGAAGAGGCAAAAGGGATGAATGTGGGACTAACTTCAACCAATGGAAAGGTGCCACTTGTCAAGAGATGGATGGATGAAGGATGTGCAAGTTGTGATGAATGTGCCAATAAATGACATTAGGTGGCCTTTCAAATTTGAAATTTGGCTTGTTGGAGGGAGAAGAAAGGGCCTTAAATGCCAAGTGGGGGACATGTAAGAGGGGAGTTAATGCTATGTTGGGAAAATTCATTTGAAAGGGAGATTTGAAATGGAGGAATATTCCATCTTTATGCCATGTTGATGGAAATTAGAAGATTTAATAAGGGTATGTGCAGGATCATGATGGGTATGTAGCTGACGATTTTTTTTACCCAAAATTAATGAAATGAAAAGGGTTTTTAAAAGAGATTCTCATATTTCCACCAATATAAATTATGATTTACTTTGAATTAAACAAGTAATTATTATTCATTTTCTATTTGAATTACGACTAAAGTCCTAATTGATAGGTTGATTGAAAACATCTATAGCTTTCAAACGGTATAACATTTTTTGAATCCAAAACATGTCACATTCTATGCTTGACATACTATAGGATTAAAAAAAGAAAAATTGAATTTCATGAAGTTTTGACCAAGTTAAGGTGGTCAGACATACGAGGTTTTTATATTTTTTAAAGTTGTAATAAAAAATTCATAATTAAATATTTACTTGGGAAAAATTAAAAAAAAATATGCATCACATTAGGACATGAGTCCTCTAGTTATATCTAAAATATTATAAAAATATATTATCATTTTATTGTGATTAGGGTGGGACAAACACCTACTTATTTTTTCCTTGAAATTTAAGTACTACTTCATTGAAATTTTAAATTTAACCAAATGGATTTTTTTTTAAACAAACCTAGTAGTTTAGAAACTACATTCAATTTTCTATAGATTATTTTGTTACATATTTTTGAAATAATATAAATAACTTATTCAAATTTTTACGTCAAGTTACCTAACTCTAACTGTTTTGATTTTTTTACCACTTAAGGGCCTATTTTTTCCATGATGATCATGCACATACCCATAAATCAGTTAAATGATTTATTTGTGCAAGTGGGAAAAGCTAGAGGATCTGACATGAGTTAATATTAGACTTAATCAGGATTTGATTAACTTAAGTGAAGATTAGGTGATTTGACTTTTTGACTTAGATTTACAGATTAAAATAAATCAAAAGGAGATGGAAAATGATTTAGACTTAGTTAAATAAATATTTCAATTTATTTAACTAGAGGGGATGAAGTTAGTGTTAAAGATGAGTTTATTTAATTTAAATGGAGGACTTTAGAGCTTAATCAAATAAACTTGATTTATTTGATGAATGGATGAATATGAATTAGTTAAATGCATGATGCTAATTTTGCATGTCTACAACAACACTTCATAACACCTTCACAATACATCATAATTTGAATGTTTAGGATCTAATGTAAATGCAAAAGTTACATCAACATTAAATCAAAGCAATATAAGAAAAACATCACAAGAGAAAGACCTAAATAACTATGAAAATGTCAGTGATCCATTTTTCTATGGTACAAGAGACAAAAACTATGTTGGGATATTCTTTTTCTAAAATGACAAAAGGTACTCAATGACCATATTTGAATATCAACACTATTAAATGTCAACCAAAACACAAACTCTCAATCAAACATCCTAAATTTCTTGATATGACCTTATTCCCATCATGGTTGTATGTTGATAGTGATGAAACTCTAAAACAAATGTTAGGAGTTTATGATAACACATCCTCTACTACTCACATGAAATGGGCTACTTGTGCTATGATTATTACCAAGAAAAATGATAGTGATATCACTAAAGAACCATATGATCCTGAAGTTCCTAAGTCTAATGCACTCCCTTTAGGAGATACAATTGATGTGCCAATGGACATAGATGATAAAGACAAAGTTATTAAAATTGGGAAGTGCCTTCATGATGAAGAACAAGAGGACACTACAAATTTACTTCATGATTTTCCTAAAATTTTTGCTTTGAAATACTCTGATATTCTAGGAATTGACTTAAAAATTGTGACACAAAACATCATTCTCATTGAAAATGCTAAACCGATTCTCCAAAAGATATGAAAAATGAACCCTAACATAGCCTTGCATGTTAAAGTAGAGCTTGAAAAAATCCTTGATGTGGGCTTCATTCACCCTATTGATTATTCTCCTTGGATCTCAAACATTGTAGAAGTTCCTAAACTAGATAATCATATTAGGGTATGCACGAGTTTTCATTATTTGAATAAAGCCTCTTTAAAAGATGACTTTTTGCTTCCTAATATTGGCATGATCATGGATTCAACTACCAGACATTATTTTTTTTCATTCATGTATGGATTTTCTGGTTATAATCAAATCCTTATCAACCCTCAAGATCAATGTAAAACTATATTTACAACTATTTGGGGAACGTTTTGCTAGGTTGTGATTCCCTTTGGTTTAAAGAATGTCGGCGCAACTTATCAATGAGAAATGACCCTGATATTTCATGATTACATCCATAAAATCTTGGAAGATTATGTTGATGATATCCTTGCTAAATACTTAACAAGACAAGACAATATAAATGTTCTTTGAAAAATCTTTGAATGAATACATAAATATAACATGCGATTAAATCCAAAAAAGTGTCTTTAGCATAGATAGTGGGAAAATTTTGTGGTTTGTCATATCTCACCGAGGCATTAAGGTGGACACAAAGAAAATTGATGTCATTATTACGTGCCACCTCCTAAATAAAATTCTCAAATGTGCATGTTACAAGGCCGAGGTATGTGTAGGATCATGATGGGCCAAAAGGTGGCAATATGATGGGTATGTGGTTGATGACTATTTTTTTACCCAAAATTGATGAAACGAAAAGGGTTTTTAAAGGAGATTCTCAGCTTTCCACCAATATAAATTATGCTTTACTTTGAATTTAATAAGTAATTATTATTTATTTTCTATTCAAATTACGACTAAAGTCCTGATTGATAGGCTGATTGAAAAAAATCTATAGCTTTCAAATGGTATCACATTTTTTGAATCCAAAACATGCGTCACATTCTATACTTCATATACTATAGGATTAAAAAAATAAAAATTTAGTTTAATAAAGTTTTGACCAAGTTAAGATGGTCAGACATACGAGTTTTTATATTTTTTTAAAAAGTTGTGATAAAAAATTCATAATTAATTATCTACTTCAAAAAAAATTACAAAAAAATATGCATCACATCAGGGCATGAACCCTTTATTTATATCTAAAATCTTATAAAAAAATATTATCATTTTATTGTGATTAGGGTGGTCAGATAGACACCTACTTATTTTTTCCCTGAAATTTAAGTACCACTACATTGAAATTTCAAAATTTCACTAAATAGATTTTCTCTTTTTTTAAAAGAACCTAGTAGTTTATAAACTACATTCAGTTTCCTATAGATTCTATTCTTACATATTTTTGAAATAATATAGTTAACTATTTCAAATTTTTACGTCAAGTTGTCTAACTCTGATTTTTTTGAATTTTTTGCCACTTAAGGGCCTATTTTTTCCATGATGATCCTGCACATACCCGTTGAATTCAAGCTATCCATCATTTCCTATCATCTTTAGCCAATCACACATTACCCTTCATCATCTCCTAAAAAAGAATGTACACTTTGTTTGGAACGAGGATTGTAAATAAGCTTTTGAGAGTTTAAAGGAATACCTTGAAACTCCACCTATTTTACAACCCTCAGTGCCAAACAAACCATTTATCTTGTACATAGCCACATTAGCCCATGCTCTTACAAAATTTTTGGCTCAACAAGATGATGAGGGAAAAGAACATCATATTTATTACATTAGTCGAACTTTAACTGATTATGAAACTCAATACTCACCAATTGAAAAACAATGTTTAGACCTTTTATTTGCTACTAGTAAATTGCGACATTATTTACTAAATGTTGAAATACAAGTCATAACAAAATTTGATCACCTTAAGCATCTTTTTAATAAAACTGACCTGTTTGGATGGTTAAATAAGTGGGTGATGTTGTTAACTAAGTTTGACCTTAAGTTTGTTTCACCAAAAGAAATCAAAGGACAAGCCTTAACCGATCACTCAATCGATGCTCCTTCTCCTCCCGCTTTACCTAATAATGGCTCCTTTCTTGATGATAGTGTCTTGACCATGGATATTAAAACATGAGAATTGTATTTCAATGGATCTAAGTGTAGAAGAGGTTCTAGTGCTAGAGTGGTATTAATTTTTCCCGATGGCAAGCCTATTCCCTTGTATTGTCACTTAAATTTCCTATGCACAAATAACACAACTGAGTATGAGGCATTAATCATAGGATTGTGAACTACTTTAACCATGGGTGCTAAAGATATCAAGATCTTTGGTGATTCACAATTAGTAATCAAACAAATCAATGGGACATATCATGCTAAACATGAAAAATTATTAAAATACAAGGACCACCCAATGAAGCTATTAGATAAGTTTGAATCATTAGCCATTGATAACATCCCACGAAAAGACAATCACCATGCAGATGCGATGGTGATTGTCACCCTTCTTATAACCCCTCACAATCCTTTAATAGACTTCACCTTTGTTGTTCACCCAATCATGAAACCTTTTATTGATACTCACTTTAAAGAAATTTTAACTACAACTCAAAAAACCTCGCGAGAATGGTATGATAGAATATACAATTATTTAAAAGATGGTACCATTCCCGAGCCCACAATGACAAACACTCAAAATAATTTACGCAAACTAGTAGCCACATACATCATCCTCGTTGATGTGTTGTATAGAAGATCCTTCAATGATCTCTTACTAAGTTGTCTTAAGGACTCTAAAATTCCTATAGCCCTTGAGCAAGCTCATGCTGGTGCATGTGGAGGTCATTTTGGAGGACGGTAATTAGTGCAAAAACTTATCCATATAGGATATTATTGGATTCATATGGAGAAATGATTCTTTTCTTACAATAAAAAATGTCACAAATGTCAAGAACATAGCAATTTGATCCATGCCCATATTCCCATTTGGTCGTTTTTAGTATGGGGATTAGATTTCATTGGAAAAATTTCACCACCCTCTTTTGTCAAGCATACATTTATAATAATTGCAACTGACTACTTCACAAAATGGGTGGAAGTTATTCCTCTTCGATCTACAAACACTAAAGTAATTTGTTGTTTCATATTGGAACACATAATTGCTTGCTTTGGACTTCTGTCCACAATTGTTTCGGACAATGGAACCCCATTTAAGAATAATGAAGTAAGGAAATTTCTTGAAACATTCAACATCCAACATCAATTTTCTACACCATACTATTTGCAATCCAATGGACAAGCTGAAAGCACTAATAAGATTATTGAACAAATCCTAAGGAAAACTATTAAAAAACATCATAAGGATTGGCATATGAAATTACATTATGCGCTTTGGGCTTATTGAACAAGTGTTAGATTATCCACGGGAACCACATCCTATAACCTTATTTATGGTATTGATGCCATCATGCCCTTGGAGTTAGAAATTCCTATGCTGTGAATTGCTCTTCAAAACCTTATTGACAATGCCACTTATAAAGACCAATGATTGCACCAACTTGAGATTCTCGATGAAAAGTGCATTAACACTCTTGAACATCTCCAAGCTTACATTAAACAATTACAATGCAAACACAACACTCATGTCATTCCTAATTATGTTTACTAATTATGTATTATTTCTACTTTGTAAACTTAATTTCCTCATTCCTAATTATGTCATTCCTAATCATGAGGGTGATTTCCTATTGAAGGGGCACACCTTCAATGGTGTCTGCACCTTCCCAAGCTATAACATGACTTGGCCATAATAGAATGGACATACAACATAGTCATGTCACCCAACTAGAAATATTTTCATTTGCATTCTCCTCAGATATCCTATGAGATCTAGCCACTATAGGGTGATTACGTAAGGTTTCCATAGGATCTTGTCCTCCTCCATCTAGTCAAATCTCACTCTCCACAAATGTAACTCATATTTCTTTCAAAACTAGCCAACTTCTATTCCTAAGGATTTGCCACTCTGGGAGGCATCCTACAGGATAGTTGAATGTCATGGATATCCTATGACTATAGAACATGAGAACCCAATAGGTCTGGTGCATGTAATATGCTTGAGGCACCACACCTACAAAAGTGTACAATGCACCATATTGTCTATCCCTTAGAACACAAATTGGCCAAGATCATAATAAAGATGTGCTAGGATGCAACATCTCTAAGCATAGATTGTCCTATGCTCTATCATCCCACAAATCAAGTGTACCAATCCTCCATCTAGGTGTGTCACTCGTCCATTAAGATTGAGAACAAGAGCCACTGTATGCATCATAATCTGTCTCACAATGGGCGCTTGTGAATATAGAAGCATAGGAATCTCGATTCGTGTTCTCATGCACTCATCATGAATAGGTCCACCTAAGCAATACTGCATGCCCGTCTTCTTCTACTAGAATGATCTATCTCCTTATAAATATACCCTCTCCCCGAATAGGAACTCAGAGAATATGGTGTACATCCTCTAGAGTGATGGTCATCTCCTTGGTCAGAAGGCGAAATGTACATGTGTTGGCATCCCAATGCTCGTATAGGGCCATTACCATGGCATCATGGTATCTCATAGGTGGCATCAGATATTCCCAATAAATTCCTAATACCTACAGATGTTATATCTCTACTACTAATAGTGTTGGGGCTAAATCTCTAAGAAATCTAATTTGTCTCCCTCCTAGCCGCTATCGTGACCAGGCGAGAATCTATCAAATGCACAACAATATGATCTAAAAAATCATCTAATATCTTCAATTTTTACATTATTCATCATTCAAGTGTACTAAATTTTATCTAGTGTTCTTTTCTAAATGCCCTAGATGATTTAGAACCCTTTTGGGACACTTTGCAAAGAAAAGAGACAGTTTGTGAAGAAATGGGACACTTTGCAAACAAAAGGGACACTTTGCAAACAAATGGGGCACTTTGCGACAAAAGGGGACACTTTGCAAAAAAAAATTCCAGGATCCTAAATTAACCTATTAATACATTAAAAAATCATAAAATCATTACAAAATCACTAAGAAAAAGTTTCAAAATCAACTCACCTCATAGTACAGCTTGTCGCACACCACCTATTCTCAAATCTCATCTAGTTGTGAAGGTGTGTAATCCAATCTACTTGAAATCTTCTCATCTCACTTGTCACTCTCATGCTACATGAAGGTAAAATACAATAGTAAGTGACAAATTACTCTCCTTCACCTCTTTTCACCTATTTTCATTACTTTTACTCATGCAATAAAATAGGGTTATTTTCTTTTAATAGTTCAATAGAGTACCTTTTCTTCAAAACAACATAACAAGAGCTAGGGAACTATGCTTTCAACACCATTTGATGTGTTGAAATCATGATTTTGCACCAAAAATCATCAATCATCTATGATTACATTACATGGTACTTGGAAATTCCCTAGAGTATGATGTTCTTTATTCAATGTGGCTAGACTGCTATCTTGATTCCACCTATGTAAAGCAAGTGAAATCAATGGGGGCATACATCTACCATTGAAAGGGATTCCTAGGAGTCAGATAAAAGGATTTTTGGACAATTAATGAACTTGTGTTGTAGGATGTGGTTCCTAATGTTGTGGTTTTGCAGATAACTACACTAGGGCCTTTGTTCTCCCAATTTTTTTGAATAAGTATCCTTTTGTGCAATAAAGTGTAATATTTGGAGTCCTTTAGCTTACGTATACATGTAGAGTCATATGGGTGCTAAATGTTGGAAATATGTGCCTCAAGCAATATAGGCTGAAACCTCCATTAGAGCTAAGTTAGTTCGAAAAAGGTCAGTTTGAAAAAGGTTGATACTCTAGAGAATGTTGCAATTTCATTGACGAAGCCAGTGAGCAAAAAAAAGTTTAGATGGTGTGCCAGTTCAATGGGCCTTATTGCCCATGATTTTTAGTAAATTATGTTGTGCTCTAGAGGTGCCTGTATGATCTTCGTTAAGTGGGAGATTGTTGGAAATATGTGCCTCAAACAATACAGGCTAAAACCTCCATTAGAGCTAAGTCAGTGTGACATCTTCATTGTCTGGCCGACTAGCAGCTTGATTCATTCTGGTTTGTACAGGTCGCTGTGACCTTGCAGATGTCTTGCCAAATGTTGTCACTATGGAGCTATCGCTATGACAAGGAGTGTTCGGTACGGCCCCTTAGCGCTCAAAAGACCTCTGGCCAACAGGCCATTCAATCGATTATCAGGGAGACTCATGGTGACTATGGGCTTCGGGGTAGCTTATAGCGGCTCGGTGAGAAGTCCCAACGAACAATGAATGTCTTTTCGATAGGAATATATTTGATGTCTTCGCCATAACATAAGGGTCCCAGTGTGATGCCTTAGTGATAGATGAAAGTCATGACGATGGGGACACACTCGGGAGTCATGAATGTAACACTAAGGTTTCATTATGAAGTTTGGGCAATATGCAAATGTCTCATCGACGGAGGCTCAAGGGTTGGCTATCGGGGTAACTCACAGATCCCAAGAAGATGTCTCAGCGAACGTTGAAAGTCTCACTGATAGAAACTCCTTTTCAGATCTTTAGTATAAATGTTGATGATAGATGAAGCTTTCAGGGCAAGTCCTAGAGCTCGGTGAGAAGCCTTAGTGAGAGTTACATGTCTCGCCGATAGCGCTCTATGTTGGAGCCTTCGGGGTAACATATGGAGATCGGTATGATCTCTCAGCGAAGGGTGTATGTCTTGGTGATGGTTGATAGCTTCAGGGTGACAATAGAGATCTTGGAGAAACCTCTTTGCGATAATGTTAAGTCTTACCGACTGGTGTTTGGAGCTTGGTGTAACAAATGACTTCGGTATAACCTTTGGTCACTCGCTATGATATCCTGGTGAAAGTGATAGGTCTAGGCAACTGCTTGGTGTTTTGGCATAACATTGAAAGCTTGATAGAACATCTTGGTGACTATAGTAAGTCTTGGAAATAATGATATGAAGGTTATGTGGCATCGGCGAGACACTGTTGGTGTCTCACCAAGATGCCAACACAGTGCGAGTTCTGTTGACAGTTTGACTGTCCTATGTGGAGTCTCGTGGACCAATAGGAGGACTCAAATTTGAACAGTTGGAAGGTAGTTCATTTTGAAAGTTCTATGAGGAAGCTCAACAGACATGGAACAACAGGGATATACTCTATGATTACAGTTGGTGGTTGGTTGGTTCAAAAGATTGTTGTTGATCGGTGAATGTATTCTAATCTGTAAAGGCTGTAACTTGAGAGTTTCTATTTGAAGAATCTTCATTGTGAATGCTGCTGTATAATGACACCAAAAAGATAAGTCTAGAATTTGTATGTAATCTTCATTACTGTAATACAAACTGATTTCTCTTGGTGTGGTGGGTTTTTCTCCCATAAGGGTTTTCCCATGTATATTTGGTGTTCATGTGTGATTGTCAAATACTCTATTTCTGATATCTATTTCTTAGTGCATCTTAATTGGACTGTAGTTGTAAATTTTGAAGTGCATCTACATTCTTTCCTGAGGTATTGACGTTAAGAGAATTGTTTCTACATCTAATTTTCCTTACAAGTGGTATCAAAGCCTGGCCAGTTGTGTTATCCTTGTGGGTACATTGGGTTTTTTGAGTTAGTTCTATTCAATGGGAGTCTTGTAGAAATTTTTTATTTCTGATTATAGGTTGAGATGGCTAGTACATCTAGAAATTTTGAAATAGAGAAGTTCAATGGCAGTAACTTTGAGTTGTGGAAACTCAAGATGGAGGAGCTTTTAGTGGATCGTGATCTTTGGATTGCTGTGGCTGGAGTGAAACCTACATGCATGAAGCAAGAAGATTGGGATCTTACAGATAGGAAATCTAATGGGTTGATAAGGCTCTGTTTGGTAGACTTAGTGCTTCTGAATGTG
Organism: Sequoia sempervirens; assembly: GCA_007258455.2. NCBI lineage: Eukaryota > Viridiplantae > Streptophyta > Pinopsida > Cupressales > Cupressaceae > Sequoia > Sequoia sempervirens. The sequence continues at coordinate 223,758,480 of VDFB02000003.1, read as the reverse complement.
CATGAAGAGAAGACTGCATCTTCCTTGTGGAAGATACCGGTGTCTATTTATCAAAGGAAGTCCTCGGTGAATAAACTATTCTTGAGGAAGAAACTATACTCTTTGAGAATGCAAGAAGGAGGGTCTGTAACTGATCATTTGAACACATTTAACATTATTCTTGCTCAATTGACATTTTTTGGTGTGAAGACTGAAGAAGAGGATCATTGTATTCTTCTATTGTGTTCTTTGCCAGACTCATGGGATCATCAAGTGATGGCAATTGGGAGTACAACATCCAGTTTCAAGATGGAAGATGTTGTTGCATCTTTTCTATCAAAAGAGATGAGAAGGAAATCTTTTGAGATGGTGAAGGAAGCTCTTGCTATTAGAGGAAGACCAAAGGAGAAAGGCAAGAAGAATAACAAGAAGTCTAAATCGAAATCAGAAGGGAGATCAAAGTCTCATGGTAAGAAGTCCAAGGTGAAGTGCTGGAACTGTGGGAAACCTGGTCATGTCCGAAGGGATTGTAAAGAGGAGAAAAAGAAGAAGGCCTCTTCCAATAATGGTTTTTCTCATAGTGATGGTGACGCCTTCATTGTAGCCTTGGCTACTTATTCATCAGATGATGTCTGACTGATTGATTTTGGAGCATCTTTCCACATGACACCTCACAGAGAATGGTTCACAAAGTATGAAGAATACAATGGTGGAAAGGTGTACTTGGTGAGTGATTCAACTTTGGAGATTGTTGGCCATGGAAGAGTCAGGATACAATTCCCAGATGGCAGAGTAAAGGGAATCAATAATGTTATGCACATACCAAGTCTGGATCAAAATCTATTGTCTGTAAGTATTCTAAATGATATTCGTGTACAAGTTACGTTCTCTGGAAATGGCTACAAGATGACTATAGGTTCAATGGTGCGAGCTAGAGGTGCTCGAATTGGTACCCTGTACAAGCTAGATGCATAGGCTGTTCAATGTAACAGTGTCTCTTGAAAGTCACTGAAAGGTGCTCATGGAGTTAAAGAGGGAAATATCCCTAATTATGTAAACTCTATGGAAGTAAAGCTTCCTGCAGAGAAGACTATGCTTTGGCATCATAGGTTAGGCCACATAGGAGAAAAAGGTTTAAAAACCTTGAAGAATAAAAACCTGGTTGAGGGGCTTGAAGATTGTAATCTTGAATTTGAATTTTGTAAACACTGTATATATGGAAAGCAGCACCGTGTTTCATTTTATTCTAGTCCTCATAAATCTTTTGGTTTGCTAGATTATATTCATTCGAATGTGTTTGGTCTAGTAGATGTTCCTTCTTTGTCTAAATCAAGATACTATGTGTCATTCATTGATGATTATTCAAGAAGAGAATTTGTTTATTTTTTGAAAATTAAATCAGAAGTGTTCAGTCAATTAAAGGAATTTAAGAACCTTGTTGAAAATTAGACTGGTAGAAAAATAAAATGCTTAAGGACTGATAATGGCAGTGAATTTTGTTCTGATGAATTTGAAAGATACTGTAAAGACCATGGAATTAAAAGACACAAGACTACACCTTATACTCCATAGCAGAATGAAGTTGCAGAAAGGTTCAATAGGATAGTGATGGAGAGAGCACAAAGTATGCTCAGTAGTGTTGGCTTGGAGGAGAAATTCTAGGCTGAGGCTATGTCTACTGCATGTTATCTAATTAATCATTCTCCAAATTCTGCTCTTGTTGAGAAAACACCTTTGGAAGCGTGGTATAGTAAGAAGCCCTCTCTTAGACATGTTTATGTTTTTGGCTATGAGGCATATGCTCATGTGTTGGATGTGAAAAGATCTAAATTGGAGAAAAAAGGCTGTTAAATGTATTTTTATTGGCTATAGCACTGTCATAAAAGGATTCAAGCTTTGGAATCCTGATACAGAGAAGGTTTTATATAGTAGAAGTGTAATCTTTTGTGAGTTGAAACCTTCCACTTTGGATCTGCAGTCAAAGGCAAATCCAGATAACAATAAGGATGTAGCATTAATTCCTCCTACACTAGAGAAAGAGGAATTGAGAATTTAAAATATACTAAAACTAAGGAGAGCTCTAGCAGTTCTGAAAGTTCTGAAGATGAAGAACCTCAACCTCAACAAGTGAGGAGGTCAACCTGAGAAAGAAAACAACTAGATAGGTATGGGTTCTCTTTGATAGATTCTACTTGTGCCTATGCTTTGATTTCTAGTACTAATGAGCCTAGGACTATGAAAGAGGCATTTAAAATGTATGATTCAGATTCTCGATTGGAAGCTATGGAAGAAGAGATGGCATCATTAGATAAGAATGAAACCTGGAGTCTAGTGCCCTTGCCTAAAGGCAGAAAACCTGTGGACTGCAAATGGTTGTTTAAGAAAAAGATTGGTCTAGATGGCAGTGTAGAAAAGTACAAGGCAAGACTGGTTGCAAAGGGTTATTCCCAGGTAGAGGGAATCGATTATGGGGAAATATTTTCTCCTGTAGCAATCCTGACATCTATTAGATTTCTATTGTCACTTGCAGCTGCGTATGACTTAGAGGTCGAATAGATGGATGTGAAGACAACATTTCTTCATGGTGATCTTGAAGAAGAAATCTATATGTCCCAACCTGAGCACTTTGTTGAAAAAGTTAAAGAAAAACTAGTATGAAAATTAAATAAGTCTCTGTATGGGTTAAAGTAGTCACCTAGAATGTGGTACCAAAAATTTGATACATTTGTATTGTCTTTGGGATTTGTGAGATCAAAATCTGATCATTGTGTGTATTATAAATTTGAAAGTGATCAAGTATTAGTTATTGCTCTCTATGTTGATGATATGTTGTTCATATGAAATAGCAACCTAATGATTTCTGATCTTAAGTCTCAGTTGTCTACTAAGTTTGAAATAAAGGATCTTGGTGCAGCAAGGTATATTCTGGGGATGGAGATAACTAGGGATAGGAAGAATAGAAAGATTTGGCTTAGTCAGAGTAAGTATATCAGGACTGTTCTTGAGAGATTTTGTATGAATGATTGCAAGCTGTTAGTTGTTCCAGTCATGCAGGGAATGAAACTATCTATTGAGGACTATCCAAAATATCCTATTGAGATGGAGGACATGACCAGTGTACCCTATACTAGTGTAGTAGGTAGTCTTATGTATGCAATGGTCTGTACAAGGCCAGACATTGCCCATGCAGTGGGAGTCATTAGTCGATTTATGGCTAATCCAGGAAGAATGCATTGGGATGTTGTGAAGAGAGTGTTTAGGTATTTGAAGGGAACTTTAGATTTTTCTTTGTGTTACCATGGGAATTTGGTTGAATCATAGAGGACTCTCAGCATTCGTGGTTATGTTGATTCTGATTGGGCAGGGGACGTTGACAGCAGGAGGTCCACTAGTGGATACATTTTCATGTTGAATGATGGTACAATGAGTTGGATGAGCAAGCAGCAAGCTATAGTCACTTTGTCCACTATGGAGGCTAAATGCATGGCAGCTACTCATGCTTGTAAAGAAGTTGTATGGTTGAAACATTTGTGTTCTAACATTGGTTTTGATGTAGGGAAAATAACTATTTTCTGTTGTAGTCAGAGTGCAATTTGTTTGGAAAAGAACCCTACTTTCCATGCTAGGACAAAACATATTGATGTACAGTGCCACTTTGTACGAGATATGGTGGAGGATGGAAAGGTCAGTTTGAAAAAGGTTGATACTCTGGAGAATGTTGCAAATTCATTGACGAAGCCAGTGAGCACAGACAAGTTCAGATGGTGTGCCAGTTCAATGGGCCTTATTGCCCATGATTTTTAGTAAATTATGTTGTGCTCTAGAGGTGCCTATATGATCTTCGTTAAGTGGGAGATTGTTGGAAATATGTGCCTCAAACAATACAGGCTAAAACCTCCATTAGAGCTAAGTCAGTGTGACATCTTCATTGTCTGGCCGACTAGCAGCTTGATTCATTCTGGATTGTACAGGTCGCTCTGACGTTGCAGATGTCTTGCCAAATGTTGTCACTATGGAGCTATCACTATGACAAGGAGTGTTCGGTATGAACTCTTAGCGCTTGGGAGACCTGTGGCCGACAGACCATTCAATCGGTTATCAGGGAGACTCATGGCGACCACAGGCTTCGGGGTAGCTTATAGCGGCTCAGTGAGAAGCCCCAGTGAATAGTGAATGTCTTGCTGACAGGAATATATGTGATGTCTTTGCCATAACATAAGGGTCCTGGTGTGATGTCTTAGCGATAGATGAAAGTCATGACGACGGGGACACACTTGGGAGTCATCGATGTAACACTAAGGTTTCATTATGAAGTCTAGGCTATATGCAAATGTCTCACTAACGGAGGCTCTAGGGTTGGCTATTAGAGTAACTCAAAGATCCCGGGAAGACGTCTCATTGAACGTTGAAGGTCTCACCAACAAAAACGACATTTGGGATCTTCAGTATAACTCTTGATGACAGATGAAGCTTTTGGGGTAAGTCCTAGAGCTTAGTGAGAAGTCTTAGTGAGAGTTACATGTCTCACTAACATCGCTCTATGTTGGAGCCTTTAGGGTAACATATGGAGCTCGGTATGATCTCTCGGCAAAGGGTGTATGTCTTGGTGATTGTTGATAGCTTCTTGGTGACAATAGAGATCCCAGAGAAACCTCTTGGTGATAATGTTAAGTCCTGTCGACTGGTGTTTGGAGCTCAATGTAACAAATGACTTCGGTATAACCTTTGGTGACTTACTATGATCTCCTGGCGAAAGCGATAGGTTTGGGTGACTGCTTGGTGTTTTGGCATAACATTGAAAGCTCGATAGAACATCTTGGTGACTACGGTAAGTCTTCGCAATAACGATATGAAGGTTATGTGGCATCGGTGAGACACTATTGGTGTCTCACCAAGATGCCAACACAATGGAAATTTTGTTGATAGTTTCACCATCCTATGTGGAGTCTTATGGACCAATAGGAGGAGTCAAATCTGAATAGCTGGAAGGCAGTTTGTTTTGACAGTTCTATGAGGAAGCTCGACGGACATGGAACAATAGGGATATACTCTGTGATTGCAGTTGGTGGTTGGTTGGTTCAATAGATTATTGTTGATCAGTGAATGTATTCTAATATGTAAAGGTTGTAACTTGAGAGTTTATGTTCAAAGAATGTTCATGGTGAATGTTTCTATATAATGACACTAGAAAGATAAGTCTGGAATTTGTATGTAATCTTCATTACTATAATACAAAGTGATTTCTCTTTTTGTGGTGGGTTTTTCTCCTGTAAGGGTTTTCCCACGTATATCTGGTGTTCATGTGTGATTGTCAAATACTCTATTTCTAATATGTATTTCTTAGTGCATCTTAATTGGGTTGTAGTTGTAAATTTTAAAGTGCATTTGCATTCTTTCCTGAGGTATTGACGTTAGGAGAATTGTTTTCGCATCTAATTTTCCTTATACTAAATTGGGGGCTAAATATGGTATAGAAAATTGGACACTCTTGAGAAAAGAGACAATTTCATACTTAATTTGTACCTACTTTTGAGTACTCCTACATTATTCATCCTTCAAAACAACATTTATCAGCCCCTAAAACCCATTATTCTTGATCTAGAGGCATGTTTCACTTAAAAAATCACTTAAATCCTCACAAACAACACTCAATTCACTCATATCCTAAAAAAACACCTTCAAAAACCATTAGTGGGACCTATTCGCCACCTTGGGTGAATGAGTCCCCTCTGGTGGGACCCATTCACCAAGGGTAGAAAATGAGTCCCTATTGTGGGAAATTTTAATTTTGTGTGGGAATTCAATTAATTCAACTTAATTTTTTGATGGATGTCAGCCTTTTTGGTATAAATAATGGGAAAATTAGGTGTTGATGCCTGTAAATACACATTTTAGGTCAATTCTCACATCTCTTAGTTACTTAAATTATAAAGAAATTTTCAAAATTTAAGTTTTAGGAGTCTTCCACAACAAGTTTAATTTGCATTTTCTACAACAAAGTTGAAGCTTTAAGACATAAAACTAGGGTTTTGTAGGTCTTCAAGCTCACTTCTTGATCAAGATTCAACATTGCAAAGAGTTTTTGATGGATGCCTATGGTGAATCATATAGAAATCTAGGTCGAGGAGATGCAACTAGCCATCAAATCATACCTAAAGACTTGTTTTCAAAGTGATTCCATCTTCCATCTTCACTCTATCTTCAGACTTAAGGTTTGCATTACTTTTGCATGTCATTTACATCTATTTGATATGTTGTAGGATTTATAGGGTTGAATTCTTGCATCATTCAAATCACCATTGCACATCTTATTCTAGCACAATAGAATAGGATTTTGACATACTTTAGATTTTCCTAGTCTTTAACACACTCAAGGCTAGGGTTTTATGCAGATTTTTGTCCATTCAACGTTTGATTACCCAACTAGGGTTTTGACCAAGGAAAAGCCCCATTAGACAACCAAAATTTTAAGTTGTTTTGTAAGAATTTTCTTAGATCCCAATTCAGGTTTCTGTCAAGAAGTGTTGTATAGGTGAAAAGGTACAAGTCTGAGATCTGAGTTGTAGAAAATTGAAAGTGGACTGATTCACCACAGATGCTGAATGAGTCCCTCATAAGGTGAATATCAAAGTTAGATGCATATCCAAATACCCAATGAATAGAAACCAGTTTCTAGGTAAAAAACCCTATCTTGGGATTGATTCGCCTAGGGTGGCGAATGAGTCCCAATCAACATAAAAGTCAAATTTACTAGATTTCCAAAGTTCTTTCTCATCTTCACCAGTCTCACAAGTGTACACGTTCTAAATTACAAATTTTTGTTTAGTTTCATTTGTTTTTTTATTCATCTTTCTAAGATTTTTGCAAACCTCACTATGTTTTCAAACATTGCACATTTCATTAGTTTTGTATTCATAATCAATCAATTGAATCACTTATTTGCATTTATATCATTGTATTTAGTCATAATTCCATCATACATTCCTTTATTTGAGTGAACCACCTCAATTTTAGTGTTCTATCTCTCTCCTTTTAGGTGAAAAACCCTAAGAGTACAAGTCCATAGAACACCTCAAAATTGATGGTTCAGGATGAGGTGGAATTATTGTATTCAATTCCGGATACTATTTTTGTAAAGGAAAATGAAGATCTATAGAGACCATTCATGTTAGAGGAACTTAAGAAAGTAGTTTTTTCTTTGCCACCAGAAAAAGCTCCTAGTGCAGATGGCTTTACCGTACTATTTTTCCAAAAATGTTGGGACATTTTTTGTTTTTATCTATTATGGGAAATTGAAGATTTAAGAAGAACAAGGACTTTCGTCAAACAGTTTAATGTAACAAACATAGTTATCATACCCAAAGTGAAAGAACCAAAAACATTTATGAAATATAGACCAATATCCTTATGCAATACAATCTATAAAATCTTTCCTAAGGCAATTTATTTAAGGTTGTAGCCTATTATTCCAAGAATTATTTCTCAAGAGAAGGGGGGTTTGTTCTAGGAAGAGATACATGTGCAAGGGCTATGCTAGCCCATGAGACTCTATATTGAATTTCAATTAATAAATTCCCTTCTATCATCATCAAATTAGATATGATGAAGGCCTATGACAAGGTCAACTAGAATTTTTTGAAAAAAGTATTGCAAAAGTTTGGGTTTAGTGCAAGATGGTGTAGATGGATAATAGCATACCTTTTAGGGGCTAAATTTTCAATCTTTACTTAATGGATCCCCCACAGGTTTCTTTAGTGCATCACAAAGAGTGTGGTAATGGGATTCGCTTTCACCTTTTTTGTTTATAATCATGGCCAAGGCATTGAGAAAATTTATCATCAAAAAACATTCTCAAGGGTTATTGGAAAGGGATGTAAATTGAAAATATGGATTTAGTTGTTACACATTCACTTTTTGCTAATGATGCCAATTTATTTGGGAAAGCAACGCTAGCAGAAGCAAATCATATTAAAGAGGTCTTAAAAAAATATTCATCAATGTTAGGTCAAAGGATAAATTCCTCAAAATCAAAAATTTATATCCTCAACACAAGTGAGGACATTGAAAAGAAGATAGTCAAAATTCTTGGATTTGAAAAAGCAACCTTACCATGTTCATATATAGGGATACCCTTCTTTTTAGGCCCAAATAAAGTAGCATACTAGGTGAAAGTAATAGAAAGACTTAAGTCAAGGATCTTTGTATGGAAGGTCAGATGGTTGTCTCTTGTTGGGATAATTTTATTAGTAAAGGAAGTTTTGTCTTCAATACCTAATTATTTTCTTGAAGTTCTCAAGGCACCAAAAATTTTCATTGTAGAATTTGAGAAAGTGATTAGAAGTTTTATTTGGAAAGGAAACATTGATGAACAGAAGAAGGTGCCTCTAATATCTCTTGAGGCCATGTCATGTGACAAAGATCAAGGAGGAGCAGGTATCTTGAACCTTCAGAAAAGGAATAGAGAATTTTGTGCAAAAATTACATGGAAAATTTTTGTTATCCCAAAGGATAAATGGTGTAGAATCCCACAAGGAAAATATTGGATAGCATGGACCCTTCAAGAATCTTTACTATTGCTAATCCCCCAAAAGGATCAGCTATAGGGAACTTTATGATCTCATGTAGGAAGTTAATTGCTACATACATCTCATGGGAGGTAAATGATGGTCAAAGTGCAAAATTTTGAATGGATTCTTGGAATGGGAACCCTCTGCTTCAAAATAATCTTGATCTAGTTTTGTAGCATAGATTTTTGCACCCACTTGCTTTCTAGCTCTCTTAGGGTTTTTCAACTAGAAGAAGAAAGATGGGCCAAAAATGCTCATGTTACATTCAAAATCAATGCAATATGGATAGAATAATGATGCAATATTCCTAGATATAATGCTTGAATGCAATAAATGAATGAAATTGATTGACTAATGAGTAAAAAATAAAGGAAAATAACTTGTTTGAAAAAACATTATGTAATACAAAATTGCCTAAAAATGAATGGAAACTGCAACAAAAATGAATAAAATTGAAAGTGTTCATCTGAGATATGGATGAGGACTAGAAATGACTTATGAAATGCTACTAATGCTGACATTTTGGCTTGGAGGGACTCATTCATGATTCTGGGTTAATCAGTCTCATTTTTTCCAAACTGTACAGGAACCTGTTTTTGACAAAAGGGTACTCAAAAATACATAAAACTCAAATTTGACCCTGGAGTGGGACTCATTCACCACTCATGGTGAATGAGTCAAATTTTGAATTTCTAGATTTTCAAAGGTAGATTCTGAAGCTTTCAATCTGTACTTTGATGCCCTACAGGTGTCCACTTCTGAAACTCTAATTTACAAGTTTGAAAATGGATTTTTGTTGATATTTTGAATTGATGAATGAGGAGAAGACTTTAGTAATCTTTCAACTTGATCTTCAATGATTTCCAAGCTTCCAAGAGACCTAAATCTACAAACATACAAGATGAGCGAGAGAGAGAGAGAGAGATGTTGAATGTTAGGGCATGGGGGTTTTACTTGGTCAAACCCCTTTTAGGTGATTAAACCAAAATGATGAAAGAAAGGAATGAAACATGAAACAATGGAATGGATTACCTTTCCATGATGATTTTTCTTGAAATTATGCAACATAACATGTATAATATTCCCTTGGATGTCTTAGGAAGTTAAATTGATGACTTGCAATGTAAATGCCCTAGCTTGCTTGACTTGAGATAGAAGATAGATGATGAACGCATGATGTGAATGTGTTAATGGATGAATAAATGTAAAAATGATTTTAGAGAGGTTCTTTTATAGGAAATTCACCTTATTTTCTCATTAATTAGATCCCTAAGGCTGACATGGAGAAAAATTAAACTTAAAACCTAATTTTTCTCGCTCAAAACCACAAAAATGGCTCAATGGGACTCATTTTCCACTAATGGCAAATGAATCCCACCTAGATGGGACTAATTCACCACTAATGGTGAATGGGTCCCATAGAGGGCATTTTTACTAGCTAGAATGCCAAGAAGAAAATTAGGCTTATATGATGACTATGTTGATTATTTGATCAAATTATGCCTCGAGATGCACAATATTGGGTCATAAGGGCCTATTAATGATGATATAAAATTTAATTAGGGGTTGGGATACATAATTCAATGTGAAAGTGTGATTAAATACACTTTACAACACTAAAATGAGGTCCACTCATCCTAGGAAGGCACACGAACCAATGTGAATGTGAAAGACACATTACAACACTAGTTTATCATTAAGTTTATTTTACAATCCTTCTAGATTGATGTAATAATGTTATTAAACACACTTTATAATGTTAAATTAAGGATAAATAGGTTAATTCAGTTTAGAAAAGAATGAAAGTATCTTACAACACTTTGCAACACCTTTACAAGACGTCGTTAAAAATATGTTATTTGATTTGCAAGGGTCCAAGACCTAGTGTGGACACATAAAATGTCTCACAACACTAGATTAAGAACTCATTAAATCAATTTTATCATGAATTAATCTTATGTCAAGCAAAGGGTACTTTTTTCCATGGCACATTTAGCCCCCACTTTAGTGAGAGGATGAACTTGCTTCAAACTCACACTAAAGTAGAAATTCAAGAAAGAATCACATGTAGGTAAAGCCATCAAGATACAAAATCATGCAAAGGAAAGAAAGAGAAAGATGAAAATGAAAAGGTGGATCAAGCTTTGATCGCTTGTCCAACTATTTGTGGTTCAGATCTAGGTTTTTTGTCCAAAAAGGAGATGCATACTCACTCTGGGGCCACAAAATTTTTGGTTGTTTGCAGAGTGAGAAAGCCCAAAATAAGTGGTCTAGTGAGAAATTCATGCTAGTGTGTTAGCTTCCCATTATAAAAATCATACCAAAGTTATGCTCCTAATAACATTGATAAGGAACCACAAGGTAATGCTTTTTATAAATGTTTTTGAATGTCATATAAAAAATTTGTTGAAGGGGATTTTGCTTTGTTCATGTAAGGTCTTCTTCTTATGGAACATTGTTCCTAATGTCTCCAAGAGAGGATATTTTAGGATGTTAAATAATTATCCATGGGATGTCTCATTCACATCAAGCCACTTCAATTGATCATATACTCTTGGAAGGCATCAATCTCAGTGACACCACCAAGGAGGAGACCCGTCACAAGAAAAAGTAAATCATGCCATGAAATTTGCAAAATGATGTTACCTATGCATGCCCACCACTTTAAAGCGGTTTCTAACACCATTATTGTGAGAAATTCCTTTAAATTAGAAGAAGGTATAAGAGCTTATTTGAAAAGCCCCATGCAAGGTCATATGTTTCTGATAAGCTATGTCATGATAAAGGGTAATATGTCACATGCAAATCAATCTTTAGACATGTCGTCCACATCCCAAGCTTGTTCTTACATGTTCATGAAAGGCTAATGATGATTCAAAAGATACGATGACAAGTGACATACAAAGTCAATGCTATCAAACCCCTTTCCCCCACTTAGTATAGGACAAAGGTGAGCCTAAAATGGATGATGGTATGCTGCCCTTGCGATGGATGTAAAACATGGAATCGTGAGTATGTTATGATCCTACAACTATTGCATGAAAAGGAGTAGCAACTAATGTTATTTATGTGGATAAGTAAAGGGTATGTGTAGGATCGTCATGGAAAAAACAGGCCCTTAAGTGGCAAAAAATTCAAAAAAATTAAAGTTAGGCAACTTGACATAAAAATTTGAATAAGTTATCTATATTATTTAAAAAATATGTAAGAATAGAATTTGTAGAAAATTGAATGTAGAAATTTTCTAAACTACTAGGTTTTTCTAAAAAAAAAAAATCTATTTGGTGAAAATTTGAAACTTCAATGCAATAGTACTTAAATTTCAGGGGAAAAATAAGAAGTAGGTGCTTGTCTGACCACCCTAACCACAATAAAATGATAATGTATTTTCATAATATTTTAGATATAAGTAGATAACTCATGTCTAGATGTGATGCATATTTTTTTATAATTTTTTCCAAGTAAATAATTAATAATGAATTTTTATTACAACTTCTAAAAATATAAAACCCGTATGTCTGACCACCTTAACTTGGTCAAAATTTCATGAAATTCAATTTTTATTTTTTAATCCTATAGTATGTGAAGCATGTTTTGGATTCAAAAATGTGATATCATAATTTAAAAGCTATAGATGTCTTTTAATCAGCCTATCAATCATGACTTTAGTCATAATTCAAATAGAAAATGAATAATAATTATTTATTAAATTCAAAGTAAAACATAATTTATATTGGTGGAAAGCTGAGAATCTTCTTTAAAAACCCTTTTCATTTCATCAATTTTGGGTAAAAAAAAAGTTATTAGCCACATACCCTACAAATACCCATCATATCACCACATTTTGGCCCATCATGATCTTGCACATACCCTAAACAAAGTTTTAGCTTGATTGTATATACTTTGTTACATATGTGAGCAAGGTCATTTGAACTTTTTTGGTATGAAACATTATGCTTGGGTGGGTAAAGGATGAGTTGGGGTTGGTGTTGAGTTTGTTGCTTGTGCAATGGTGGGTAAAGGATGAGTTGAGGTTGGTGTTGAGTTTGTTGCTTGTGTGATGGTGGGTAAAGGATGAGTTTGGGTTGGTGTTGATTTTTTTGCTTGTGTCATGGTGGGTAAAGAATTAGAGGATTATTTGAATGGGCCACGAGGTATGCAAGTGCTTCATTGACTGAAGGGGATCTAATAGACACTTGCGCATGCATAACCTCGATGGTCTTGGTTTGATGTATCCCTAGGGAAGATATATTATTTGCTTGCACCATAATAGTCACCCTAGAAGGAGAGTTTTTAGGAGTATGACAATCCAAATGTTCTTGACATTCAAGGATTTGTTCCTCATAATTAAAGGAGCTATCCATGGTTGAATTGTCTTGGTCCATGATGTGTTCCTTCATAAGATTCTCATGATTTTCATTGATTGGATCTTGTAACACCATAATATGATCTTCACTAATAGGAGAGATATTTGGAAAGTGGAAATTGTCCTGTGCCATAACATCTACCCTAGTAGGAGATCTTTGACAAAAGTGACAATCAAGAGGTGCATCACATGTCAAAGCTTCATCACAAATAGGGGAGTCATGAAGGGGAGGACAATTAGGATTATCATGTGTGTCAATGATTGGATATTCTTGTTAAAATATAGCCTTCCAATTGTTAGGAACATTAAGAAGGAGAGAAATAATGTTATAACTCTCAATCATTGGGTTTCTTGAAACCAACATATCCTCTTCACAAATGTGTTGGTCTTGATCATTCATGAAAGTATTGTCACATTTATTGGGGAGGTGTTGGGAGATGAATAGAGACTAGGTAAGGTGGTGGAAATGAATTCATCTTGTGTTGTTATACTATCTTCCCAAGGGGAATGAGGAGGACAAACAAGACCTTCATGATGCTCAATGATTGTACCTTCTTTCGTCAAGATACCTTCATTGAACTAAAAGGAGAGGTATCTAGAGAAGTACAATTAGGATCATCATGTTTATCTGCATTTGTATTCCCTTTTAACACATTGTTCGTACAAATAGGAGAGATAGGAGGAAGTGTAAGTTTAAGACAAGCATTAACATTTCCATTCTCTTGTACTAGGAGACTATCATAACTAGGAAATACATTGAATGAAGGATTTGAATGTTTGTAACCTAGCTTTTTCTTTGCAAATTTGGAAAAGATTGAAGCTAACATTTTGAAAGAACAATCTATGCTAACTAAAAATGAAATGTAAAAGGCTGAAATGAAATGAAATCTTTAGATAATAATTGACTAATTATGCTATGTAAGAATATGAGAATGCAAATGTGAAATTTAAACCATGCATGAAATGATCTAATTTGATGAAATGTATGATATAGAAATGGAGTCAACAGAAGCCTAAAAATAGGGTTTTTAGCTTTGTAAAAGATAGTTTTAGGGGTCAGAAGGGACTAATTCACCCAGGGTGGTGAATGAGTCCCAGTATGGACTTTTTTTTTAGAATTTTCAAAATAATTTAAGTGATTTTGATGTGTTATGAGTGCTATGATGCAGAACTAAATGAAAAATGTAGAATTTCACCAAAATGAGCTTACATTTTTGGCAACCACTTGCTTTCCAGCTATCCTGGGGTTTTTCACCTAGAAGGAGAAAGATGGGCCAAAAATGCTCATGTTACATTCAAAATCAATGCATATGGATAGAATAAGGATCTGCAATATGCCTAGATATAATTCTGGAATGCAAGAAATGAATGAGATTGATTGAATAATGAGTAGAAACTAAAGGAAAACAACTTTTTTGGAAACATAATGTGTAATACAAAATCACCTAAAAATGAAAGCAAAACTGCAACAAAAATGAATTAGAATGAAAGTGTGCACTTGAGATATGGATGAGGATTGGATATGACTTTTGGAATGTTTTTGTTGCTGAAATTTAGGCTTGGAGGGACTCATTCATCATTCTAGGTGAATCAGTCGCACTTCTGCCAAACTGTGTTGGAACTTGTTTTTGACAAAAGGGTACTAAAAAATGCAGAAAACTCAAAATTGATCCTGGAATGGAACTCATTCACCACTCATGGTGAATGATTCCACTTTTGAATTTCTAGAGTTTCAAAGGTGGATTTTGAAGCTTCCGATCTACACTTTGATGCCCTATAGGTGTCCACTTCTGAAACTCTGATTTATGGGTCTAAAAATGTATTTTTGTTGATATTTTGATTTGATGAATGAGTAAAATACTTTAATAATATTTAAAATTGATCTTAAATGATATCCAAGCTTCCAAGAGACTTAAATCTACAAACATACAAGACAAGAGAGAGATATGTTGAATGTTAGAGCATGGGGGTTTGCCTTGCTCAAACCCCTTTTAGGTAATTAAACCAAAATGATGAAAGAAATCAATGAAACATGCAACAATGGAATGGATTATCTTTCCATGATGTTTGATCTTGAAATTCTACACAATAACATGTAGAATATGCTCTTGGATGTCTTAGGAAGCTAAATTGATTACTTGCAATGTAAATTCCCTAGCTTGATTGACTTGAGATAGAAGATAGATGATGAATAAAAGATGTGAATGTGTCAATGGATGAATAGATGTGAAAATGAGTTTAGAGAGGTGATTTTATAGGAAATTCACCTTATTTTCCCATTAATTAGATCCCTAAGGCTGACATGAAGAAAAATTAAACGTAAAACCTACTTTTTCCTATTCAAAACCTTGAAAATGGCTCAAATGGGACTCATTCACCACTAATGGCGAATGGTCCCACCAAGATGGGATTAATTCGCCACTAATGGTGAATGGGTCCCATAGGGGCCATTTTTGCTAGCTGGAATGTTGAGAAGTAAGAAAATTAGGATTATATGATGACTATGTCAGTTAGTTGATCAAATTAAGGCCTCAAGATGCATAATATGTGGTCATAAGGGCCTATTAATGATGATATAAAAGTCAATTAGGGCTTGGGACACATAATTCAATGTGAAAGTGTGATTAAATACAATTTACAACACTAAAATGAGGTCCACTTAGCCTAGGAAGGCACAAGAACCAATGTGAATGTGTAAGACACATTACAACACTAGTTTATGTAGAAGTTGAAAAACCAACTTCATAGTCCCCAAGAATCACTTGCAAGCAATCACCTATCACATGCAAATATATTTAGAACAAAAATAATAGAAGTTCTATAAACCCTCAGAGCCAATGTGTGCAAGAAAAAATTAGAATTATTGATTATTGAATGAAATTATATTACAAATAATACAAAATCCTTAAAAAAGGCAATGATGCAATAAAGCATGAAAAGACAACCCTAATCTTATCTTGAGCAAAACGACAGCTTAATAAGATAAGATAAGAATTAAATAATAATTATCCTAGGAAATAAATAATTACCTAAGTAAACTTAAATCCTAAAGTGTAATTAAATAATTAATTACACCAACATCCCCCCATTAGTGCAACTTAGGGAGAAGCAAATTATTATGCAAAGATGAGTCTCGGAAACAAGGCCTGATCAGCTACTCATGTACAAATGCAATGCAAACTAAATCAAGCGGGGTAAAGTAGAAAACTACATGGGAACAAAACTCCTCCCCAAAATAGAATGCAATAAACTACCTAAGTGATGAAAAATGGAGGACTCCATAAGACCCCCCAACGACACCATTCATCACAATGATACATGAAAGAATCCCCCATAAAAGAGGAAGAAAGAGACCACAAATCCCCCCCAGAATGAAGTAACTCCAAAAGAAGTGAAGAAACTGCATCTCCAAAAAGAAGTGAGAGGGAAGAGATCGAATGAAAGAAATCTCTGAAGGTGGAATAGGTGCAGCCCAAGATGTCTCCAAAGTAGGTGAAGAATCAATAGAAACCTCAAAAGATGGATGATCAACATGATCCTACTGCACTAAAACAGAAGAAGCAAAAGGAGGTGGAGGAGAAGGAATGGAAGGCTAGAGAACAGGATCTAAAGTGAGAACTCCATTGTTCAAGAAGCCAAATCTCTCCTCTAAATGATGATGCACACTCAAAGTGTGAGGAAGAACTATAGGAACAAAAGTGCCACCAGTAGCAAAATCAGTGAAAGAATACAACCGAGATGAGTGATCGACTATCCTAGTAGCAATAACTGCTCTACTCTCCAAGTCTCTGATGATAACTGAATTAGGTGTGAACTCCACAGATCTCCCATTGCTCCCATGTGTTATCTGATAGATGGAAAGAAGGTTATTTGTCAAGTGAGGGACACACAAGACATCCTGAAAGGAGTGATCCCCAAAACTAATAGACCCCTTCCCTATAACACTCATGTAAGTGTTGTTTCCCATCAAAAAGGGAGACATAGTGCAAGGCTAAAAGGAAGTGAACATAGACTACGAAGATGCCATATGATGAGATGCTCCAGAATCTAGAAGCCATCTCCCTGATCCAATACCTGAAGAAGCAAAAAGAGCATTTACCCTCATATATGATGTAGTATGTAAACCAGTTGTGCCTGTGTTATGCTTCTCTAAAGATGAAGATGATGTGGATATCCTAGAAGGAAAATCAATCTGATATTTCAGAAGAAGATGTTTCAGCTCATCAATGTCCTTCCCTCTTGCAATATGCACATGTCGAATTATCCTTCGTAAGTGATTTCCCTTAGAAGAGGAGGATGAATATGAGGACTCCTTTTGCTGCTCATGAGGTTTGGAATCCTTTTGTTTCTGTTTCTTGCCTTTTCCTGTAGAAGCCTTCTGATCTCTAGGCTCCTGTGATGCAGTAAGTGCATGTGAAGAGGAAGAAGGTTTCACGGTGCCCATGCTAGCTAACTTAGCTTTCTCTCGAGTGAGAGATGAAGCAAAGTGATCAAGAGATGGCATAGTGAATCTCATGCCAAGTGCATCCATAGTGGCATAAAAGGTAGATACAAAAACTGAATAATTTGGTCCAAGCTTAGAAAGAATGGACAATATCAACTGAGAGTCTTCTTTTTTAACACCACACTGTGACAACTGTAATCTAAGAGACTTGAGTTTGGTGAATAACTCCTAGATGCTATCAAAATCATTAGGATTTAAGCCAATAAGCTCATTCTCTAACTGAAACCCTCTCACAGTATCCTGCTTCCCCTACAAAGATTCCAAAGTAGCCCATATCTCATTTGGTGTAGTGCAAGACTCAATGTGAAAAAGAAGGTTAGATGAAAGAGAAAGAAATAATGTACCATAAGCTTCATCACACCTATTAAACCATTTTCTCTTTTCAGTAGCACCTGTAGGTTCAATTTTTGTATGCATGGTTACCCTATATAGCCCTTTATGTTTCAAGTAAATCTCCATTTCTTTTTTCCAACCAAAACAGTTGAATGGATTAAGGGGTGCAATATGATATAAATCCATGACAGAAAAACAACAATAGATACTCTCAAATAAAAAAGCAATGCTTGTTGGTCTCAAGAAAATAACTGAAAGGTAAAGGCTGAGATCAAACAGAAATATCAGATACCTAGTAAAAAAATTAGAAAATATAGGTCTAAGATCTATGTAGAGCACTGAACCAGCTTTCCAACACCTATTCATTTTTGAAAAACAGAGCCAGGATACAAAAGTTAAGCCTCCTAGAGTGAAAACAACAACTTCTAGCTTTGATAGGAAAAAAAAGCATCAAAATGGAAAAATCAGAAAATAAAACCACTACCATCAGATCCGTCGTCGAATCAGCTTTCCGTCAACTATTCATTTTCAAAAAAATGAAAAAAAGCCCTGTAAAAGGGCACTTCTAGACTAAGCAGGTGCAAAAATGAAGCACTTGGGGGCTAGAACTTTTCGGCCTCTGCTCCTCTCTGTGACTAGGGGGCTAGGGTCTGAAGCCTAGTGGTGGAGACCCTAGATCCAATGTGACCAATGACTTAAAGTTTAAAGCCTGTGGGGGCTAAGGCTTGGCCGGCGGCATGGCGGATGAGGGAGCTCAGCAGAGCCCGGCAGAGCTGGGCGCAAGGGTCGTGGGGGCCACAGGTGGCAGGGCTGGTGGCCGCCTGGTGGTGGGAGGGCGATGGTGTGGATTTAAATTGGTCATGTAGAATTTTAAATATATATATATATATTTTAATATATATATATATTTTTGCATTTTCAGCCTTGATCTACATGCCTTGGGGCCGTACGACCTTAGGGATAATTTTTTTTCTCCTTTTTTTCCAACTTTTATCTAAATTGATGAAATGAAAGGAAATTATGGGGTTTTTTGGACGCTCTGATCGTGATCGCAACATCCGTTCGAGCCCAAAATGCTCTAAAATTTTGGCTACCCCTAGATCTACAAAAAAATAATTTGACTTGAAACCCTTGCACATAAAAAGACGTTGTGAGAGAATATCTTCAAATCATGAATAGGCAGCAACAGGTCTGGAGCTCTGATACCATGTAGAAGTTGAAAAACCAACTTCACAGTCCCCAAGAATCACCTACAAGCAATCACCTATCACATGCAAAGATATTCACAACAAAAACAACATAAGTTATGTAAACCCTCAGAGCCAATGTGTGCAAGCAAAAATCAGAATTATTGATTATTGAATGATTTTTTTTTACAAATAATACAAAAGCCTTGAGAAAGGAAATGATGCAATAAAGCATGAAAAGATAACCCTAATCTTATCTTGACCAAAAAGACAGCTCAATAAGATAAGATAAGAATTAAATAATAATTATCCTAGGAAATAAATAATTGCCTAGGTAAACTTATCCTAAAGTGTAATTAAATAATTAATTACACCAACAGTTTATCATTAAGTTTATTTTACAAGCCTTCTAGATTGATGTAGTAATGCTATTAAACACATTTTATAATGTTGAATTAAGGAAAAATAAGTTAATTAAGTCTAGAAAAGTGTGAAAGTATCTTACAACACCTTTACAAGATGTTAAAAGCATGTTATTCAATTTGGAAGGATCCAAGACCTAGTTTAGACACATAAAATGTCTCACAACACTAGATTAAGACCTCATTAAGTCCATTTTATCATGAATTAATCCCATGTCAAGCAACAGGTACTCTTTTCTATGGTACAAGTTCATGTAATGAAAATTTGGAAGGAAGTATGGGGGGAAATTTTGTTGGATTATGTTTAGTCAATTAATTCTATAATAGTTAAAATAACCTTGAAAAGAATAATAGAACCTTCATTGACCAATCAGTAGGGTAGTGTGTTACAAAAAGTTTTAAATGAACAAGTGGACTATCTCTCTTCAAAATTAGACAAATTGGTTTGGGAACCTTCAAGGGATGGAAATTACATGGTCAAACAAGGTTGTAAGGATTTAAGTCATAATTCATGACATCTACTTCCCCAAAGGGCCCATTCTTTTCGTTGGGATAGTAAATTTTTACCCAAGGTAGGAAGTTTTTCTTGGTTGGCATTGAGGAAGCGAATATTAACTAGTGATCAGTTAGCAAAATTAATTTTTTTTTTACCCTTTCATGTTCCCATTGTGAAATGAGTAGATTGAGGAAGTACATCACCTTTTTGTGAAATGAAAGTTTGTGCAACAAAGTTGGGATTGTGTTTTGAACAAGCTTAAATTTTAGACGCCTTTGCCAAATTCTTTATGGGATTTGTTTCAAAGTTGGTCAGTTCTATTCAAGTCATATTTCTTTGCATGTATATGGAAAGTGGTCCCAACACTAGTTGCATGAAATCTATGGTGGGAGAGAAATTTATGTATTTTTAGGAAAGTAGTTTCATCAAATGATGTAGTAAATGTAAAGATAGATAAGGCTGTTTTGGAGATAGTAAATGCAAGTGTTCAAGAGCATAAAGGTATTAGTTCAACATTTACAAATTGGGACAATCACATCCTATAGAATTGGAAGTATTTAAAGCTACCTTTCCCAAGCAGTCTCTTGCAGCCAAAGGCAGAGAAGTGTAATAGGAAACATGTTAGATGGAAGGCACCCTAGGATGGACACATAAAATTGAACTTCTATGGGGCCTCAAAAGGGAACCTAGGAGAATTAGGGGCAGGAATTTGTTTACATGATTCAAGGGGTAAGGTAATAGCACTCCATTCAAATTATCTCCTAAAAGGATCTAATAATTTAGTAGAATCAAAAGCATTGTTGATAAATTTAGAAATTTCTTTGAAGATTGGTGTTAAAGACTTACATATAGAAGGAGATCCTTATTGATAGTCAATGCTTGTAAAGTAAAGAATTTTCAAATCTTGATTCTTCAATATGTGCTTCAAGGGGTCTGGGATTTACTTGATAGATTTTAGAATGATCAAATCACACATATGTATAGGGAAGGAAACACATTAGCTGATTATTTAGCTAATATGCAAAGTAACAAGCAGGAGCTCTTTATATTACATGACCTCTCTTGACTCATGGATTTTCCACAATTAGTGGATATTGCTCAACAGGATGCCTTAGATTTGCATGGAGGGTCAATTTGAGGGACAATTTACATTATGTTCTTGAAAGAGCTTGGGCTTTGATAGAGAATTTTCAAAATTATTAGGTCACTCATACATACTATGAAGGAAAAAAATTAGCAAATATTTTGGAAAATATGGGGTGCAATAACCAAGAAGTTCTATTTAGCTCAAGTCATTGGTTGCATACAAGATTATCCTCACTTAGTGGAAATTGCACAACAAGAGAAGTTAAATCTTGTTTAGGTGACAAGTAAAAATGAACTTATTGTGTAATTTGTATATTTATTTCATGCCATTCAGAAACGTCGACAATGTAGGTTGCACACATTGTCAGAGGATATAATATGCATTGGTTGGAAGAGATCATAAAATGTAAATGGAGTAGATTGGTAAGTTTCGTCACATGCGAACAAAGACTAGATACCATCCATGTGGCAATATTTCCATCGGTTATGAGCTACAAGCATTTCCCACATGGAAAATTTAATTACAATGACTGCTTCATTAATGAATAATGAAGTACATTCTCATTCTACCTTTGTGTACCTAAATTTGGAAAGGAATTACTAAGGACATCTTGGCATTAGTTGAAGGGGCAATATTTTCCTTTCCATTTAAAAGTTTTAGATTACTTAAAGGGTTTGCAAAAATTTGTAATTAAGAGATGATGCCAGAATAGTCACCTCATTCGAAGTGCATTGGTAATGGGAGGACTTTGGTTCATGTGATCATCAAATCCCCATATCAGAATCATGTTGGGAAAGGATGCTCTCAAGAAAGCAAAGGAAGATCTTTTTATTTGCTAACCTTGTTTGGATTTTTTGTAGGTGATTCCTTGTACCTAACACTGCCTATAATGATGATTTTGTATGCTTGGTGAAAGATGTTAGATTTAAAAATTCAAAGGTAGAGGCTGCTCAAAATCATGATGATTTCATCTAGATGGTATCTCCTCCTTTCAAGTGTGCGAAGGACTTTATATTATTTCTAGCTCAGTTTCATTTTCTCACAATTTCAAGTACAACAGTTGAAGGGTTTCAAGAAGGTGGGAATGCAAGTTCAGTCTTCATTAGAAGACGAAGGGGAAATCAAAGTTTACAGATCCTATGGCAAAACAACAATGGAATACCTATTGTGTAATCATAGAGTACCTATTCCATTTGAAGAATGGGAGCTTCCTTTCTCTAAAATAATTAGGGATTTACAGCTAGCCCTAGTATTTAAATCCCATTGTTACTAGTATAGAAAGAGTGTTGTTTGAATTATTGGAGAAGAGGTACTTTATCCCCAAGCTTGACGGGCCATTTTTCCTTCTCAATTGGTCTCTTTCATTCTATCTAATGCTTATGACTTGCTTCAATCTTTACTTGATCTTTAGTTGATAGCTTCAAAAGTTGTCAAGGATGTCTTTTTGAAAGATGATAAATTTCTCAAAGGTGTACAAGCATACAAATTTTGGAAAGGCCAGTGGAGAGTAGGTGACCTTTTCCCTCAACTTTTTCTTCTCAATGGGAATGTGTACATCTATGTTCTTGATGTCATAAAAAATACACTAGAGATATGCAGCTTTCATTACCTACAGTCGACACTAGAAAGACATAGAGTGGTAGTTGGTGGGGACCTCGCAAATGATATCATATGGTAGAATAATTCTATCCTCACTATGCTCAACCATGTTCATCTTGAGCCAATTAATGTGCTAGTACATCCACCTTCTCAAGTACCTCAAGTGATTCCTCTAGTTGTCATTTCAGATCATGCTAGCTCTTCTACTCCTCTACAACAACACAAGATTCCTAATCTTAATATTCCTCTACAAATGAACCACATGGGAAATGAAGATCAAGCACTCAAAGAAAAGCAAGTAGAAAATGACATTGTGGAAATGGCTCAGAATAAGTGGATTTTGGTTTCTAAAGGGTTGATGAAGGGAAATAGATGTATATACACGTAGTATCTTTAGGATGAGGGTTTTTTGTTGTGTTTAGTTGCTTTTATTTTGACATATAAAAGTTAATGTCTATAGGTAGTGAAAGCATAGAAAATCTAAGGGGAATTTTGTAATCTAATTTTTAGTAAGCTACTCTAATATAGTCTTATTTTTCAAGAACTATAGCAACTATTTTGTAACCTCCTTATTATATATTAATATATATCAGCTTTTCACCTTAAAAAAAAATAGAAAAAAAAAGGCATCATTTAAGGATGACTTTCATTTATCAAATATTAATATATCATTGTTGATTTTTCTATAGGTCATGAGATTCTCCCATTTGTGGAAGGTTTTTAATCATATAATAAAATACACATCAATCCCTAATATCAACATAAGATTACTTTCATAAGTTTTCATTAAGTGGCATATTGTTGTATAGATTTTTTTTAGTGATGAATATTTTCTAATTGTAAAATAGTTAAAGATAGGCCCTTAGTTTATTATGAACATTATAAATTATAAGGAATATAATAAATTGTATTTAACGAATATTTAGTTTAGCATTGGTTAAATCACCTAACCATGTGATTTTATTGAACTTTGAAAGTTAATCATTTTAAGACAACTAAACTTCATTCAACAATAGCATCTAAATATTGTAATTTGATTAGACAAGAACTTAGAGTGCATACTTGAAAATTTATAATATATATATATATATATATATATATATATGTGTGTGTGTGTGTGTGTGTGTGTGTGTGTGTGTGTGTGTGAGTGCATTTAATCAGCATAATGAACATAATATACATGAGTGTATGCATAATAAAATATATTAAAGCCCACATGAATTGTTAGATATATATAGAGCTAGTCTAGAATAAAACATGTATGAAAATGTATCTCCAAATATATTAAAGTTTGTATAATAATAAATATGTAAATGATCATATATAACTCATGAAATGTACTAAAATATGTCTAGAAGTGGACATGAAATAACATGTGAAATGTATGTCAAGTGGCACATATATCAATAAAATATACATATACACATGTGTATACACGTATATATAGTCCATAAAATAAAACTAGCTTGGCTTTCAAGACGATCAGTAAAATAAAGACTCTTCATTCCACGTGAACTAGATGGACCTATATCATGTTGTAGAAGAGTTTAAGAAACTTGAAGTTAGATAAAGTTTAAGAAATTTTGATTTTATTTAACTTAATTGATAAAATCATAAAATAAAAATTTTAAATCTAAACTATAAAGTATGCATAAATTACCATTTGATCATTTGAATCTACAAGCACATTTTCTTCAATAGGTGATATAACTTTCTGTTGAGGAACAAATGTATGAGTAGAATTCTTGAATAATGGAAACAATAGGCTAGAAAATATTAGTAATAAAAAATGATTGTAATCATGTATAAATATTTAAAAGAACTATAAATTGTATGGGAGATTTGTTAAAGTTTAGGACTTCAAATGACATGGATGACTCATGAAAATGACTCTGATCAAGATCTTGTCTAGCACCTATCAGGAAACTGCTATCATCCTACATATACATATATATGAAATGCATATATTTAAATTTAAATATAAATGAAAATAATTTAATTTTAAATTTTAAAATAATAGTGCATCTAGTGAATTTTTAAAGTACATGTAAATTTCAAAATTTAATAAATTTTGAAAACACACACCTGAGATGGCCCATGCATAATAGATGATGATGGCTTAGGAGTGCTCACCACACTTTGTGGTTGGTCATTCATGGATATGACATGACCTCCCTACATATATACAATATTGTTTCACACATGTGTACAATTGAATTAAATTCTATATACATAAATTAAATTATAAATAAGAAATTAAATGATGCAACTTTAAATTAAAACTACATCAATACGATGCAGCCTATCATGGTCTCAAACTAGCACAAAAGAAAGGATTTAAGAAATTATGGCTTGAGGGAGATTATCTCATTATCATAAATAATTTGAAGAATTGTGCTGCCCCCTCACGGACTATTGAAATTTTTATCAAAGATGCTATTGATATTCTGAAGTCCTTTGATGAATATTACATCTCTCATATATTAAGAGATGGAAATGGACTTGTTGATGTGTTTTCAAATCTAGGAGTTAGTGGAGCTATGGAATGGGGAGTAAACAACCCCCTCCCTATAGAAGCAATTGCAAGAATTAATCATGATTGCTAAATTTAAAGTGATTGATGATTTAGTGAGGCTTGGATTGTGCACAACTTTCATCACATGGTGGGATATTATGGTAAGGAATGGTAATAAAAAAATGGATTGAGTTGATCGTACAAGGATTGATATCCATAGGGAACATAGCACTAGGTTCATTAATCACTCTTGCCATTATTCTTTTTTTCACATAGATTGTGGAAACTATTTGCATACCCTTCTCAAGGTTTCTACTTATTGCATTCAAAGTTTCAAACTTCCAGATTCTGCATTAACAGAAGCCATGGGAGGAGATAGGAACCAAGCTAAATCCTTATCATGTGATGTTTGCAAGAAGAAGCTGGAGGTTTGGAGAATTTTAGAAAAGGGCGGGTTGACTCCATACCTGGAGAAATTACATGGAAACAATCTATAGATTACTATATTGTTTGCAAAAGCCTGGAACAATAGGATTATCAAGTTGGGTGGAATGGAGTTTGATGTGAATGAATATTTCATAGCCAACATGGTGGGTCTCTTGATGGAGGAAAAAGAAATTCTTTAGAAATAAAAAGGAATCGCAGGCCACCATGCAAATCTTCTTCAAAGGTGATGGAACTCAAGAATTGAAGATGGTGAGAAGTGGTGGTTACTAGAGGAGCTCTCTTAAGACACTATGGGGGGGTGTGGTTGAGGAGATCATGTGTTACATTACCCATGAAGAATGATTATCTATGGTAAATTCCTATCATTTCATTATGCTCAATCACTTTTTCCATCAGAAAAGGAATTCTTTTCCCTATTATCTTTTGGCTTCCCTACATTCTAGCCTCAAGGACCATAAGAAGAACCCAAAGTACCCTATTTTGTATGTGGGGCTTATCCTTTTAATCTTTGATTACACTAAAGCCTTTGAAGTGGTCAAGTAATTTCTACCCTTAAGGGTAAGCAGAAGAAGCTGGAGGAAGAATATGATACAATCTCTAAGGAGGACTAGGCTAGCGAGAAGGGAAAGAAGAGGAATCTCATCTTGGAGGAGTCACAATTTGAGGATGATGTTGACTATGTGTCATATTCTCTTGCTACCATGGAAGAGGAAACCCCTTCTTCTAAGAAGTCTAAAAAAGGTGAATTGAGCCCTAACAAGGGTTATGAAACCTACAGTGAGGAGCCAAGTGTTGAAATGTTGATGAGTTGCATGAAAGAGTGGAATAAAGTGGTTGGTGAGGTTTCTTCACCTCCCCCTATTTTGTGGTTGAAGAATAAAAAGGAGTTGGAGATAGGAAGAAATAGGAAGTTGGTTGTGAAGTTGGTTGTTAAGTCTATGAACCAACTACTAGAGATGAAGTCTCCTCTTAAGATTATGAGCGGATTTGGTGATGTGGATTCTCTTATTGAGGTTTTAGGCTTGCTGATGGAAAGGAAGGTTGTGCCTAAGGTGGGGCAAGGTGTTGAGGATTCTCCTAGTGTGAACCTGGATAGGTAGAAGAAAAGAAAGGCGATTGATGTGAGAATTGTGGAGACTATTCAAAAAATCCAAACTCCAACTACTGATAGGAAGGGGAAGGAAGTCTCTACCAGTCAGGATAAGGTAATTTTCTCTCATGAGGAGGATTCTCTGGGTAAGGGAGTCTTCAACATTGACAAGGAAAATATTTCTTATGTTTTGGGAACTGTTAGAGAGGGTTCCAGTATTTTTTATAAGTTATTTAAATGGTTGTTCCATGAATTGAATATGACCAATGTGAAAGTTTGTAGTATGTTGAGTAAAGCTAATGAGTCTCGAGGCCAGAATCAAATTGATAATATGATGAATTCTCTAAAAATTATGGTGAATGAAATGTTTATTATGAAGCAGAATCTTGAAGGTAGGGCTCTCTCCCTTGAAACTCATTTTGAGAAGCTTTATGCTAACATGGAAAAGGGTGAGAGGGTGGATAAATCTGGGGATATTTTTTATTCTATTCATATTACCTCCCCTTTTGAAACTACCAAAAAATACAAGGAGACTATTCAGTTTGGTGAGACTGGTGTTGCTAGCATCCTATTGGAGGGTGAGGTGTTTGGTGAAAAGGGTGATGAAATGAATAATGTTTTGATTATTGAGGTAAATGTGGGTGGGCCTGGGGCTAGGACCCGTAACAAGGCCAAAGCTCTGTCTGGTGCACTTGTGAAAGAAATTTTTGATGCCTTTGATGATGGTCAAAAGGGTGTAGCGTGTGATGTGGAGGTTGTAGATATTCTAAAAAATATGTAATGCTAATGGTTGTGTTCCTCCTTTTTGGTCGAATTTTTGTTATGGGTACACTGCATTTGGGTTTATTTATACTTACGATAGTTCACTTTTGTTTTAGTTGCCTTTTTTGTAAAGGGTTGTGGGCCCCTTCAAAACCCATTTTTTACCTCTAATCAAAAACTACATCTATACATATGCAATTTTCTAGGGTCAATATATATTGGTTTATTTCATTGTAAGGTATGCACAATTGTACAATTGTTGATGTAAAATAAACACAATCATATCGAGATAATGTCCTATAGTCACACATCTACACCAAATACTTAAAATTAATATTATATATAGTTTTAAATGTTATTAAACATGAATTTTGATACATGTAGATGTTGTATAAGTGTTTTTTCATCGATTTCACTTCTCTTGGGGAAAAAGTCACATAACAATTCTCCCCTTGTAAACTAACTACTGTCCTCGATAGCACAAGATATATTTGTGTCACAATGCAAAGAAGAACATGGCTAGTAATTGAAGATACTAACATTGAATATTTATATTGTTCTATATTATTTTCTTCTTTTAATTCATAAATCATCTTTTTAAATTTTATTTTTTAAATTCATAAATAATTTTAGTAAAATCACTTCCCCTAATCAAATTTTGATAAGACTATATAGATGTCTTATGAAATATATCATGATTGAAAAGATAATTATATTTTATGTGTTTAACCTCCTATCCTTCAAATTTACCATTTTACCTGCTCATGTAACTCCTTAATATTATTAAAATATTACAATATGATTACAATGCATACCCAATACTATGTAGTCACTCATGATTTATAAAAGTATAACCTACATAATTCCATATATCAACAATACATTCCATAGAATGATATAAGTCATAAAGCAATATTTAAGCACATTAAGACAATAGGTTATGAATACCCACAAGGTACTTGATAAAAATACTAGGTCTCAATGCCTATTTTTTTCTTATAGGTTTGACATCATAGGAAAATTCACTAAAATGATTTATAAAAGAAAAATGTGAAAGATTTAAACATCACATAACCTACTTGCATATCATAGAAAATGTTGGAATAGATAGTCTCTCCCCCTGGAAGATTTGACATGTCCCCATGTCTAAGCCTGGGAGCCTATTTGATTTCATATCTTATAACAACATGGTGTTATTTGAGACCAACCCATTCAAAACACAATGCCAATTTTCCAAGTTTAAGATGTGAATCCAAGGACCCATGGGTTATGGGCCCATAATATAACTCAAATTTAAAAGAAAATATAGATGTTGATTTTACACAAACATAACAAGCATACTAAAATCACTCAAAATAAATAGAAAGATAATTGAAAATTAGTATGGATATACAATTTTCACCCTAAAAATACTAATACACTAACTCTTATTTCAAAGACAACTTAAAATAAAATTGCACTACCCAAATAGAAATTTGAACTCTTGCAACAAACAAATCAATGTTCCAAGAGCTTCATGAATTATTCAAAACTATATTCAAATTTGACATTTAGGGTTCTATGATTCAAAATTAGGCTTTCTATGACATTTAAAAATCTCTAAATATGAATAAAACCTTTGAGGAACATTCTAACAATGCTTGTATAATAAATGAACTACTATATAAGATGTTTCAATGGCTAATGAGTAGCCATAGATGAAATAGGTAAAATAAATTTTGAACCATTCTTTTTTATGAGGAGATACTCTTTATTGACTGATCATATGGTTTGTCAATTCAATGTGACTCATAGCTATAGACTAGGGTTGCTAGTTGGTTCATTGGTTGGATTTAATTGAAAATAACGTCCTCATATATAACTTTATGTTTTTGACAAATGTCTTACTTATATTTGATTATTCTTTAAGAGAGGCTTAAGCTTCATGATCTCTATCATCCCTTTATCTAGCTTGCGTATTGGTTGAATCTTTTAGGGTTCGGGTGGACAACTATAGCTACATAAAAATTGTCAAATCAAGACTCAATTTTTTATTTATTTATAATTAAGAATATTCCTTCTATTTGACTTGTATATATAAATATTTATACCAAAATATTCTATGTACAAATATATTAAGCTTCCAAAGCTTAACATGATCCATTAGATGTGTACCCAATGCCTTGTAAATGAATTTAATATGGTTGTTTTATTCACATTCTTAAATAGTAGCTTTTGTGAATGTTGATTAAGTTGTAATGAATTGTGAAACCTAGATTTGGTAAAATTTGAGAATTTAGTCTTAGTAGACCTATCTCTTTTTCTTAATAACCAAATTCAAGATAGAGAAAAAATGTTAAACCTTTTTCAAAAAAGATGACGCCAAACAATTTGTTGAATTGCACAAATTAAATTAGAAAAAGCAAAAATAAAAACATTTTGGTATTCATCTTGTTTATATATCCTTTGGATTTTAATAAACAATAGGCCCTTGAGAACTAGATAGACCAATGAGGTTTGCATCCTCCTAGAAAATCTAAGATCCTATCTTAGAATAGATATTTGTTTATGTTGG
Source organism: Sequoia sempervirens (assembly GCA_007258455.2). Taxonomy (NCBI): domain Eukaryota; kingdom Viridiplantae; phylum Streptophyta; class Pinopsida; order Cupressales; family Cupressaceae; genus Sequoia; species Sequoia sempervirens. The sequence continues at coordinate 223,728,572 of VDFB02000003.1, read as the reverse complement.
GAAGTTGGTACGAGTGCCAATTGTAAACATAAAGAAAGGTATTTGTATGGAGAACGCGCTAATACCATAGGCCAATTTGATGTCAAAAATGTAAGAATGCTAAAAGAAAATTGTGTAATGTTACTGTATTGAATATTTGAGTGGTCAGTTTAGCTATTTTTTTTGTCATACCTATTACCAACAATAATTCATCGATCATGGTGATTGTGTAAATATAGCAATTGATTAATCCACTGATTATCAATCATGAAAATCATTGAATCAATATTTGACAATCACATTATATATAAAAATGAGATTCGGTTGATGTCAATAGAAGGAATGTGAAAAATACTTTTTTGGGAATACACAGTTGCAAATTGTTTCCTTTCATGGGTGTTTGAAGAGTGTTGTTGAGAATTTATTGGTCTGTAATCTTTCTTCACCTTTTAACTCGGACAAATTAAACAACAGACAACACTTCACGTAGCAGCAGAATATGTGCGTGAGAGTATTGCGAGATACATACTCTCTTTCGGAGGAAGTTATCTTGAAAGCATCGATAGAGAAGTAGAACTGCTCTCCACTGCTCTGTAGAAAATTCTCAAGCACATATGAGATATAGCATAAGCGAAAAGAGAACCGTTTCCTGTCTCTGAACACGACTTGAGATTAAAGAAGGTTTGTCGTAACTGCATCAATTTGAAGTTGATAAGTGTGCCTAAGTATGCTGTCCGTGCACCAACCTTTGTTTTCGATAAAGCATATACAGATTCATTAAAAAGGGAAAATAATGATAAACATTACTTTGTTTTCAATTCTTCGAACGACTTCAATATTTAAGTTTCACTTCTTGAATAATTATAGTGTTTCTCTATAATCCGGTGATTGATGTGCTCTCTTTTCATATGGCATCCCTCAAGACAACATCTCTGACATAAGCTTTCTTTGAAGAACCGTTTACTATATTCTACTTCACTAGTAGCGCCCTATGGTGTTTCCATAACCCTCGTGAATGCTAGAGATTTCTCTGAGTTGCTCAGCATTCCTCCACTATTGCATCTTTAATGCATTGCAAGGTTCTAGGAAAATTCATCGCAATGGAAAATTCACCAAGGAAAATTCACCACCAAGTAAAATTCACTGCTAGTAATTCACCATGGCAGAAAATTAACCGCATTAATAATTTTTAATATATATTTCGAAAGCTTTGATTTTATGAAAAATATTAATACGGTTAATTTTCGGCCGCAGTAAATTGTGGACAGTGAATTTTACTTGGCCGTAGCATATATGTACATTGGGAACAAAGAACAACATAGTGATGCCTAATGTAATTCTTTAGAGACACGACCCCTCACCCTAGATGTCTCAACTTTTGGAATTATATTCTTTTCAGCAAGGGTCCCGTATTCTATATACACATACAAATATTTGCAGCAGTGTGGATGGTTCATAGTCCATGGTGGTCTTCAAGAATACATCGATGACAAGATGAGATATATAATAGAACGTGATTAGTGAACGGAATTCAATCGGTTTAAATGATATAGGCATAACAAAGCAGAGATAGATTTGAAAGTGTGAATAATATGTTTAAACTTAATAATTTTATGTTTAAATGATGTATATATTTTTAAAATATTGATAATTTATTATAATTGAAGAATATTATGGGTTTATAGATCAATAATTTATTTGAATCTATATATAAAATCTTATTAATAAGTTATTTTTAAGTTGAATCTAGGTGTGAATAGTGAGTTTTTTAAAGTAATGTTAACTTTATACAAGATTTAAAATATGTATCTAAACATACATATATGAACTAAGATTTTGATTAATGTTAATTAACAAATAGAAAAACAAAATTAGCATATGAACAAAGGTTATAAGATAGGTGTTATGGAATCAAGTCTTATGACTCAAAGGTTAGGACAAAGTGTATAATACTACATACAAGGAGTATTTTAAAGATTGGTTAATATGAAATTTCAAAGGTAGGAAGGCTTGATCATTAGGTTTTAATACCAAATGTGATGTCACTTTTCCTCTTATGGTTATTAAGTATTAGCAGCAAAATGAATATAACAAATATTAGAGTTAATATAATTTATAATATGCAATATTATCAAAATAAATGTGAATAATGAATGTAAGCTACAAACATGTGTGAAAATTAAATAATCAAAATAGTAAATGGAATAACACCTTCACATACATTAATGATATTAATGCTAAATCATATAAACAATATTCTCAATATTATTTAATCAATGATTCTCAATACTTATCTTAAAGTCATGGAAAGGCTACTATCTGACACTCAGAGGAATGGTTATAGATCTAGGTTGTTTCTCAGTACAAACACCCTTGGAGGAACCAATTATTGCACAGAACCAACCTACCTTTACGACATAAACTCAACCTTGGCCAGGACACTCCTAGGTGTATGTTGTACCTCAAGTTGGACACACCCCTATGTGCCCCTTCTCTAAATGTTTAAATACCCACCTAGACCCTAACCTTCACTCCTTTGTGCCTTTTTGTTCCTCTTTCCTTTTTATTTTCTCTCCTTGAATTTTCCCCATACTTAAACATTCTCATGCTTGAATGTTTCCCATGTCTCACACAAATACTTTATATATTTTTTAAGTGGTGGTTCCCAAACCATCACACCTTTTCACAAAGGTTTCCTTTAATAATTATTTAAATAAATAACTATTATTCCCCTTTTTAAAGAGTGTTTATACATATTCTTTATTAATCTCTCTTTTAAACAAGGATCATAATATCCTTTTATTTTCTATCTCCCTTTTATTTCTAAAGGGTCATTTCATAGATTTATCTTCTCTTGGAGAAAAAGTCACACAACAAATTGGGTTTTAAACCCATCTCAAACTTAGCCCATAATTATCTCAAAAAATAAATGGGAGCCTCACAATTAGCATGTGGTGGATGATCAAATACCATCCACCATTAGTCCCAATAATGTATGGATATTTGCGGGTGTCTACACCATCTAATTAAAATTCATTTTCTATTAGGAGGAATTGGTATGTTAGTATAAGGGTTAATGAAATATGAAGAAATGGTTTTTTTGGTAATGTGGAGATCAAGGATCTCTCTATATGATAGTCCATTTAAATAAAATTGGCTTTGCACCTCTCTCCATCAGTGAAAACTATCCAAATCTACATTGATAGATCGAACAAAGTTGACAATAGTTTGCTTTGAAGATGCAAAATGTGCTAGGTGGGGGTATATTATTCTCAGTTTTAATCAAAATAATATTTTCTTGAATAATGTTTATGCTTGCATTGATGTTTTCTCACAATTGAGCCCCATCAAATGCAAGGAGGGGTTACGAGGTGGAGAGGGTGGAGGTATGGGGTTTTGAGGTGGGGGCGATGTGGAGAGTGTGGATGTGAGGGTTTTTGAGGTTGCTCATTATGCAAAATGTCATCTATAAAACATCCATCAACTAATGGCAGTTGCTCCATCAAGGACCACTACATGTTAAACAATTAGAAAGGAATATATCTACAAACTAATTACAAAGCATGAATCATTGAATTTATTGATTTTTTAAATAAAATATTTAGGATAAGTTTTGATACTTGTTTTAAAGAGATCATTAAATAATGTACAATTTGAATTGAATATGGCATTAAAGACACATTCAAAATATATCACTTAGATACATTCAAAATTAGCATAAACATACAACATAAATTTGGACTAATTTATAAATTTTTTTACATTGAAATTAAACAAATAAAATTAGACCATATGCGACATCAACTGAACGTAACTATAATTACTTTGTGATTTTGATAAATTGACATCTCTTATATCAAAGAAAAAGAAAATAATGATCCTAATGATCTACTACAAAATGATTATAGCATATTCCTAAACTAACTAAATCTATAATTTGAATTGACAAATAAGATTGTTTCAAATAATAGAAATTTGATTCATTTTATTAGGAAATTAGTACTTTACAAATAGATTTTAAATGGAAAAATAAGGATATTATTTTTATGTAACTAGATTATCAAAATATTAGAGATGTATTTATGTCATAAAAATAAAAATTTAAGGCATATAATCATGTATAAGGCACATAAAACACCATCTCATACTCATCTTGGAGTAGAAAAAAGATTACACAATTTGTTCCAAAATGCTTTTTTGACC